>QTSX02007149.1:0-453409 GCA_014839935.2 Entomophthora muscae | reverse complement strand
CAGGGACCCAGTCTTGGGTGGCTGGCCCGCCGTTTCCGGGGAAACTTGGGCTGGGGTTTTTGCGGGCAGAGCCCACCACAAGAGAGGAGCTAACTTTAGAAGGTAGGAAGCAGACTTCCCCACCCAAGACCACGGGCTGGCAGCCAGTACAATGGTGTCCACCACCCTTGTGAGGTGATGTACACTATTCAGCTTGCTGGTATGGTTGATTGGAAGGTCAGGTGAAGAGGCTGGCATCAGTTTGGGTGTTACAGGCAGTTTCTATATAGATATTGAGCTAGGAGATATTGAATTTTCCTCTAAATAGTTTTGGGGTTGAGAATATCCACAGGCCTTGGCAGTTGTATCTAATGGCTTAGTTGGATGCAGGCTAGCATGTCAAGTTTGAGGTTTTCTCTGGTGTATAATCCTTATATTTGGGCTTCAAGGGATAATCAGTGAAATGAATGGGCCCAAAGGGTGCACCAGATGGACGGAAAACTGCAGGCAGTGGGGCAGGAGAGCCAGGAGATCTCAGAAACTGAATTAATAGACAACAAATACAAAATATGGCAATAGCTGTAAGAACCAAAGTAACATAACCTTTATTTAAAAATGGCGATAGGTTTGAGTGCAAAATTTATAGGCATATATAGCATTCCGCCTCAAACTTAGTATTTCCATTAGGGCTTTATCAAATATTGGGGGAAAGTGCGGGCGGGCAGCCAGAGGGCCCGGGTGTGGGAGTGGCAAAATGGCACCTCGGCTGGGTGTTCTCTCATTGGTCAGAACGTCTAATTCGGTCACTTGATTTTCTTGATTCTTTGCTGTGGTCACAGGGCCGGGCCCAAAGCCTGGGTTTATTTTGGGTAGGGTTTGATTGGTTACTTGAGAGACTTCAAACTCTCTGAAATTCACAGAGGCGCCATCTCTGCTTCCATTAGGCAATTTGAGAGGCTCCTCTTTGCGCCCACCATGGTCGAGCTGGTGCAGGTATTCTTGTTTTGGGACTTAGCGGGAGCCTCAGCTTACCAGGGGCTCAATCCCAAAAAAACCGGGTAAGCGGGCCCTCTGGTCCATTGGCCCAGCGGCCCAAAGGAATGTAGGTTCAGGGGTTTGAATCCCACCCTTGGGCCCAGGTTTCCCGGGGTAATGAATTGTCAATCCTGACACCAGCGTACAAAATTGGCAATCAAGTACTGGTTGACTCCTGGAACATGCAACTGAAAAGTATCCTGCTGGAAGCTAGGTCCTAAAAGAGTAGGTCCATTCAGAATCTTAAAAAAAGATTGGATCTTCAATCTACCAACTGGACCTCCCTCCCTCCTTTTACATCTTCAGCACATTTCATGAATGCCTTTTAACTGAGTATGAAGGGTCCCCCTGTATCTACTCCTGACCCCATAATGGTAGATGGTCAACTGGAATATGAACTGGAATTAATAATTGCATCCAAACTATCCCGCAAGCGCCTGCACTACCTAGTAGCCTGAAAGGGATATCCAGCCTCAGAAAACTGTTGGATTCCCCACTGCAACCTCACTCACGTCCAGAAATACTCCAGGAATGCACAAAAACAATCCTCAAGCAATAGGTCCAGTACAGGCCACCTTAGATGCCATGAAACTCCCTCCTGCCCATATGAACTATGCTCTGGCAGCACTTGCGAGGCGGAAAGTCCCTGTTACCAAAGAAGAAGAGTAATGTCACAGCCATAGTTTTCCTGGGTGTGGCTCGGCCAAAGCGCCGCCACCCAGGGAAACCTGGCCTGAAGCCCTGCCTGCTTGCAGAGATTGTAGATTTAAATCTAACAATCAATCACAAGCGGGTGGTGGTACAGGAATTTGGGTCTGAGTGGGGCGCAGATGCCCCACACCCAATTTTCCCTTCCTTGACCTGCTGGTCAACAAATCCTGACCTCAAAGGAGGTCAGGTAACAGCTTACAGAACCACCATTGGTGGTATCTGTAAGCTGTCCAAATATTGCATACAAGGAGGCCACCTCATCAAGATGTACCCAAAGGCTTTAAGTTTCAATTGTCCCCACCAAACTACCTTAGTAGTTTGATATTTTACTCTCAATAAATATCTTGCCTCACTGATTCACTTATTTCAATATTTTCCAATCAGATTTGTAATAACCAGACTGCTAGATTCTGCTTTCTCACCTCTGTGATTTCCAGGTAATCTTCCACCTCCTGCTGAAATGATTCCTGAAACCTGCAAAATTGAATATGAGCCTATCTATGCTGCTGATTCCTTGATGTTGAGCCAAATTAAGGTCTTCCTGATGTACCTGTGCATAATCTTCTGCTTCACCTTTCCTTATTCACTCTTCAAGGGTTATCATTTCCGAGTAAACATGCACCGTCTCCTCCTCATTGTTAATGTCATCCTAATTTGGGTGTACATTCCCTATTTGATTGATTATGAAGAGCTCTCTCCACTTTACCCTGACAGAAAATGTGTATATGTTTTATATAGTTATAAGCTATCTGATCAAGAATCAAGGAACCCTGGATGCGGAAGCCTTGACGTAATTATGATGGTAAATGGATTGGGCTGATCAGATAAGAGTTCCACTAAAATCAAATGCCAGATTAACAACAGCTGCAAGGCAACAAGCGGGACCGCAAATCAGATAGGGTTCCAAACAAAAACAAATGGGTAAGCAGTATCATTCCTCAGGCCAGCCAATTAGAAGCCCTGATCTCTGCAGAATCAAACCACCTGCAAGATAAAGCAACAGGGACTCCCAATCAGACCCACAAAACCAATTAGACTCTGCAGTGCAGATCATTCCAAAGCCAAGCATGAACCATGGCCAACTTAAGGAATTAAGTACCTGGGGATTTCTGCAGGCACTGGTTATCACCCTTGCAGGTTGCAGACCCACAAGCTATGGGTTACATCCCCTGCAAAACACACCAATGTGTGGTAAGTGCAGACATCTACCCCCTAAATACATGCTTAGCATAAAAGCTATCCCCCTCTGTGTTGAGAGCTTGCTCCAACAACTTCTTGTTTCTCTTTATCTTACCTTCCATAAAGAATGCTATATTTTCAACGGATTAGTAGAATAACTTCTTGATATAGGCTATGAGCAAGCCTCTCCATTCTGTGTGGGCACTCCTTCTGCTCTTGTGTAACTTACTGTGGATAATTGCTGAAGGAATGCCTAAACCTTCCCCACAGAACCTGTAAAAGAATCAGTATGGATTGGATCTGGCCCAGTTGTTTACCCTCTCCCTATGTAGGACAGGCTTCTATCTCTCCCATGATCTGTCCTAATGCTCCTTGATATGTGGTAGGATGGATCTGTCGTTACTATATGCTCCAACAGTTCTCTCCCTTGTTAGGGGGTTCAGACTCTGGGGCCAAGCTATCGGCATGATGATGGTAGGGCTTCCAGTTGGGGCATCTTTGGTGAAGGTTAACCTTGGGGCATTCCTACACCCAATAGGGGGACTCCCCAATGAGTGGATCCTGGACAGCTCTATGCCTTGATTGGTTCCACAAGTTTTTTTTGTAGCAAGGCTCTGAACTGATGTTATAACTTCTCTTTGCTGCCTTTGTTGGAGGATGTTTTCTGGGTGCCTATAGTTTACCTGCTGTTGGGGTTTGGCCATACTGACATCCTGCTGGATTTGCGCTTTGTATGGGCTTGACGAAACTTGGAGATCTGCTGGTTGTCAACCTCTTGAGAACTTGATGGCTCTAGCTATAGCTTTTAAATCAGACTGGGCCTTGATATCTCCAACTGCAACTAAGGTTTGATAGCCTTTATTGTGAAGACAAGAAAGCTTGGGTACTCAAGTGGTATAGAGTTATAAGTTGTACCCGTGCTGCTTTAGCAGAGTTACAAGGGGAGGCGAATGAGTTAGATTGGATAATAGCTTCTTTCGAATCAAGGGATTGTATGGTTGAGCATGTAGCTTCAGGGGGATTAGTATCTTTTTAACTGAGGCACTATTCCTAAAGCATATCGGCTGATCTCCTCGGTTGGAACCCGTTAGCTGTGCGGTGTCAGCTGGCAAACTATACCTTAGCTTTGAGCATTTGGGTGATCACGTTAGGTACAGGCCTTTTCAGTTGAGTCAATGATTGACTGGGGGTTGACCGTGCTATTTTGACGCAGGAAGTTTGATTCACGGGTATAGGCTTATTAGTTAGTTAAGAGGGGGGTTCTCCACTCTATAAACCCCTTTTGAAGTGAGTCACTTTTGCAGATGTTCGTTTATCAACCCCAAGGATTGCCCTTGTTTCTTTATGCATCCTGATCTGGCTCCAGGACTAAGCGTTGGTTTTATCGCTTGAAAAAACTCTCTCCTTTGCCGCCTCGATTAGCTCGTTAGGGTTCAACGCCTATGGAACCATAATAGAGTAACTTTTGCTGAGGAGCTATTTACGGTAAGGTCTGCTCTGATTGAGATAGCATTGCTAGTCCGTGTCTGAAGCAAGCTAGCCGAGCTTAGAACTGCATGGTTTAATCAATTATGTGGTCTAAAGTAAAGCGCTTTCAAAATCAACCAAGGCGGGCTCCTGACGTTTCAGCCCATCGCTTCATAAAGTGGGCTGCAGTGAAGATCAG
Organism: Entomophthora muscae; assembly: GCA_014839935.2. NCBI lineage: Eukaryota > Fungi > Entomophthoromycota > Entomophthoromycetes > Entomophthorales > Entomophthoraceae > Entomophthora > Entomophthora muscae. The sequence continues at coordinate 448,839 of QTSX02007149.1, read as the reverse complement.
GTGCCTTAACATGAAGCAAAGTTGATCGCTTCTTGTATGTACCAAGCTGGTTTCTTACGTCGCATCGTGGTGTGCATCAAAAGTTGCCAAATCCTAAAAGAAACCTAAAAGGCTTTGGGTGCATGTTTTATTAGATATGGTATAAGGAATGGGCAAGTCACACACCGACAGGAAGGCCATAGACAGAGAATTGATAAAGCTTTGTGTACCCAGGATGCCCATGGTTATTTTTTATGACAAGCTGGAAGGAGCTGAAGTACAATGACTGGTCCGAATACTCTTCCAGCATGATGTGATCATAGCCGGTGGAGTATTTTGGCCGGGTAAAGCTGGATAGGTAGATGTGGCGGCCATCGGTGGAGCGGCCCCAGACTTCAACCTCCTTAACCCCCGCAGTGGGGTTTGGGTCGTAAGAGGCTGGGGGCGATAAGATTGCAAAGTAAAAGGGAGTCAAAGGGGTGAATAGTTGAATGCCTAGCTGTCCAGAGGTCCCTAGTACCCAAGGGTTGTTTTTCACATCCTCCGGCGAGATTGCGTTGCGAGGATCTAAAGCCTTGTCCAGATCTTCAAGCTTTGAAGTGAAAGGATTGGCTTTGCGGAGCATTTCGACCAACTCGGGGATATCCTCAAGTATTGAAGAGCGAGTCTCATGCTCGTCCACAATAGCCCACTGATCAAGCAGCGCATAGTTTTCAGGGGCATACAAGAACTTGGCATCAATCCCTTCCATATCCATTTTTTGGGAAAGAAATTCAAAGACATCCTTCCGTGCTTTAGCAGACGACAGAGGCATGAAAAACTCATCTTCAAATTGAGCTGAATACATCGCCCAATAGCTATACACATCCTGAGAAGAACAGCCACCCGCCATCTTCTCCTCAACCTTTTCTGATACATCCTTGAGAGCCAGGCCTTGGAAGTAGGGGAGCGATTCAATAAAGTCAAAAGCATTGAGCACAACCTCACTATCTAGACCTGAAGATAAACTTTGACGGAGGAACCGGAACTTGCTGCGATGGTTCTCTAGGGAGAGATCAAGCAGCTTCTGGGGGTCGACACCCAAATTTACAAGAGCTCCCTTGAACTCATCTGAAAGGATAACTGAGCTCGGATCCTGGGGGTCCAAGGTAAGGGTGGTGTACCGGTTGGGGATATTTTTAATGGCCTTGAAGGCTTCGGGTAGATCCTTATCGCTGCCATAGAAAGCAATGGCAGCCGCCACCAAGTCGGCCCGGCGTTTGGCTGCAGAGTCCTTGGAGCGTAAAATTGCGTCACATGTCTCATCAAAGGTGGATTTAAGATTTTTTAGTTTAAGCCAGAGTGCGTTGGCCTGAAGGATTTCCTTGTCAAGGGAATCATAATCAAGCACTTCAAGCCCAGCCTGGATAGCGATGGCTTTGACTGTGTCGATCTTTTCTTGGGTATCGGCATGCTCCTGGGAGTCTTGGATCAGAAGCGTCTTTCCATGAAAGGAGTCATGCAAATTATAGATACAAGTACATGTTCGGGATTCTGGAAAAAGAGCTTTCCAGCCAGCTCTTCCTGATTGCAACCTTAGGGTATTTACAAAAAAAATATTCTCAATGTCAGAGACAAGAGGCTTGAGTAAAATGATTGGAGCGACCAAGATGAATAACAGCCTATCTTTGAAACTCTTTGGGCTGGAGAAAGCAATGTCTGAGGGGGTGCATCCAGGTGGAGAAAATACACCAGGAAAGAAACTCTTTAAACAGAAATAAAGGATGACATAAAAAAGGATCAGGAGCAAGTTTCTCAATTTGGCACCTAAAATCATGGCAGCTGCTCGAAAAGGGATATTTGAAAAGAAACAATTGATATGGACTTGTGTTTAAGTAGATAGGACAATAAGTTAATATCAATCTTGGTATGAATTACTACTGTATAGTTAAAGGAAGCTTAAAAAGAAACAATCAATTTAAACTAGAGCTTGAGCAGTTGGCGGATAACTTATAGCAAATCGTAGGGAGGATCAGCTTAAGTATGGTTTAGGAATCGGGCAAGTATGCCCGCCATAAATTTAACGTGTGGTAAACCTTAAGGCAAAAGATATATTAAGTGGGGAAGATCAGGTTGGCCTTCAGCTTCAATCTTTTAATGTTGATATAAATATCAAATTAAAAATCACCTTTAAATCGATCCATTGAAAACCCTAGCGATAGTATCTGCTTGCCTCAAAATTATTTCTGACACATATTCGCGCTCACTAGAGCCAATCAAATAGTGCCACATCTAATTTCACTCAAAGGTATGGCTCGATTCCTAAATTTCAACCCCCCATTCAAAAAGTTCCCTTTGTTCGGCAACAGTGCCATATTGACAGTGGCTACAGCGGACAAAATCCGGTCTGATTCCGGAGTTTGCCTGAATTTAGGCATCCACATTAGATCCTTTCATAAACTGTAGACTCCTCTAACTTGGATAAACTGATTTTTCCTGAAAGGATCAGGGAGTATAAGGCTTTCTTCCCTCCAAAATTAGTGCCACCCGTTTGCCATCTGGAGGATTCTCCATGAGTGGAACCAGGGTGTGGCAAGAATAAAGTTGTGCCAATAAAGAGGATACATTTAACGGATAAAACCAAATCTTTAAACAAAGTTTCAACTTTAAAACCCAATATTTTCATTGATTTTAAAGGTTAAAGCGCAACAGATCACATTCCATCTATTGATGCTTATGACAAGATCAGAAACGGATCCTAACCAATAAAAGCAAGGCCCTGATTCCAGTAAAATTGGACATTCCCCATTTTTTACCAGATTTGGGGCCAGATCTGCTCCAGATAGCTGCTTCGTTATAAAGCAGCCATCAGCGCATATCCCCTACAACCCTAATGTTGACAGTGGCTGTGTTGATACTATAGTAAAGTGTGGATTGTGTTTTATAATGTCAACACTTTTTTAATCAATTGTAAAGTAGTTTTATAGCCTGCCAAGATAAACAAAAATACATAGCCTAAAACAAAAGCCAACTTTTAAGTAACAAGGCAGAGTTCAATTCATAGATAAATGGTGCTATGGGCAAAATGTCCAGACCCACAACAAAAGATGCCCACAGAAAAAAATCTATTTGAAATACCACCAATGCCCCTGATCACATAGACAAAATTATTTCAGCCATATACGAGAGCTACTATGTTTGTTAAGGCCAGGGGAATCAAAATGAACTCAAGCACATAAGTGAGAAACTTGATCTGTCTGGGAACCCCTAAAGCAACTGGAAACAATCAACAAAAGTATCAAGTAGTGAAACAGATCAGTGAAGCTGTCACCCAGTTACCAGTACATCCCAATTAAGATGTATGATCAAGCACAGAAATTATAAATGTTTGGAGCGCCCACCTATTTAGAGAAGATTATCTGATAAAATATATATATCAATAGTGTCAGGATAACAGGAGTACTGTGATGCTCCAGCAGGTGAGGGAAGAGTTGAAGCAGGTACGGCATGGCCCACCAGATGATGGGGCCTAACTTTACCAGGTAGGAAAGGGCCTTCCCAGCCACAGCCCAGGGTCCAACTGCTGGCAAGGCAGAATCAATCAATCCTGTGAGCGCCAGGTATAGCATTCCCAGGAATTGACTACTCTGGCCAGTGGCATCAGAGGTGGGTGGGGTTGAGATGGTTGGTTTGGGTGCCAGGGGTGGTTCCATTGGGATCAAGTAGGCAGCAGGGTTGTTGTATTTCCCGTTGAAGATCAGAGTGTCAGGATACCAAGAGTACCGTGGGGCTCCAGCAGGTGAGGGAAGAGTTGAAGCAGGTACTGGTATGGCCCACCAGATGATGAAACCTAACTTTACCAGGTAGAAAAGGGCCTTCTCAGCCACAGCCCAAGGCCCGGCTGCTGGCAAGGCAGAGTCAATCAATCCTGTGAGCACCTGGTAAAGCACTCCCAGGAATTGACTGTTCTTGTAAATCCACTGCCACCTTTGGCCTTGGACCAAACCGTTTTCCCCCGCCGCACCAAAAAGGGATCAAAAATTGCAGCCAAGCCACTTAACTCTCTAGGTGATTTAGCTCATACTGTCGATAAGAGATTTGTTCTGGCCTACCCTGCAGACCTCCTGGCTCTGGTGATTCCCTCCTGGGAAGAAACATTAATTGATTTGGACTACTTACTGGACTGGTGTCGCCCACTTTTAAAAGCTATCAGATCTAACCAATTGTGTGTTGCCACATTAACACCCAAAAGCTCAAGTGAATTCCAAGTTTCTGAAAGCCCCTCCAGATAATCAGGCAGTACTGCGGAAATTAAGATGAAACCCTCTAGTCTTCCTGGCCCTCACCTGCAAAATTCATCCCCCACCCAATCAGATTCAAGCCCTGCAGTCATGTGATCCTTTCCCTTGCAGCACACTCCCTTTTACACAGCAAGGGTACTTTCAGTCTCCTGCTTGTCTATTGTCCATTTTATTAAAGTTTGGATTTGTTGCACTTGAATTTTAATCATTTGATTTGGACCAGAACCCTGTTTTGAGTCCCTATTATCTAAAAATTAAAGTGTTAGTTGTTTCATTGAAGCTTACCTTGTATCATCCCATTTCAAACCCGGTATCTCTTCTGGGGTCTTCTGAAGAAGTTTTGGCGTATAGTTGTTGTTATTCTTCACTTTTGCTTTCAAAAGTTGTTCTCAAGTCTAAAATTTAAATCAAACTTCAATATAAAACTTACTTTATTTTTGAATTTCCTTTGTATTTCCCGCTTTCAATCCCGCTTCTGTTTCCAAAACTGCACAAGACTCTCAAGATTGTGCCCAAGCCATCCCAAACCCACTCTGTTACTCCTGCTTGGTTCTTGATTGTGGTTACCTCTGTTAGTTTAAATTTTATTGCTTGCAGCTTAAGAAACTCCACCTTTCTTCTTCAAATTTTGAGGAGATTGCAATCATGATACTCCCAGTTCTCAAATTTGTTGTGTTTTCCTTGGCCCCGTTTCTGTTACTTCTGTGGTTGACCTTGCCAGACTTGTGATCTAAAATCACCTCTTCTGCTCAGCGTGTGGGTGATAACCCTTCCAGCCTTCTGAATTTTCCTAGTGATCTCCTCCTCTTTGGAGAGGCTGTGGTGAAAAGTTTGGCGTGTGATGACCTGGATTTGGATGCTGTTGGTTATATATTGCCCTCCTCTAAGGGAGAGAAAATGTCAATGCCTCTCCTCCCCAGCCTGGAAAAGAGTGATTTGGCCCCCCTTGAGGTTCTCAAGGTGTCCTCTCCTTCTCCCTCTTGTGCCCCTTGGTTGGTCACTGGTCTTGTGTTGATGGGATTGAACTCCTACTTCCCTCCACTGGTTGGCATCCTGGTGGTTTGTTTCACCAGGATGGGAGCCCAACTTAGTTAGTTTAGCCCCCCTTTCTCACAGTTCTGGCCAGTGGCGTCAGAGGTGGGTGGGGTAAAGACAGTTAGTTTGGGTGTCAGGGGTGGTTGCATGAGGACCAAGTAGGCAGCAGGATTGTTGTACTTCCAGTTGAAGATAAAAGGGTAGATGGTGATTGCTTTACTTTCATAGACAATTTAGTAGGGTTCCTTGGGTGCGTTTGGGCGGGTGTACCACTGCAAGTCTTCCAAGGTCCAGGGTTTGTGGTCAGGATTTGGGTGGTACTCAGTGAAATACACAGGGACAAATGGAGCGTTGGGCAAACAGTAGTAGTCAAAGGCTTCAGGGTTGTCAACTGTGGCTTGGCTATCAATCCCTGAGAATGTGAGAGAGAGGGGCTAAACTAACTAAGTTTGGCTCCCATCCCAGGGAAAGGATCCACTAGGATACCATCCAGTGAAAGACTGGTATAGCCACTTGAAGAGGCGCCCACAAGGAGGACACAGCAGAAATTTGGGGGAAGTAAGAGTCCAAACCCATCAAAATCATTCTGCCAAGAAGCCAGGCGGCGCGCTTGGGGACGTGCTCTTGGGTACCCAAACCTTCTCCTTGATCCAGGTTAACCAGGTCCTTAGAGGGGAGGGACACTGAAGGGGCCAGATTTGAGGGCATCAAGGGAATTGTCTTGAGGGCAGAAAGCTCAAGGCTGTCACAGGCAAGGCTTTTCACCACATTCTCACTAGTAATGAGGGTGCCCTGAGCACGTCCTGGGAGGTCCTCAAACAAATGCATGAATTGACTGGGGTTGGTTCTTACATGGTGAAGCAAATGTGCGACATGGTTCCAGAGGTCTGGAGAAGTGGACCAAATCATTACCAAGGCAGTGGCCAGGGTAAAGGCCACAAACTTGAAAAAGGAGACCAGCATTTTGTTCTGGGTGAAACACACCAGCAAGGTAGGGATTGTGGAACCTGGTTCTTAACAGCAGAAGCAAGGAAAACCAGGGTGCAGAAGGCCTGCAGGTATAACTTGACCGTAGCTGACAACAATCAGAAGCTACACGCTTTAACAAGACACAATGGAAGTGTTTAAAAGTGTATTGTAAGGTGAGAAGACAATAGAGCAAACAGAAAACAAAATCAAACTTCAAGCAAGTATTTATATAGATTTCAATACTAATTTTAAGAATTGAACTTATTTTTTGAAAGCAAAAGGGGTAAGTGTATATGTTAACACTAATATTAACTCTAGAAGCACCAAAAGCAACGCCGTAAACCTGGGAAGGACAAGGAAGGTGAAGAATAATAATTTTTAATACTAACAAGGCTAGGGATAAAAGGGGGCTCAAAAGGCCCCCATTTTTGACAACTTTTCTGGGGCAACAGTTCAGTTGGCTTTGGACTCCTTTGCTGTCTCTTGGCCTGCCTTTTATGTCACTTCAACTTCCTGTTACTATTCTAATCTTCCTCTGCAAATGATCTTCTTGAGCTCAATTCTTACCTCCATTTTATGTTCCACAGGTTGCAGTTCCAAAATGATCAAGCCCTCCTCTCAATTTGGCTTACTGTTACTCAAATAATTAACTCTGTGTTTATTATATCCACATAATTTTTCTTTGAACAGTGCAGCTTGTTATCTTTCTCTAACAGGCTGAATCCTCAAGAAAATTAAGGGGCTTATCTGGCTTTTGAGTAGATTTTTTGGTGCAGCGCGGGAAGATTGAACTATCCAGGGCTAAAGGGGGGAGTGAATTTACACAGGTGGATGAACCAAAGGTTCATAATAACTTTATTTGGTAAGGATGATAATACAGAACTTTTCAAGTGCTTCTGACTTATATACTTACTCACATGCAAGTGCCTCTGGGCATTCTTCTGGTGCTATCTGTGTGGCATGGCTTGGCATCTTAGGTTCTGCTGTTTGGTTGGCTGCTTCATGATCATTTTTGGGGTCTTAAGGAACAGTTATTTGGCTTGTTGGGGGCCATCTTGACCTGGCTTTTCATTGGTTCTGACAGGTTTGGCTTCAGGGGTCATGGTGTCCTTTCCAATTTAAATACCATTTTGGGACTGGCTTGACAGGCATTTTTGGGGTAGAAGAACTTGATTAAAAAAGGGGTTCCCAATTGGGAACCCCAAATTAACAAATATAGGGTGGGCTTGAACTGGGAGTTCTGGGAAGCTAAATTTAGCTTGCCCAGGCCCAGCCAAACCCACCAAGGCTTGGGCATAGCTTTTGGGGCCCATTCTGGGCCCCACAGCTACTACCAGAGCAGAAGTGGTTTCTGCACCTGAATATTTGCTTTTTAAAGCAAACCCAGGTGCAGGTTCTAATCCTGCCATGGGATTCAAACTTGTTACATCCACAACAAATAGCTACGTCTAAAAGTGCACATTTGCAACCAAAAATAATAAGTATATAGATTTAAAGCCTGATGTGAAATAGATGATAGGGTTGACTGTGACAGAAATTTTTGGATAGTAAGAAGCAGTCTCTAGGTGGTGAGGAATCACCACCCAAATCCACATAGAGTTGATGATTAACCACCAACAAAGCTTCAGATACTGTTTTGGGGAAATTCCAAATGAGATACTAGGGTTAAAAAAACAATTGATCCCAACCAGAAAAGCCCTAGATAAATGGCCTACAAGAGAATCAGAGTGTTTTCAGCATAAAAATCAGGACAGTGATATAGGACATGAGTTTTAGCTTTGACAAGAGTAGGAAAAGCTCCAAGATTGACAGGCATTGAATTAACATTTGGCGGTGACAACAACAAAGTTCCAACTACAGGGCCCCATCTTCCAGTAATGATCTGGCTTAGAATAAGATCGTAGGGAATGTAGCGCAGCAGGCCTACTACAGGATGCATTTCAAAAATTAAGTTAGACTAGAAGATATTTGATTTTTGTTGAGTAAAATTTTGGGAGGACTCAACTCTTAAGAGTTGAAACAGTGAAAATTATTCAATATGTATCAAAATTTGACTAAGCAATACCATCTGGATCCTTAGCTCCTATTCTTTTTGCATTGTCAAGTGAATACCTAGTCCAGTTTGCAAAGAACTCTTCTGTGACCAGCTTCTGATGACTGTGCTGATAAATAAGATCATATCTGGTGACTCTCATATTACGTCAATTTATCAACATCAGCTTACAAGAGGGAATCAAATACAACTGGCAGACTGGAGCAGCTGTAGCCTGTTTTCAATTAATTGTTTGATTTAAATTCATCAAATCAGTTAATTTTTAATAGCTTTCAGCTTTTTGAGCTTTTCTGCTTGGGCAGATAATTCCTGGCATTATGGAATCTACCGCGGCATTGGCAAAATTTAGAGCAACTATATATGGTCAGATAAAAATAGTCAATAAGTTATATAGTTGGATCAGATTAATTTGATCTTGTTTTGAATTTTATTTTATAGTAAAATTAAAGCATCCTAATAACAGGGTAACAAAACCAACAAAGTACACTATGGGCAAGGACACCTTTATGGGTCAAGAAAAAGGATGGCTGTCATGAATGTTGCTTCAGACATTCTTGACAACAAATTACTCCTCTTTAAAGAGGGAGATTTATGTCCCTCTGTATCTGCTTTTGAATTTGCTAAAGGGAATGGGTTATTAAGTAGTATCTGTTCTTTATTACCTTATGGTTTAGGCCCAGAAATGGCTTCTGAGCCATTGTTTTCATCAACAGGTTTTGAACCTGGGTCGTCTTTTTGTTCAGCTAATACAGATCTATTGAAAACAAGTGTTAATGTAAATTTGAGCCAATTATTACCTTCTTCACAGGTCTCCAGCCAATCACTGTTCAACAGCGTCAATTTGAACCGCCTAGGAGTTACACTAGGTGACGTTGGCAATGTTGTGGAAGCGGGAAACATCTTCTGTTGTATTTTGGGTCCGTTGGTTACCGCTCCTGCTGTTATTGAGGCCAAGTCAACCTCCTGGTCCCCACCTTATGTGGGGTTATTTACAGACTATCCAAGCCATGACTGAGAAGATAGTTAAGGAATATATGATATTTTTGTTCAGAGAATTTTAAAAACACAAAGGAATTAATTTACCTTCCCTGGTTTGAAGATCCTAACTGTCAAATCTCCACATTTCATCCCCAAATCTCCTAACCTCCTCTTTCTATATTATTTTCTGCTACCATACTATAAAAAGCTGTTAGATTCTATTTCAGAATTTGTTCAATAAATAAAGTCTACATTTCACCCAAGTGAATTGTTTTTGCTTATCTTTTCATTTTGACTTAAACCTCTAAAATCTAAACCATAAAATTACCCAAGACTCCTCTTATGGAGTCTCTTGGGTATAAATGGTTATTCTGGATAATCCTGCTAACAACAGTGTTGTCCAGTGCTTCAATGGGATCATACACTGATTTGGGTACAACACTGTTGCAACTGAACCAATGAGGATTCAGTATGTGGAATTGGGGAAGACAACAGTCCAATAGAAAGGACAGCATAATAAGAATGAGGTATTGTTTATTGTAGAATATTGTGATTAATATACCATATGGGAAAGCCACAAGGGGGTGGCATAGTGGGAAGTTCCATGTAAGGTTTTAAGCCAAGGAATAATTTGTGCGGGGATCAGCAAGTCAAATTGGCAGCGCTCCTAATTAGGATGAAGTACCCACCATTTGATATTGCTATCAGATTAGTCCATGTTGTTAGATACATCAAGGGGCAATTCATCAAGCGCCCCCTGTGTATTATAAGATACATTATCAGGCGAGTCTGGAAGCCCAGTTGCAACAAGGCCAGTGTCCCAATTCCTTGACAGCTCCTGGCGCCGTGTTATTCCTGGAGTCTGGTATACCACAACCCTTCTATCCAACAACCCACCTGTCCGAGAAGAAACCAAGATCTATGGTTCCACCACCCAGGTTACTGAGCCCCAAGTTTTCTGCCCTTTGGCGTTGGCTTTCTTACTGTGCTATTTAGGAGCATACTTATTCTTGGGGCAATTTAACCCTCTGTTAGGCTGGTACCAAATCTTAGGAGAGCTATTTCATTTAGGCATGGTATCCTTGCCTGTGGGATCTCTGGTCACAGGATTAAATCTCTCTGCAATCATTCATCATCTAGGAAGATTACTTCCTAGTGGGTGGGTGCCTGATAATGGATATAGTCCAGGAGGTGAAAGAAGAGAGTAGCTGTGGGTTGGGAAGCAAAGCCAAAGTCACTCAGTCACAAGAAAAAACTCAGGGCACCCAAACTAAAAAACAGATCATATTAATTCTAGAGTTCCAGAGCTTTCCAGGAAGGCCACTAAATTCACCACTACTAGAACAGTAAATGTCATCACTACTGTTGCAATGTGCTAGAATGTGATAGATTTGATGGACATTAAGTTCAAAGTCAGATCCAGAACATAATTACACTTAGGCAATCACTTGACCAATTTATTGAGAACCAGTGGATTTGAGAGCATTATGTATTATACTCAAATCCTCTCAGTAATTTGGCAATTCAGAGGTTACACAAAGAGACAACAAATAAGGCCTTCAATTCCAGAATTAAGGTTCATACTTGGCACTTGAGTCCAGAAACCTAAATGGAGGTGACATCAATAATCCAATTGCCTGATTGATCTTTAATTCTGGGTATGAAATCAATAGTCTATATTGATGCTGATATTTTGATTATGGTATTGATGCCAAGCCTGGCCTAATTCCCTGGCCTCCCATCTCACCAATTTCCCCTCTACCAATTTTCCACCTCCCTATATATACTTGGTTTCTATATGAAATAAAGATAAGTTTTTACCCCCACATATTGTTCACTCCACTTTGGTTTTACTACCCTGCATTCAGGTATAGTAATTGAACAATTACCAGGGCTAATTCTTTCTAGTGTCAAGTTTATACTTCTGGGAAGTATAATAAAAAAGAAAGGGGAAGATTAAGAATAGAATGATACTTTATTGGATATGAATATAGAATATTATATAGTATCATGACAAGCCACATGTCGTCCATGTACGTCATGGAGATCATGGGGCTTATCTTAGTAATGTTCCTCTTGAGTCACAAGGCTTAATCAAGTTGTGTTCCATTTAGGACCCAGATTGAGTGATCCCTGTCATAGATGGTTAACTGATAATAGTACCACCAGTTTATTGACTGGGTGGTGAACCATTTGGTAGCCGCTTGGTGATTTACTTGGGGTGTAAATTCCCCAAGAGGTAGTAATCAAAGATGTTGCAACATCCCCCCCTGGGGTGCTGGAAGGCTGAGCCTTGGGAATTTTCTTGAGAGTATCTGGTATGCGGGCTTGGTATTAATCCCGCTTGGTGTTGGGTACAGGGAGCCTTGAATTTTTTTTGGGCTGCTCTTGCCTTACAAAAATGGAGTTGGTTGTGATGCATATGTTTCAGTTTAGTTTGAGCTCCAATCCCTTTGATGAGGTAGGTGTTATTGGGCTTAACTTCCATGACAATGCCTGGTCTGCGTAACCCTGGGTCTAGTTTGTGTTGGTTGTGATTGACAACACAGATCTTGTCTCTGACTTGGAACCTTTCTTGTTGCAATGGAATTTCCTCTTTCTGGACTCTTTGGTGTTCCATCACTTCTTGGTCCTTCTGGGCTTGTAGTACTTTTGGGTTGTTACTGTCTGGTATCTTCTTTGGAAGTGGCAGTTGTGGTCCCGTGGTTGTACTGATAAGTGAGGATTTCTGATCATAGACAAGCTCATAAGAGCTTTTGCCTGTATTGCGGTTGACTTGTGTTCTGCAGACCATGAGCGCAGTTGGGAGCATATCAACCCAGGCTTTTGGATTGTTGGCAGATAACTTACTGAGGACTTCCACTAGAGAGCCGTTTAGTTTTTCTACGCGTCCATTTGCTTGTGGATGATATGGGCTGGCTGTGATGTGTTTTATTCTATTTTTGGCAATGTAGATGTTGGTGTCAATAGCTTTGAGTTCAGTGCCTCCATCTGTGATTAAGAGGTCAGGATTTCCAAACTTTGCTATGATCTCCTTACCAATGAATTGTCTCACGTTGTTGCCTTTGTGCTCTTTTGTGGCTTGTGCTATGGGCCATCTGGTTGCATAGTTGATGGCTGTGATGATGTACTTCTTGCCTTTGCTCTCATTGGCATAGGTCCCACAATATCCAACAACCATATCTTGAAGGGTTGTGTGATGGATACGGGTACTACTGATTTGGGTGGAGCTTTGGTTTGGGCGTACTTTTCACAGACCTCACATTGTTCTAGTACTTCTCTAATATCATCTAGCATGTTGGGCCACAAGTAGCAAGTCTTGAGATATTCATGCAAGTTTCTGCTACAGGTGTGCCCCAAGTCTCTGTGATAGCAGAGGATTGTGTCAATCTTTTGTGTTGTTGGAACGTAGGGTACTGTGTCACCATTTGGGAGTATTTGGGGAAGGGTACCATATACGTTTTTGAGCAGATGTTTTTTCCTGAGGACTTTCTCTTGGATGTCCATTGGTGTGCTAGGTGGGAACTCTTCCTGGAGATTCCCCATGATTAACATGGGTCAGTTGGGGTCACCATCAGTGCAAAAGATGTGCTTATTGTATAGCCTTGATAGGGTGTCTGCAGTAAGCATCTCCCTGCCTGGCTTGTATTCAATTTTCATGGGGTATCTCTGTATGAGACTCATAAATTTGGCTTGTCTTCTTGACAGGTGTTATTGGGTTTTGAAGAATATCAACAACTTGTGGTTGGTGAGTACTTTGAATGTCTGGGCTCCTTCCAGATAGCATTGACATTTCATGAGGCAGTATATAATGGCAACCAATTCCTTATTGTGTATGGGGTATCTTTGTTTGCTGTCTGATAGCTTCCTTGATTCATATGCCATAGGTAGGGAGTTCTTTTGGGCTGTTTAGATACGGAGGACTCCTCCTATGGCATAATCAGATGTGTTGGTTTCTAACTTGTAGATACCCTCACGGTTCAGGTATTGTAGGATGGGGGCAATAACCATACATTCCTTCAGCTGGTGGAAATGCTGGTCTTGTAAAGGTGTCCAGACAAATTTGGTTGTTTTCCCAGTGATGGCTGACAAGGGGGCTGTCAGAGCGCCCCAGTCAGGGATGAACCTGCATACATAGGCTACCATTCCAAGGAAAGTGCGGAGTTTGCTCTTGTTTCTTGGGGCTGGTATCTCTGTTATAGTGCGTATTTTGTCTGGATCCATCTTGATACCGTCCTTGCTGATGATATGGCCAAGGAATGGAAGTTCAGTCAAGAAGAACTCGCATTTGGACGGTTTGGTAAATAGTTGGTTTTCTTTCAGGGTACAGAGGACTGTGCGGACGTCTTCCCAGTGTTGTTGTAGGTTGGGACTGTAAATGATGTTGTCCAGGTAGATGATTGCTCTTTTCTCAATGTTTTCCTTGAATACTTCATTAATGAAGGTTTAAAAGATACTGGGAGCGTTTGTCATGCCAAAATTGAGGCAACACATTCAAAGGATCTGTATTTAGTTTGAAATGCAGTCTTTGGAATGTCTTCAGGTTTCACGCAAATTTGGTGATATCCTGCTGTCAAATCAATTTTTGTGAAAATTTAGGACCCCCCCCTCCAGGGCATCAAAAAGGTCATCAATCAGAGGCAGGGGATACCTGTTCTTTATTGTGACCTTGTTGAGGGCCCTGTAGTCTGTGACCAGGCGGAAGCCTCCATCTTTCTTTGCCACAAAGAAGACAGCAGCACTAAAGGGTGATTTTGAGGGTCTGATGGGGCCTTTCTTGAGTGATTTGTCAAGGTAAGCTTTTAGGGCATTGTCTTTTTGTGGTGTGAGACAGTAGATGGGTCGTGCTTGTGGCACTCTACCTTTTAGGTTGATCTCGTGTTGTATACCCCAATCAGGGGGCAACCCGGGTATTGTTTCTTGGAATATGAGGGGAAATTCATTGACTAGCTGGTCTCTAATTGGGTTCTGTTTGTGTTGAGTTTCTGTGTTTTTGAAGTGTATGACCTCATACATACATGTGCTCTAATTGATTTTTCTGATGTGTTTTTCTTTCTCTGTCTCCATGATCTTTACAAATATATGGTTCCTCATGAGGGTGTCAAGATGTGTTGGGTACAAGTGATGGTGGACTTCTCCTTACTGATTGGTGAGGGTGGCACTGTTTCAGTCAATGTGAGGCTTTGTCTTGCTCATCCAATCTAATCCAAGTATGACATCATATTTGGGGATTGGTATGATGGGGCCACTAATTGTTGTTTGTACATCTCTAACTTGGGCTTGGAAAGGTTTTGTCTTGTGGGTAACTGGTGTGCTGTGGTTGTCCGCCATGACAACTTTCTTGATGCTATTTCAAGTGGTAGGTAGCTTCATGAGGTCTGTGAAACTCTTGTTGATGAGCAATTGATTGGCTCCAGTGTCAAATAGTGCTATGCCCTGGTATCTGCAAAAAAAGAAAGGATAGGTAAGGAGTTTATTTTCAGTTTGGGCAACAAACAGTAAAGGATTGCTGGAGGGAACTTGGATCATGATGATTGAGTCCACGTCCTGTTCTCTGTACAAGTCTTGTGAAGTGGGGGAGGGCGACTTTCCTAAGCACTCCCCTGAGCTTTTACCTACTTGTTGGTATCTTTGGTGCTGGCCTGATTGTCTTGTGCAGTGTGATTCCCGTTTTGAAGCTGAGTACTGTGGACTTGGTTGTGTTGCTTATTGGGGCAAGGTTCTCTCTTAGCTGCAGGGTTTTCTTTGCGCTTGTTGGTGGTGTGTAGATTGTCAGACTTCTGATCTGCGGTTCTCCCTCTAGGAATACATACTCAAGGTTCTTGCAGCAGGTCATCTCAAACTGATGTCTAATGTGTGTTGGAAGGCCATTGTAGAAGTCCAGACGTGGCCCAGGTTCATCAAAGTTGATGGTGTTGGGTGAACAGTCACATAGTCCTTCATATGTGGCAATGTATTCTTCAATGGTTCCTGTCATTTTGAAGGTTCAAATTTTGGTCATGATCACCACGTCTGAGTCCTTCATGGAGAAATTTTTGAGGAATACGGCCTTGAACACTTCCCAATTTTCCTTTTGGTCAGGGTGTTGGGCTAGCCATTTGGTTACAAAATGTGAAGCAGTCCCTGTGACGCAGAGGGCAATCTCGCTGAACCAGAGTCTTTGGGGGGTACTCCATTTGTTTGAACTTGCTCTCAGTGCTGTTGATCCAAAGAGAGGCATTTTCATGGCGTAGTCCTGCAAAGGCACCAATTTCAGCTGTATGTAAGCGTTGAAACATAATATTGGGTATCTCAGGTTGTGTAGGCGCTGTTGTGGTTGGAGTGGTAGGGAACATTCTGCGGGCTTTGAGAGCGTTGTACTGGTCAATGGGTACAAGGACGTTATTGTAGATGACAAGGCCTGGGGGAACATCTTGTCCTACTTTGTAATCTCTCCAGCCGTTAGAGAGTGACATTGTCTGGGTTCTTTTCTTGGGAGGAATTTTTCCTTTGAGTTGGGTAGGTATGAATAACCTACCTGTACTACCACTGTCAAGTTTATACTTCTGGGAAGTATAATAAACAAAAGAAAGGGGAAGATTAAGAAGAGAATGATACTTTATTGGATATGAATATAGAATATTATATAGTATCATGACAAGCCACATGTTGTCCATGTACGTCATGGAGATCATGGGGCTTATCTGAGTAATGTTCCTCTTGAGTCACGAGGCTTAATCAAGTTATGTTCCATTTAGGACCTGGATTGAGTGATCCCTGTCATAGATGGTTAACTGATAATGGTGCCACCATTTTATTTACTGGGCAGTGAACCATTTGGTGAGCTGCTTGGTGATTTACTTGGGGTGTTAATTCCCCAAGAGGGAGTAATTGAAGATGTTGCAACACTAGCTATACCCAACAGTCAAAACATGTGACAACTACCTAGAGAGTGTTATTGGTGTAGATCCCTGTTTACTGCCAAGATAATATTCCTGACAGCCTTATAGAAAGTTTAAATCCTATTCTGGATACCACATACAAGCCTTATGTGAGGGATGATAAAGGACAAGACCCAACAAGGAGCCACATTATTCCCAAACTTTGAAGAGGCAGCAGGTGCTGAAAAAGGTTAATATGTTTTATTCAAAAATAACTATTTTGTATGAGTCAGTTGAACTCAAAGAGTTCTTATCTGCTGGCAAAAAACCAAGCACTTGGTGTTTTGGCTCACCAAGTGGCTTGTGATGCACCTGCTTTTTTGGGTTACCAAGGTGTGTCCTGAGTCAAAGCCAGGGACCAAATAGGATAGTGTGGCATTATTCAAGTGATTTAGTTCAGTTGAAAGAGTATTATACTGAGATTGAATATTTTCAACCTCTTCCAACGCCTTGCTCACTAGCATTCTAGCATCTACACCATGTGTCATCACTTCTGCCAGTGTGTTCCTCTTTGGGAGTGTGTGATTCATGGGACAATTTTTCAGACTCACTTTAAAAATCTCTTGCCCCTTGATAGAAGCTTCAAACTTTTTTCATTGTTATCCACTCTTAAACAGGAGTTCAGCTACTGTCATAAATAATATTTTGCTCCTAATTATGAAGCAAGGACAAATGCAGGAATTGAACCCTGGACCCCATACTCTGTGGCCTGCCAGCCCAGAGGGCCAAGTACCCAATCACCCAGATTTTTATGGGCTCAAGTCTACATGATGTCTAATAAGCAGCCAATAAAGAAAAGGAGTTTTTACAAAGCCAGAAAGGTTCAAAGTCAAGGCCACTGTAACAGTAGTGAAATTTTTGGCTGGGATTGATTATCCTAAGAAAAAGCGCCACACAAAAGAAAGGCTGCCAAACCTTTAAAATCAGCAGAGGAACTTAATCAGATTATTGACAAAAAATTGGTAATGGCTACTCCAGTGGAAGAAGATATAGATCCTGTAAGATTTCCCCCTGAGAATCTTTCTGCTTTTAAATTGAGATATTTTTACCCCTTTTGCAATGGCAGTTGACTGGCTGGTTGCCCAAAGGAGCCAAATTAAGACGCCATAAACAATGTTGCCAAAAAGTTGGCAAAGGAGGGGAAAATTTTTCTCACTAACCAATCAGAGGCTAGAGAAGACTTGAGGGGTCCCTTTAACACTACCCTTCCCAAGCTGAAAACTTGCTTTCAGATATTCTTACCTACCTGCAATAAAGACTATCCCTACTCCAAGTAAACTTATCAAATAGCCAAGTATATGGGGTGCCAATTTCCCTCTATTGCTTACTACTCCAGCTTC
Source organism: Entomophthora muscae (assembly GCA_014839935.2). NCBI lineage: Eukaryota > Fungi > Entomophthoromycota > Entomophthoromycetes > Entomophthorales > Entomophthoraceae > Entomophthora > Entomophthora muscae. Next base: position 431,285 of record QTSX02007149.1, on the reverse strand, counting down.
CTCTTATATTGGCTGCAAAAAGTGTATGTGAAAACGCACATCTTTCTAACTCTGTTGTCAAGTAATCATTACTTTTCTGTTTCTCATTTGCCTTTCCCACTTGAAGTTTCTGTGCTCATTTTTGTAACTTTTTTTTTCTGCCTCCTCTTTGAAGATTCATTGGTTTGAAGTTTCAGTATACCTTTCTTTTGTCAGTATTGATGATGGTGTGGGGTATTAAGCCTCACCAACTTCATTTTCACTCCAAAATGATTTACACAACTTTAACAGGTGTTCCACCTAAAGCCCTGACCTACGCAGAAGCAGCTGCTCACCAAAAGGGGATTTCAGAGAAATCTAAATCTATATCCCCAATGAAAGCCAGTGAATATCACCCCCAGTGTCAAAGGAAGAAGATGTTTGGCTGGGCCACCTGATATTGAGAATAGAGTTAGGAAACAGGAAGCTTCTTGCATCTATTTGACAAATCATATTGATCAGGAGCCAGCCAAACCCAAAGACCACCTGACCTCCAGTTTCATGACATCTTACTACCCAAGGTCCAGATCCCCAAGTTTGCTGATAAATCCTGGAAAAGCATTATAAACCCCCAATAAAACTAGGAATGGTGATATAATCATTGTCACAGTCCATACCAGAGTCCAACTGGACTCTCACAGGGGAGGCAGGCTGGGCCTGGGGGCCATGTACACAATAGGAGAAATTTGTACCAGGTAGTTAACTGCAGTAGCTAGGGAGCACCAACTCCCAGTATGGGGCATAATTTGGTTGGCCAGCCCCAATACTGTGATGTAGACAAACCCCAACTTACTGAAGTCCTGGGAAGGAGGCGCATTGGGTGGGGGAGTAGTAGGAATCTCCTTCATAGCAGGAGGGAAATCCAGATGATGGGGGTGGAAATACTCCAAGTCAAGAGCACAGGGTGGATTGACTGAGTTAGCAGGAGTATAACCAGGAGGATATGGATAAGCAAGTTTATAATGTTGTGGATTCCCAAATAGATGCAAAGAAAATAATTAAATTTGAGCAAAACTAGACAATTCCTGCAATAAGATAATGATTTCTGGGCATAAAATTGTTTTATTAAGATGAAAACAGTGAGGAGGGCTTCTCCTCCTCATTACTTATACTTACTGGTAATTTAGTGGCCTTTTGTGCTACTAGAGAAATGATGGCATCAATTTCAGTTGAACTTACAATTTTCACTGGAATTTGTGTACTTGGTCCAGTAGGTGGGTGCTCATTGGTTGGTATAACATGAACCTTTCTTGAACTGTAGCATGCCAAGGTGCCACAGTTATTTATAGATCCAGCCATCAATTGTGCGCCTGATTGTGCAATCAAAAAATTGCGCTCCCAATGTGCCATTTCCTGATAGTTAACAGGCCCAAATTTGATAATAAAATCAAAGCCAGGGATTCAAGGTCCGTGTGCCTCTCAAATCCTGGGCCATTTGTTATTCAAAAGGGGGACTTTTCACTCTGGGAGACAGCTGATAATAATTTCCAGGCCGTGGGTTGTTTTGTCTCTAAGAGGGCCAGCTGATTTTCCAGAGCATTCTGGGCCCTGACAATCATCCTGAATAACAAAAGTAATTGACATTTGGTTTAACCATATTTTACCATACATTATAAATCTTTTCTATCACCTCTAAACCGGATCCAAAGACCTTGTTGTACCTGCCATCACACCCAATGATCCTGAAGGCCCCACACCTGAACTATTCTGTCCTCTGGGAGTCCCCTTTAGCCCAATTTATTTCACTGAATACCCTTTGAACCCACCTTTCTCCAAGTTCACCCTAGAAAGTATCTTCCTAGCTGATTTGTCAGGGATTTACTCCTGAGGTAGGAGAGAACCTAAATAGTGAAGAAGAGCTGTGGAAAGTAAACCCATCAAAGATGATCCTACAGGAATTCTAACCATCAGGGTATTTATCAAATAACCCCACAATTTATATGAACCCAAGAAAGGAGCAAAATGAGTCAATCCATAATAAATGGCAACATAAGTCAAGACATACCAAGGTGCTCCTGGACAGATCACAGGGGGAGGCAAAGGAGGAGGCAAGAGAGGAGGTGTGGTTTTATCACAAGTAGGTGGAAACAGATGTTTAGTGTAAAGGTAATCCCAGGCTGAAGTTTTGTTTGCATCCTTGACCCGGATATTGGAATCAAATTGACAACAGTCAGCAGCAGGGAACAAGAAGACTAGCCAGAGAAGAAGCAGGAGGAATATCTGCTTCCAGTCCATCTGAATTTAAAATTTAGTTGACTACTAATTCACCAAGTAAAAAATATAGGAGACTGTCAGGATTTCTGGATATTGACTAATTAACAGATTCAACAAAATAACACGGGCCAGCAGTTAATTACTCTTAGTAATGGTTTCAACAAAATAATGTGAGCCAGCATTTAATTACTCTTATTAATGGTTTCAACAAATCAATGCAGGCCACAGGTTTGTGGAATCAATGAATTCAAATGATCAAATCATATCCAGCTTTTGCAAAATCCCTATTTCTAATTAATAGTGAAACATGCAGATATTGTGCAATTAATTAGTCCACCTCAATAACCACCTCAAACATGCATTCCATAATAATTACTATTCTAAACTTTAATTGTATCCTAGAACAAGGGCTATCATATAGGCTGTCATCTGAAACACTTCTAGAAGAGTTCACCATGGACTGGACTGTCAGGCTAAACACTCTAAGATAAAAGGCTTTGAGCCTATTTTATTAGAGTAGCTCTGATTGAGGAATAATCATCTCCACCAACTAGTAGCCAGTCAGGCTAGCTAGCCACCTGGAATGTGGTCCAGGTCCACAGCTACTTCACTCAGATTGAGGGATAGTTGCACAGCTTCAGAAAGGATACTTATCTGTGGAAGTCATCAAGCAATCTTCTGTCACAAACTGCACACACCCAAGGTTGGGTCTGAACTAACTCAGATAAATGCATGCAGCTGGGCCAGCCTCAATATCAGTTGTCTAATAAAGAGTTGATATATGAATACTTTCCCTAGTTTGATTCTAATTAAGTGAAGAGCAAAAGATCATACTGTCACCATACAGCATTAATTCCTATAGTAAAATATAGAGACAACAACTTATGAACCTATATCCAGAAGTAGGAAGAACCATCCTGAATCCTTTGGGCCTTAGGCCCTGTCAGACTTGCTACTTCTGATGACAACAAAATATTCCGGGCCAAAGGTTACACCAAAGTCACATGTTCTCTGTACTTTCTTAATGTTAAAAAGACTAGGATATCCTCTGGATGATGATAAAATACCATGGTCTGCAATTTTCTGACAGAGACTAGATTTATTGAGTCAGATAATTGAAGTTGGTAGAGCACTGGGGAAAGCCTCAATACTACTCACTAAATACTTGAACTTGCTTTGGGGATGTGGAATAATGTGAGGTGTAAACTAGGGTGTATGAATTAACATGTGGTTAAAACCTGGTTGACCACTTTGATATGGCTGCTGCCAGCAAGCTTGCAGGATGAAGCTATCAGCAGCCAAACCTTCTAGTTTAATAAAAAGTTGAGTATTATGCAGAGTGGTTTGGGAATGGTCTAGACAAGCTGGCATTGTGATTTGTAAGTTATCTGCATCATAAATGGGAAGGTTTTGTTACTAATTGATTATTACAACTTTACATCTCTGCTAGACTCTCTCTATTGGTTGTAATACTCGGTAAGACTTTCTGATTGCCTAGGCGGTTGTTAATGTGGATTTTTTTAATCCATTGGCTTTAGAGGCTTGGAAAACTAACCAAACCCGCTTTTGCTTTTGCATTGGTAGGTAAGCTTAATCTGTGCTTAATTAATGATTGATTAATTCCTTTGGAGCAATAGATGCAAAAAGGTTCAGAGTTTGAACCTGAAAGGTAGCTAATTAACCATAAGCTATTATGACATTGTTCTTTATCTAGATTGTTAGTTTCCCAATCTGACATTCCCAAAATCTGAATTTCATTATTTATGATGCCCAAAGTAAAATTTTGAGGCAACCAAGGTTGAGGCAACAGTTTGAATTCTTGAATATGATCCAACAACCCTAAATCCCCTGTATTTACCTCCTGCTCCATCATCATGTTTAGGCTGGAAGGATTTTCAACCCTTTCATGATTCCCTGGCCATATCATATGATCAAGAAACTTTTGGATGAGAAGATTAGTGATACACTGTTCAGCCCTGCCTCTTTAAGGAAAAAATACAACTACCTACCCACATATTTGGTTCCTATGACCCCTCCCATCTCTCCCTGAGCCAACTTCTGGCCGGATCTTGGTAGGACACACTATTTCAAAAACAGCACTTTAATTTACGCCATCTCAAATAAATTTGAGATGCGTTTTTTGCATTAGTGATTTTGAATCACAAAAAATAAAAAACAATAACATAGTTAAAATTTACATATACTTTATCAATGTGGCATCTCAAATTTATGCCATCTCAATTCCGTCACTTTTAGTCAGATTAATTAAATCTTATTTTGCTAACTTTATTTACATATGAAATCACTTAGTGTGGGGCGTGTTTACGCCATCTCAACTTTACCTCATTTCCAATCACGCTATTTATCTTTAACTAAAATAAGCTTATACCTGAACTAAAACAAAGCCTGCTGTATAGTGCCAGAAGATGTTCCTATAGTATTAATCCAATACACTTATACTAAGAACAACCTAAAAAGACGCCACTATGATAGTCCTAGTGATTGTCATTGCTGGGTAAAAAAACCAGTTTTGTTATATCTAATTTATAACTTTATTATATGTGTATATGTTGATAAGGGTTCTTTTAATAAAATATTTTAATAGTGATTTTAATGTGGAAGGGGATGATTATGCCATTTCAATTTACGTCACCTCAAATTCCACTGAGTTTTATATCACCCAATTGATTTGATGCACACAATGGATAGGGGAAAATAAGGGGAAATTACCTATGACGCCAGGCTATGCTATATTGATTCCCCCACCGCAATTCCTGCTTTCCACTTTTTCAAAATTATCATTTCAAATAAAAAACTACATTACTAAAGAATGTATGAAATTAACTAAAACTTGCATATATATATTTATCTCCTCTAAACAACTGGGTACTTTTTAAACCCAGTTGTATAAGCTAGTTTTTGAGAAATTTAAGTTTTACTCTTTGGCCCGGTTGAGGTAGCTCCACCGTAGATTTGTTAATTTATTATAAAAAATGGTCAAAAACACTATGTTTTTGAGCTACAGCACCTCAATTACGTCACTTCAGAAATGCCATTTCAAAAGCAAGTTTTCAGTCAAAACTCAAAGTTTTACCTACTTGCATTACTAATAAAATTTTTATTTTCACAGAACAAAAAACATTAAAATTTTGATATTATATATTTTTAAATCTTTTCTACAATTTTGTGTAAAAAAATTACTACTTTTTTTTATATTAAAAACATTCTTATTTTTCTCTTTAAAAACAACCCCCTAATTCCTCATATTATTAAACTAATTCACTTTTATATGCCTCCCAAGTCAATTACCAAAGCTGCGCCCAAGGCCTCCATGTAAGGTCTCATGGTCTGGGGAAGATAGTTATAGACTAAAGCTTTTAACCCAGTGATATTTATATTAGTCAAATACAAAAAGGTGGACAAGGTCTGCAGTAGCAACTGTACTAAGGCTCCTAAAAGTTTATACGAGGTAAAATAAGGACTAATGTGGTTTATTAACCCTAAGAAGATAAAATAGAGTCCAGTCTTAATGACAGACAAGTTGGTCAAAAATTCAATTTCTAAGTCTGGGAATTTTTGAGAGAGGGGGGCTAAACTAACTAAGTTTGGCTCCCATCCTGGCAAGACAAACCACCAGGATGCCGCCCAGTGAAGGACTGGAACAGCCGCTCAAAGAGGAGACCACAGGGAGGACGCAGGAGACAACCGAAGAAAATAGGCATTCAGTGCCATCAATGTCAACCCGGTGAGCAGCCAGGGGGTAAGAGTGGGGGTGGACGGAAGGATTGCAGAAGCCCGCAGAGGTATCAAGTCACTCTTCTCTGAGCCGGGGGGAGGGGGCATTGGCACCTTCTTGCCCACAGGGGCGGGAGGAGCATAGTCAACTCCCTCCAAATCCAGATTGTCACAGGTCAAACTCTTCACCACAGCCTCCCCAGAATAGAGGAGGCTACCAGGCAAGCTCAGGAGGCTGGAGGGGGCCACACTTGCAAGATGCGCTGAAGAAGAGAGCTTAGACCACAGGTCTGGTGAGGTGGACCACAAGAGGAGCAAAGAGGGACCCAAGGAAAATACAACAAATCTTAGGGCTGGGAGTATAATAGCTGAAAACTGCACAAAATTTGGAGGGGATTGAGGTAGTTTCCAGAATTGCAAGCAATAAAATTTGGGGTCACAAGGGTATTCACTGGCAAAGGGGGACAAGAGGAGCAGCAAGGATGGGTTGGAGGACTTGGCGTTGCACTCGGGTGTCTTTAAATAGCTCAGAAGCAAAAGCAGGTTCAAAATCTAAGTGTTTTGAAAGAAAAATCAAAATAAAGTAGGTATTTATATTGAAATTGACTAAAAATTTGGACTCAAGCGTAAATATCTTCAAAGCAAAAGCAAAACCAAACACACTATACTCTGAAGCCAACGTTAATGGTTCCAGAAGAGAGCCCGAGTTCAAAACGGGGGGGGGTAAGGTAAGCAGTAAAGCGAATATTAACACTTCAAAATTCTAGGTAATGGAACTCCAGAAGAGGTCCAACCAGGCAGTAAATTTTTAAAATTTCAGTGTTTAAAACCCAAAACTTTTAATAATTGTGAATTGACAAGCAGGGGACTCAAAGTCCCCTGGCCTTGTTAAAAGGGGTGGGATTGGCAGAATTTGGTCACATGACTTCCAATGTAGTATTTGATTGGGCAGAGGAGAATTTTTGCTGGCCAGGGCCAGGGGGACTGGAGGGTTCCAGTATAATTTCCGCAACTCCCTCTGATTGGCTGGAAGGTAATGCAAGCATTTCAGGTCTAGTTGACTTTGTAGTTGCTGATGTGGCCCCATTTGATTGGGCGTTCCTGATTGTCTTTAAAAGTGGACAATACCATGCCAATAGATAGTCCAAATTAACTAGTGTTTATTCCCAAGCTGGAGCAACCAGAGCTGGGAGTCCTGCAGGATATGCCAACACAAATCTTTCATCCACTGTGTGAGCTAAATCATTGAGGGGATTTAGTGGTTTTGCTGGGCTTTGTGCAGTCTTTTTTGTGCGACGAGGAAATACCGTCCTATCCAAAGCCAGGGGGCAGTGAATTTACAGAATTGTTCTGCACTAGTGAGAGAATTAAAGCTATCCACAATTAAATTGTATGTACTACTATAAAAACTACCTAGCTGGTGAAGAAGAAAATCAAAAGGAATCATGGAATCAAGATTAAATCCTAAACTAAAATTAAGAAAACACAAGCCACAAAACCTAACAAGTACCTTTTTGAGGTGCAAGTCAAACAATCTCAACTTACTGTTAAGATTGAAAAACCAAGCCTTTTTATTTCACTTGGTTGTGAGGTGCAGAATTGAGGTGATAAGATTTAATCAAGATTGGTTAGTGGGAATGATGTAGAGAAACAAAAAAGAAGCACATGTTTCTTGTGGTTTAAAATTAAAAGGTTAACACCAAATGGTAAAGAAGATATACTAGTGGAACAGTGGTTGCTTGGCAGAGTGTGAAAGCAAAAGAGAAAGCAAAAGAGCGGGGAAAACCTGGTCCAAAGGTGCTGGTATAAGCGGCAAAAGCAAAAAGGTATTCTGACTTTGGACTTGAATAATTTTAACTAAACATATAGGTCCATGGTTCAAAAATTGTCCAGGAGAACAAAGGTAAGCTTTGAACTTAAAAACTAACTGTAAAATAGATAGAATTTAGCCGGTCAAAAGGGTAAAAATAAGGGGATGTTTCTGAAAGCAAAATGAGCAAAATAACCCAAATACTTCAAAAATAATATTGGTGTCAAAAAGAGAAAAATACTAGCAGCTAAATAATAAAGGAGAATCCTGACACTCCAAGGCCTCAAAGTCCAAGATCACTCTTCTGAAGGCCAAAAAGGCCAAGACTACCCCAAAGAAGCAGCCCTCTAAGGCCAAGGCTCTCCCCAAGACCCCAACTCCATCACTTGAGCCAGAGGGAAACAGTCCTACCCCTCCCCACTATCCATTTGTGTACTCCCCCTCAGACTCCCAAGAGAAGTTACTCAACTTCAATTGCCATTCTGACCCCACTTCAGAGCCTGAGGATGAAGAGGAGCAGGAGCCTGAGCCTGATGCTCCTGTAGATGAGCCAATTGAGCTCTGGGATCTTAACTCTATCCACAAAATATGCAACCAAAATGGCACCTTTGCTGTGCCAACAACATACCCTATCAGCTACCCCATCATGAATAAGAAAGGGGGTTCTGGCTTTGTCTAAAAGGTCTACAGCTTCAGCTGTAATGACGAGAAAAAAGCCATTCATCAACATCACTTTAAATGTGATAACGCTGGCTGCCCAGATAGACTCACTACTTATGGGCTCACTAGATTTAAAGCTCTAACTGTCAACAATGACTTTGCTGAGCCTTTCAACCCCCTTTACCAACTTATCCGCTGGTTTCTTTGCCAGGTGATCCTAACCACCAAGGATCAAACCACAACTGAGGTTGTCAATGATGCCCTCCTTAATTTAAATGATACCCAACTTGTAACTGTTGGTGGCGCCTCAAAACTACAGAGATATCTCACTGACCAGAGATATGCTCTGAGCACTGAAGGCGTCAGTGCTACGTCCATTGACCAATTGATCCTTACAGAGGAACAAAAATTATCCCACCATGAGGAGAGATTCCTTCTTCACAATGATGATCAACACGCCCCTGAGCGTATTATCTGCTTTTCCACAAGCCAGGGTCTACACAACCTGCTGAAATGCAAGACCTGGCTCACAGATGGCACTTTTTCAACCTGCCCAAAGCTCTTCAGCCAGTTTTGGAATATCCATGGGCAGGTTGGTAATCTAGTTCTTCCCCTGGTATTCTTTTTCCTTCTCAACAAGAAGCAGGAAACATATGTCTGTGCACTCACAATCTTAAAGGCCAAGCTTGATGAAATCCTCCCAACCATTGAAGAGGATCCCAAGGAGACCAGAGGGCGCAAGAAGAAGACCCTATCCTAAGCAGAAGATGTCCCCACCCCCAAAAAGCATCCAGAAAGCCTTCCCTACCATGGATATCTGGTAGTGGATTTTGAACAGGCTCAGGCAAATGCCTTTATTTGTGTCTTCAAGAGCTCCCCTCAGGGATGCTACTTCCACTTCCAGCAGGCACTCTGCCGCCGCCTCTAAAAGTGCTCTGAACTTCATGAGCTGTTCTACACTGAAGGCACCAAAGAAGCAAAGGACGTTTTTAATTGCTTTTCTGCCCTTGCTCTTGTTAGTAAGGAGGATACAAATGCCTTCTATGACGCCCTCCTCTGTCACCATATATTATAGCCAACCAGGCAGCTTTTGCGCCCTTTATTGAGTATTTTGAAACTCAATGGGTTGGTATCTTTCAAGGAGCACGCTGCATCAGAAAGGGCAGTGACTCAATCACCTGGAACTGCTTCAAGCAGGTCAAAAATGGCCTCATCAAGACCACTTCTTCCCTTGAAGGGTGGCATAGCCAGTTTTCTACAAGGGTCAGGGTTCATAAGCCCAAGTTAAAAAAATCATGGTGCATCTCAAAACCCAACAGGACATCTCCATCCGCCTCTTTAAAACAGGCATGAAGACCAAGGGTGATCTCCCCAAGCAGACCAAAGCCGTGAAAAAGTATACAGAGATTAGTAAGGTGGTCCTTGCCTACTATCCCAAGGATAGCAAGCTTGAGCATCTTCAAGCTATCTCAGTAGCACTGTCCACCAATATATGAGCCTTACTCAATAAACTATTCTTTATCTTCTCTCTTATTTCCTTTGATTTAACCATTCTTTGACTTTTTTTGGTATCTGGTACAATTATATGCTTATTTTAAAGTATAGTTTATAGTTAAAATAGATGAAAACAGTTGTTTTGGGGATTATTTTAACTTTTGGGCTTTACACAACTATGTTGCTTCTAATTTACCCCATTTTTATTGCAGATTTGAAATTCTGAGGCTTTTTTAAGCCTAAAAATGTTTTTTGATTTTTATTTGTTGGGAATTTTTTGGGTAATTTTTGGAGTTCAAAAAATCTAAAATTTTAAAACTGTTTTTTCTTAGTCAAAATGCTGTAAATCAAAATGGTGTTTTTACTATAAAATTGAGATAGCTAAAAATCAAGATGGTGTATTTTGAGATGGCGTTTTTTGAAATGCTGTTTTTGAAATGGGGTTTCTACCAGATCTTGGGATTGTAAATGAGACTATGTTCATCCAACTCTCTGGTGTAATGTAAATTACTCCAACAGATTTGGTGGACTCCATGGTCTCATCTACTTTTCCCTTTCCTTATTAGATAGATCTTTCTCTCATATAATCAAGTTGTCATCAATCCTATGATGGGCATTACCAACTGGCTGGTTGCCTGCATCTTCCACTACCCCTCTCATGCTTGGAATCTTGATAGCTATAGGAAAAATTCCTGCAGAGTTTTCTGTACTGCCCCTCTTGGCCAGCATTAAAATAGTGGATACTGGAGAATTATTTCCATAATATTGGCATTTTCAAAGCTTTTGAGTGGTGTAAAATTATTCATCATTCAGAAGAAAGATCCACTTAGAAACCTTCTTATATTAGCCAAGAGGGATATCTTTTTGTCACACTGTCAAGCTATAGGTTCACTGAGCTGTAGTTCTATCTCTTTTCTGAATCTTGTAGATTAATGTTCAATCTATCACCTGTTGACTAATGGAAGGCGCTAAAATCTCTTTGTAGATCTTTTAGAAAGCTACTTTATGATTAATCTCATAATGCCTGGCATAGATGTGTCTATTTTCACTATTTAATTACTGATATGTGGCCATTGTTCTAAGTGTTTTATCATTGGGATAGTTCTCTTTAAAGCCTAAGTTATTTCACACAGTTTCTTGTATATCATAGAATTAGCTTTCAGCTTTGCTTTAACTAAAAGCCTAACCCCTTTTTCTAATATTTTCTGTATCATTGCTTAAGATTTGAGATTTTCTATCAACAACTAGCATTGTAAAACAAGCCTCAAACTTGTTTAACAATATATTAAACCCCATTTAAAGCTGTTTTATCATCTTTTTCAGTTTTCCATAATTTAAATATGAAGTTAACTATCTGTCAGTGAGTGCTAATGCTTTTTTATTTAAATTTTAAAGTTTCCCCTGATTCTGTCAACATTTCTTGTATCTAAAAGCCTTTTAACTTCATAGTAAAATGCCATTGAAAACATTTCTCAGGATTTATTCAACAATTCCTTTGCATTTTTCCCCTGGGAAAAAGGTGCTTGAAAATTTTTCTGTGAGGTGTGACCCTCTTTTGCTCTTATAGCAAAATATCTTGGAGAAATGCTTCAAGAGGATTTCAACCTTTTCCCAAGTCATTTTAAACTATAGATTGATGACCTAGCATGTGACAGAAATTACAGGATTATAAGAAGCTGTCTCCATGTAGTGGGGAATCACCCACCAAATCCACATGGAGTTAATGATTAACCACCAAAACAGCTTCAGATACTGTTTTGTGAAATTTCCAAATGAGATACTAGGGTTAAGTAAAATAATCAACCCCAACCAAAAGAGCCCAAGATAAATAGCCTGTGAGAGAATCAGAGTGTATTCAGCATAAAATTCAGGTCATTTAGATAGCACCAGAGTTTTGGCTCTAAAGGTAAGAAGAACAGCTCCAAGATTGGAAGGCATTGAATGAACATTTGGTGGAGGCAACAACAAAGTACCAACAACAGGACCACATCTTCCCATAATAATCCGGCTAAGGATTAAATTGTAGGGAATGTGGCGCAAAAGGCCAGCTACAGGATGCATTTAAAATAAAGATTATACCAAGGGATATTTGATTTTATTGAGTTAATTTTTATGAAGGACTCAACTCTTAAGAGTTGAAACAGTGAAAATTATTTAATATATATCAAAATTTGACTAAGCAATACCATCTGGATCCTTAGCTCCTATTCCTTCCACATTGTCAAGTAATTCTATAGTCCAGTTTGCAAAGAAGCCTTGAGTGAATAACTTCTGATGACCATGCTGATTGATAAGCTCATATCAGATGACCCTCAAATTGCATCAATTTATCAACTTCAGTTTGCAAGGGGGAATCAGATTCAGCTGGCAGACTAGAGCAGCTGAGACCCATTTTTAATCAACTTTTTGATTCAAATTTGTTAAATTGGTCAATTTAGTTAAAGGGTTTCTGGCTTTTTGAGCCTTCCTACTTGGACAGATAGTTCCTGGCATTATGAAATCTACTGTGACATAGCAGGTCTGCTCATTCAAAGTATCTAGACAATAGTGGCAGCCTTCCAACTATGCCTTCCAGAAGCTAATAACATATGAAATCTTTTTGCCTCTTCATATTCACGCAATTAGTTATCCTGGGCTTTTAAGCACAAAGTTACCATAATTACTTCTTAAAAACCCCAAATTATTAGAGCTAGCAACTATTTCTCTTAATAGCTGCCCCAATAGTAGTTTTAGGCACCCCAGTTGGTCTTAGAATTTCCTCACCATGTGGCATATTTATCCAAGAGCACATCTCTACCATTTTACAGTACCAATAGTTTTCTCTCCTATAGCACTCAAAAGGCATAAATAGCACCATCAACCATTGTGATTGATAAAAAAACAGACATTTTAGCTGGGCAACAATTACGCCAACATCAATATGTGTTAATTAGACAGCCAACCTTTATGCATCTAATGTAAGCCCAGGCCTTTAAAAGTTCCTCTATTGTGCTCATCACATAAAGGTTATATGCAATATTTTCAATAAACTATAATTAAAAATTGATCTACTTTGATTGCACCCCTTCTAATCATACAATATTCCACCCCTTCTTGATTTATAAATTTAAACTTAAACTAAAGCACCTAAACTTCTTCCAGGCCTAACCACATGAAATTTCCTTTTTATTGATAAGAAAATTCTCAATCTATCACCTCCTGCTCCTGTCTTTCTCTAAATTCATGCTAGGGCATGCACCTTGCAGTCAGAGAAGTATAAGATTATTCTATACCATCAAACCCAGGGCTTGCATTAGTTTGATAGGTCTGTTTTAGAGGTCTACTGGTCTAGTGCTAGTTACACTTTCTACCAGAAACTATCCCAGAAAAGACTTAATTATTCTTTGTGATCCCTCTATTTCCTTGGTTGCTGGTAATATTATCTTCATATATGGCATATGTAGCCATATACTCTGCCTTTTACTACTTGATTACTTTATTTTCTGGTCACTTTGGGTGCTAGAATACCTTTTTTCAGAGATCTGTGGAGTAATATATTTCATTATGCACCAAGGTGATATCCTAGGTATTCTAACATTAGAAAATTCCAGGAAAACCTGTGACTTTGGCGCACCATGCAACCCAGAAGAATCTGTTGTAGTCATCAGAAGCAAGAAGTTTGACTGGGCCTGCGGCCTAGAGACAATGTGACATTTCTTACTACTTCTGGATAAAGATTAATTGTTGTCTCTATACCTTATTATCAGAATTTATACTTTATGATGACTGCATCATCTTTTTAGTCTAACTAATATAGTTCAAATAGAAAGAAGGAATTTTAAGTAATGAGCTACACTTTATCATAATTTTGAAAGAGAACAGAATAAGAAGCATTGGTTTTATTCATGTGAACTGAAATTGACACTAACCCAGCTGCCTACCTTATTTTCATGTTAGGGATAACACCAAAATAGGGACTGGAGTAGCATAAGGACAACACTTCAGGGGGTTCAACCCTGAGGGGTAGATTTAGGAAGGTAGCTTTATTCATGGCTTCTACAGCATCAGTGTTTTTCTTGAGATATAAAACAACTGAGTCCCTTAATCAAGCGGTTTCAGTTGTCTACCTGGGACGCTACCCAGGGCTAGCCATCCAGCAGCTGGCTGCTAGTTGACAGAGATGATTGTTTCAATCTAATCAGAGCTTTTCTAACACAATATGCTTTTGGGCCTTTATCTCAGAGCAGTTGGCCTAACAGCCCAATCTATGATGGACTCTTCTAGATGCTAATCAGGTGACAGTCCATATGACATCCCTCCTGTTCTAGGATATAATTAAAGTTTAGAGTAGTAATTATTATTTCATACATATTCAGGTGCTTGTTGAGGTGTACTAATCAATTGTGTGTTATCTTCATGTCCCGTTCATTGATTAGGAACAGGGGTTTTGTTGGGGCAGGAAGATATTCTGCCAATTTTTTTGGTGACAGATTTCCTGTCAAATTTGATCCAACTATTTTTTTCTTCAGATGTAAAGTATTTAACTTTGCAACAATAAAAAACAAAGTTCAAAAAAAGATATTATAATCTACAAAACTGTTATTTAAAACTTTTAATGTTATTATTTTATTTTATGGCAGTCAATTAATTTAGTTAGATTTTTATAAGGTAAAAATTTAAAATCAAGTCTCTTAAATACAAAAAATAAAATTAAGAAATTTTGTCTGTTTAAAGAATAGCTTTTATTAGTAAATAGAGTATATTTAACTTTTTGTTTATTTTAAAGTTAAATATTTTACATGTGAAGAAAAAATAGCTGCATCAAATTTGATGGAAAATCTGTTGACCAAAAAATTGCTTTAATATCTTCCTGCCCTGTTTTTTTAATTCCAGGATTTGAGTTGGTCAATGTTTTATTAATGTTGCAGCCTGTTTGCCCATGTTTTTATGTTGAATCCATTCATAGGACTGTGTGCCTGTGATTTGTGGTTGAATATGTTGATTAGACAATATCCCAAGATCCTGATACCTGTAAGAGAGGAGGGATAGACTAACAAAGTCTGGCTCCCATCCTGGTGGGACCAATCACCAGAATGCCATCCAGTGCAATACTGGAAATAGCCGCTCAAAGGGGCCTCCCAAAGGAGACCGGCTGAGAAAAGGGAGGAAAGTAGGCATCTAGGGCCATAACCAGGGCTCCAGTAAGCAATCACAGAGAGCAATCCTGGGAAGGAGGGATATCTGAATCCAACGTGGGGGTTTGGTACAAGGAGGGTAGGGAGGGAGCTAAGACTGCTGTGGGGAGAGGGTTTTTCAAATCAGAGAAAGGGGGTTTGTTAGTCCCCAATTTGGCAGAAGGTGAAAACCCCTCAGGATAAGGGACCAATCAAGGCAACTGGGCAAATGTAGCTAGGATGGTGGGAACCTGGGTGAAATGACAGAAGTCATTAGAAAGCAGATCAGGATTAGAACCAGATAATTGGGCAATCAGAGTAAGCTTATTCCAAATCCCAGGGCTGGAGGACCAAAACAATAAAAAGATGGGCACCAATACCATCATGGCTCCCTTATATAAAGGAGACAACATGGTACCAGAGGGGGGTTTCTACCAAAACTTCCAAGTGGATGATCCATGAGTACTGGGGGAATATCAAGAACTCGGGCCAGGTTCAGATCCTCTCGGATTTTTTCTCAACAGAAAACCATGCGCAGGCGGCCAGTAGGGCGGGCAAACAGGCAGACAAACCAGACAGAAGCAGGAGGGAAGACAGTGGCGGGAGTCAGGACAATAACTTTTATTAAAAAAATAAAACTTCAAAACACAAAAGGGATTTGCAAAGTCAGGAGTCTTGTTCAATAATTGGAATTGGTAAGCAAGGGACCTGACAGCCCATGCTTTCATTATATGCATTGGGGGTGATAAGTCCGGGCTTTCTTTTAAAAAGGGTTATCAGAAAGCAATCTAAAGGAGAGCCAGTTGAAAATCACTGCCCAATTTTCCCATGGTCTGGGCCCAAGAAAATAAGGGCAGCAGGTCCGGGTGTAAGGTACATTTAACCAATTGGCTAGGAACCTTCCAGGGACTCAGGGTGCACATTACCCCTAATGCCTTCCTTTGATGTCCTAACTGGAGGGCTCCCAAACTCAATTATTTTGGGCTGGGGGACTTCTGGACCAGAGTAATTGCTTGCCTGGGATTCTGCTGACTGTGAGATTTTAAACCCAATTTCCCTGGGCCGCGGGTTAGGCACACCTGGTGCCCTGTGGCCCACGTTTTTCCCTTGGCCTGCCAGTTGTCTCAAAACAGGACGGCACCAGGAAAGCAAACAATCCAGCCAGATTAGGGTCTCCTCCACAGTTGGAGGGGTCTCCAGAGAAGGGATTGGGGGTTCAACCGTGAAGGCCCTCAAAAAGCGCGCATCTACCGTGTGGGCCAGGTCCCCCAGGCTTTGGAGGGGTTTTGCCTGCACGCGGGCTGCCTTTTTTGATGGTCTGGGAAAAACATCCTGATTCAGGGCTAATGGCGGCCCACAGAACTTTATAACACTTTTCCTAAAGTGCTTTAATGACGGTTATACCAAATGGTTTGCAACTTACTGGGTTCAGTTACCAGAGCTTAGTGGCCAATGTAGTCTCTTAATTCCCTTTGGTCTGGGGTTTTAAAGCTGTTGAAATATTGTTTAAAATAAACTCTACCAAAAGGCAAAGAATCAAGATCTGAGTAAATTGCATGATTGAATGTAAATTTAAAGGATTGAGAGGGGAAATGGAGCAAGTCAGCAAGGTAGATACTTTGAATTTCAGCTTGCTGCCAACTCTTCTGTCTTAGTTTGACAAACAGTATAGTCCTGGCTATTGAGATAAGATTGTTAGGTCATTGACCAGGAGGAAACACACAAATACTGGGTTGGAGAAGTGTGAAAAGTATCAGAAGATGAAAGGCAACCGCTTGGCAGAGATAAAATTGAAAATCAGCTGAGGGAATGATATGGACAAGTCAAAACCCCCATAAGCTTTTGTGAAATAGCAGAGGCAAAAGATGCAAGTTCCAGTCCTGGCAGGTTTGAAACTAAACCTGGATGGGTTTTTTTAAATTAAAGAGTGCAAGCCTAGAATTTTCAAAACAAAGTCTTTAAATTTAATACCAGGTGCTAAAATTATTGGGGCATGATATAGGTGGCAAAAGCAGGGTCAGGATGATATATTCATTATGAAGAAAAGCAAAGACAAAAATCAACTATTTGGGGGCTAATCTTCCTGCTGGGAAATGGGCTTTGCCTGGGATATTGTAGCTTTATTTTTATGATAAGGGTATACATTCTGATTTAAAGCTATTGAGGACCCGAGTTTAATAATTTTGATAAACTTTTAGTGGCAGGTATTGTTAGAGTAAAGTGGTAAGCTTCATTATTCAAAGAAAGATAATGTGGATATAGTATACAAATTGTCAATTGTTTGAGAAGCAGGAGACCAAATTGGGAGGACAGTTGGAGCATCTTTGCACCTAGGGTTGTGTAACAGAAGATGGTAATGAAAATTGTCAATGAGCAAATGATTTGCAGAAGGAAATTTGAAGAATGATCCATGGGAACCGGCATCTAGAGCGCTGGCCAGGGGGGCACCAAAGAGTCAATGGCAACTTTGACCATGACAGAGGCCAGTATTTCAAGGATAGGGACAAATAGCCCCAGATGAGCAAGCATTTGGGTCATTATTTTAGGGATTAGGCCATTTTCTAATGCACATGCTGCTCAAGTCGCAGCATAACACAGTTCAATTTTGAAAAAGTAACTAAGTACACAATTTATATTTAAAACATTAATAACTCAATGAAAAATTAATATTTTTTCACACTGTAAACTATCAAAATGAAGCTAAGAATCTTGTCTTTCTATTGATGGAAAGTTTTTAATGTGCATAAAATGCTCAATATTAAAGCGAAAATAATTTAAAAGAGTATAATCCAGATTTTATTATATGATTATATCTAATGATATAAAGTAGATCACTTCAAAGCAAATAAATACTCTTTTTTAATATACAACAGCTTTTTTTATTTGACGAAATTAAATATAAGATTGAGAGCTTTATTTTAGGATTTTATTTTATTTAAAAAGCTCAATCATTTAGGATTTTATGATAGTTTGAAGTTAGGGTGTTTTTATCACTGTTTAGATTGATTTTAAGGTTCAAGTGAGCTTTGAACCTCAAATTAAGCATTCTTTAAATGGAATTCTTTAATATTTTATCATTTTAAAAATATGCTGAAGAGTTACAATTAACTGAATACATCATTTTAATTGATTTGCATTGATTACAAAGAGGATATGATGTAATAATAATGCTTAGCTGCTTCACATGTATCACTTGTGCATGAAAACTGGGTATTTAATCAATTCTGCAAACATAAATTCAATTTCAAACTATAATAAAAGCTATCACACCATTTCTTTCAGAATGGTGTCATTTAGCTTGGTATATAAGAGCTAAAGCACCACAAAGCTTCTAATCCAAAAGACCCCATTCAAAGGCCACATTCTGATCATAACTACTTCAACATTAAGGCGCATTTCAGAGATCTGACCTAATTACAGATTCAAAATACTACCATGTCCTCAGTTAAATTTACTTCTGCCATGCTACCCTTTTTTCCCTTGGGAGCTTCAACAAAAAGAGAGAGAATTGCAATGTTAAAAAAGGCATTACTCTTTATTGCTGGTGATGATCTTGATAATTTCATCAAGCACTTCCTTACTCAAACTGAATTTGGGAAAGCTCAGTTCCTACCAACTATTCAAATTCAAAAAGACAATGAGTTCATTGAAAACTCAAAGGATCTCATGAAATCTTCTCCCCAAAAACATCTCCCAGCCTTGCAATCTCTGGTTACTTCCAGTTACTCTTTAAAAGAGCTTAATGATATGGGTTTTAATATAACCAAAAGTGAGTTTGAATACTCAAGAAAAATAAATAAAAATAAAAATAAAAATGTAAGTTTAAACAAAAAAAGCCAAAAAAATAATAACTATTCATTAAAAAAAGAAATAACTAAAAAAATAATTAAAAAATTGCTGGAAAATTCTTTTGATATAAGCCAGTTTACAAAAAAAGTGCCTGAAAAAATTTATAAAGATATAGAAAAAGAGATGAGTAATTACTCAACTGAAATTAAATACTCTCTACTTAAAACAAAAAAAGAAATATATGAAAATATGAAAATAAAAAATGAAATTTTGGTTTCAATTTCTACTTACTATAAATTAATCCCTAAAAATATAATAAAAAGTAAAAAAACAAACTGATATGTGCAATATTTGTAATTTAAAAAATTCACTAGAAAAAAGAAGGAAGAATGTGAAAGTAAAAACTTACCATAACCAGAATCTATAGACAATGACTTAAAGACTATTAATTAGCACCAAGACTTTTATGTTCATCAAAATTGTGAATATAAAAAAGATATTAATGAATTAGATGATGAGTCTTGTGTAGTAGTTATAGATTATAAAGAAAACTTAAAGGTTGGAGGTGGTCCAATTGAGACCAATAATTGTTTTTATTCAAAAAAACCAATCTCATTATTAGGGTTTGCCTTAGTTTTTAAGGAAAACAATAAAATTAAATATGAATATCATGATTTTTTGTCTCAAATATTATCACATGATTCTTTATTTTCAGGTGAGTGTTTTATAAAAATTCTTAAATTAGATACATTTAAAAAAATATATATATAAAAGTATGGACTGATAATGGAAATCATTTTAGATCATATGAATTTTTATATTACTTATTTAAAGAGGCACCTAAATATATTAAGGGTTCTATAAAATATAATTGTTTTGTGGAATGTCATGGAAAAAGCATTGTTGATGGTAACTTTGGTGTAATATCAAAAACATTAAAAGAGAAAGAAAATCATTTTTATATTAAAAATATAAATGATATTAAAAATATTTTTGAGCAAGAAGAAAAAAGAAAAGAGTTATATAAATCAGCGCTATCAGGCCCAAATATTTCTCAAAAGTCATTCTTTTATATTTATGAGAGAAAATTTAGGCCTATAAGGAAAGAGCTCAAAGTTAAAACTCTGCGCATTAATCTTTCATATTTGATGAAAGATGGGAAGTTGTATACTTCACCTTTAACATTTGAAAGTTTCTCAGAATATTCTGAGATAACTTATCATTTGAAATCACGTGATGATACCAGAGAAACAAAAATATCAGAAGATGCTAGTGGTGCACTAGGGCAAGTTCATGAAGTAGGGCAGCTTACTAGAGGGTGTATTTTAAATAGAGTTATCAGTCTTTCAAAAACAACAACCTTTTTTTCTGAAACAAACTAAGAATATTTATGATGAGCCAAAGATAGGGTAATAGCATTTATAGCTTTGGGGCTGCTATTACTCTCCCATGCAACTCATCATAAATATTTTTGGTTTGTAGTTTGTAGTAGCACTTAAGATATTTTCAGTCATACTATAAGTTGCAATTTTCAATTCTAAAATTGATGATTTATTTTTAAAAAAAATCATCTAGGCCCAAGATCAATTAAAGTTTTGGAATTTGTTGATTGTATTTTAAGCTTTCTGAATAAATTGAATATGAATAATGCGATTAAGTTATAAAAGAATAAATCTGGCGCCTAGGCATAACAAGAAAAATAATGACCCATTTTTTGGGAAAACTTCTTTATTCAAGAGAAAATAAGCTATCTAGAAACAAGTTTCTAGAGGGGGGAGAGGAAAGGTTTAAGGGAGTTTAGGGTGGGGAAGGTTACAGCTTCTGGTTGGTTGGCACAAATATTTTCTTCAGTTTGGGGTACTGCTATTGAATTTGGCTTGATGACATCAAAATTCAAAAAAAAATTGGCAACCAGCAGGACAAGTGCTATACTCTTTTGGCAACGAGTAACACATGACTAATTTATTGTAGTTAATTGGCGAGAGCAGAGGCAGATCCAGAATTTGGAGAGGCATCTGGTTGACTCCAGCTTTAACCCATTTTTTATCTATGACAACATTTAAATCATCCAGAGTTTCCAGGGGTTTAGCGGCTTTTTGACGACAGTTTTGAGTGCAGCAAGTGTGTGTAATTCCTTCCATTTGTCTTCCTATTGTAACAGGTATAGATTGTAATACTAGGATCAAGATTGGTAAAAAATGCCAGGTGGTTTTTTATACTCTGATCCAGGCAAGAATGACAGAGGAGAGGATTGCATCAAAAGGGAAGCTTGTGGGCTTGAATCTGGCACTTATCAGAAGCATAAAGTCACGATTTTTAAAATGTACAGTGAAAGGTATTTCAATCAAAGCCCAAGGGTTTTATAAATAAACCCTGGCTATTTAAAGGAAAAACAGATTGATGACAAAGCTACCTGCATTGGGGATAACCTCTTGTCTGATTCACAAAATCAGATGCAGGAGAGGGAAATTGATTTGCCTTAGATCAAACCTTGATGATAAATGATGTAAGCTAGTTAATTTAGACACTGCTGATAAATCAGAATAATTAAACAACTTGAAGCTGTACAGCTTGGGATTTTTATAAAAATAACTATTTTAAATTTTGTCAGGTCTCCAATTAAGCGAATGCTTGCCAATTCTCTCTTAAACATCTACAATCCGCCCTTTTACTTAGGGCTCTTCGATCGAGAAGACTAAAAACGGCACACCATTCAGTCTCTTTATCGACTTCTTTAAGCTAAAGTCTACATCTGCTAGTTAGGAGCAATACTAAAAATAGCATTACATTGCAGGTTTATGTTTTATCGAAATACTAAGCAGAATAGTTAGTTTCCATGAAGTATATTAAAGTATAAAATTGAAAACTCCTGGCCCGCTCTATGGGAAACACCAAAACATTTGATGCCTTGGGACCAGATATGTAATATATTCTGGCATCCACTTAGTTTAAAATGCCAACCTTTAACCCTAAGGCCATGGATACCCGGTCTAAACAACATGTGCATATTGGAATTGATCCGAGTTCTCATATTCGTACATGTCCAATGCAACTATGCAGGACTCCCGAACTACTTGCTCAGGATCTTTAGAAAACTTTTTAAGAACCTCCAAGACTTCAGGAGTGGCAATCGAGCCCAGAGCCTCAGCACTTTCATGCCGAACCATAGCTGCTTCTCCCTCCTTGCTCAGAGATTTTATTAAGGCAGGCACACTGGCGGGATGCTGCATTTGGCCAAAGATGAAAGCGATTTCATGTCGGAAAAGTGCACTGGAATCATCGAGTCCCTCAGCAAGAGCCTTAGGGAATTTAGTCAAAGATATTTCTTTGGATTACCAAAACAGATTCACCAGTGTTCTTGTTCCGCAGTCCGAACATGGCACGGTATCTTTTAAACAAGGGGAGCGTTTCGTCTAATAAAATTTTCTTAAGCTCAGCAACAGGGAGATCTTCAAATGCAGGAGGGGCAGGATCAATTGACTGATAGATGGAGTTTTTGACCCCTGAAGCAGCTTCGTTTGAGTCAAATTCAATTTTTTCAATAGCCAGTTCACAAGTCTGAGAGACGTCAGGACTGGCATCTTGAAGAAATTCGGTTAGGATCGGAAGGGATGATTTATCTCCAATCGCGCCCATTGCTTCCGCTGCCTTAAATTGCCAAATTTAGTTTAAGGGTTATAATAAATAGCTAAATCTGATTCTTAAGTTAAGCTGTAGGAGGATATTTGAAAAATCTAATAAAGGCTGCAATAAACCTCGATAAACAAAAACCAACTAAATACCTCATGGCGAACCATTGGATCTTCATCAAGTTTTCTCAACACGGTCTCAAGACAAGGTAGGGCGGCTGGGTTTTTCATCTGGCCAAGGACATATGCAACTTCATGTTTTAAGAGGGCAGAGTCATCTCTAAAGGCTTAATTGATTTAATATCCCGAAAAAAGCAACCAATGCGAAAAATGTTTAGAGCTACCTTTTGCAACTATATGTACTGCTTGTTCAGTCTTCAAGGCTTTTAGGGAGAAAAGAGCTCTAAAGCGTTCTGCTAAAGGAACCGGTTTTTCATTGGAAGAGATTCCCAAGAGAATTCTTTCCAACTCTTCTAAGTTAGGGTGAGGGAAGACGGAATCTTGAGTCATTCTATTTAAGGGTTAATGAATTTTTGAAGAAATTGCTTAGAGGGAAAAAATTCCTTTTTATTGGGAGGTGAAAAGATAAATTCCGAAAGCTTTTTTAAAATCTAGCTTGGCCCATACTTTTAAGTAGGCGTCAATAGATTAAATACAGCTCGAACAGACAGACTTGTTCATGGGATTTCAAATGAAGGAAATAATTTTAATGTGGGGAAAGTAATTTTTTGTAAGTCATACTCTAAAGCCAACTCTACGGTTCTAAAACTTAGAAAATCGCTAGAACCATACCTGAAATAAAATCCACCAGTTCAAGTTTAAGGTTATATGGGGTTCGGAAGGGAGCTTTATTGAATAGCTATCAGATTTAATCAAGGCATAAACTTAATTCCCCAGCAAACCTTGATCAGGCAGGGCCGTATAAACTGCTAAGTGAAGTTTAGAATGGAATTTGTTTAAACCTGGATTAGGTGGAACCTTTGGTTCTGCTCAGCAGCCCAGCATCTAATTAGTTTTATTTGATTTGAATTGATTTGTTCTTTAATATTGCAGAGCTCCCCCGTAAATTCTAACCTTTGGGAAAGAAAATAGGCTGGGTGGAGGTTTTTTGTGGACCGTGAGACACTTAAATCATCAATATTTGTCAGGAAATCCTGATTAATTAGGGTTGACTGACCAATTCTCATCCCAATAACTACATATAAAAAAGATAGGGCACCAGCACATTGAAGATCCCTGTCAGGAAATTGCATTCCTTAGTGTTGATAGCCTTACCTGAGCAAAATAATAGCTACCCTAGATGAGAATATCCCTTATAAATCCCGCCAGCACGCCAGCCAATTCCAAAGGCTTAATCAATCTCAGAAGCCTTCAATATATCAAGCTTGGCCTAGGAGTAGGGTTGGGACGGGCACCGAAATCTACACAATTGGTTTTGTGACTTTGACAGTTGAGCACAATTCATTTTGTGACCTTCATGTCACATCACAATTCATGCAGATTTGTTTTGTGTTTTTAGGGAGCAGTACACAATTTCAACTGCCACTTTTTGTGCCCTGCTCCTAAAGTCACAAAACAAATCTGCATGAATTGTGATGTGACCAAGCACAATCTCATATGGTTTTGTGTTGTGTCCAATTATAAGTATGCAAGCTATTCCTTTCAATTGAAATATATATTTATTAATATTTTGATTGGTGTTTTGATATAATTATCTAAAGCAAACTGTGGTATGATCAAATCTATCATTGTGAGGTAATGGCAGGTAAAGCTTTAATAAATTCAATTTAAAAAATAAAGTCCCACAACTGAACTTCTTCTAATTTTGCATCCTGTACCCCTTCACAAAATGAAATCATCTGTTTCATATTTGAAAACCACCTTCCTTTTATATTTTGTGATCTACACAATGAAGTGAGGCACAAATTGTGACCTACTCTAAAAGTTGCAGCACAAATCCATCCAGATTGTTTTGTGACTCAATCTAAAACATCCAAAAAAAATGGTTTTGTGACACTGTGTTTGCACAATTGCTGTTCCCGTCCCTACCCTACCTAGGAGCACTAGAGTAATCAGGAACATGTAAGGTGTCACAACTTTTGGTTCTGCTCTCAGACCTGGCGGTCTGATTATGATTTGCTTTATTGGGTAGTTGAGTAATCTTAGTCATTGTGTTGATAGTTAGCTTGTATGGCGATAAGCGTTACTTGCGACGTCTGGTATTTCCTTGGCAAGGCAACAGCTAGCAATGTCCAAGAGAGGCAACTTCCAAGCGGCTTTCTATACAGGCGGCTTGCTAGTTCTTCAAGTACTGATAATGGTCTTTGAACTCAGATATCTTCTTCTACTGTGAAAAGGTTTTACAGTAGGATCTTGGTATTATTGTCTGCCTTCCATTAGTCCAATGAAAGGGCTTTTATAGAGCTAGCGCTCTCTTGCCAGGATAAGATTATCTGGCGCATCTAACTCTTGCTTGGTAGTCTTTTCACCCCCAGACCGCCAGCATCAACCCCCCAGAGTTAGGCATTCATGCAATGACATGGGATTCCATATCATGGTACCCTGCGCTGGGTACTAATTGCCATAGAGTAATGCATAATATATTAGCGTGCTGGCGGTGGCGGTGCTAATTTATGACTTTATTTTCAGCGCATGACATATTGTTCCTGGGCAACCTTTCTTGAAGGTATTTGCAGTGGCACTGGTGGTTTGCTAGTGCAAATTGAACACATTCTTTCCAATCCTCGGAGAAACATGTAATAACTAACCCGGTGGTTTGCTAAAGTATTCCGGAATAACTCTAGCCAATTGGGAACCAGTCATAATTGGAGGCTATAGTATTCCTGGTTGTTCTTGTAATAAGTGATCCAAATCTACTTCATGAAGGCTTCTCAGATCAATTAAGCCTGCTAGTAATATTGGAAGCTTCTCTAATAGATGGCTTGGCAGGCCGTCAAGATATTCAAGATAGAACAAAGTCAGTATAAATTCCTGACATCAGGCTACAATTATTGTAGCTTGCTTTAATTAATTTTAAATATTCTGAACCTCTCTAGCATTCCGTCGGGCTAGTATTTAAAGAGGGTTGATATAAAGCACCAGGTTACTTGCAAATTCCCTGAAGCTGAACAATGTCAACAGCAATTTGCATTACATCCTACTGGTGCCACTGCAAATATCAATGAAAGGTATCTCACTATATGAAAGTTGTGAGAATTGGGGAGCAGGTTAAGAGGAAATAAAACCAAGCTCTCAACCACAATAAAATTGCGGTTTCAGCAACAACCAAAAGGTTGTTGCCAACAATTCCTGGGTAGGTCAAAGGGGGGAAGAAGTCAACTGAACACTGCAAAGCAACAGATAAAACCAAATGACCAAAATTACTAACAAATTTTGAACTTTATTAGATTAGAGAATGATGAAGCAAGGTCTTTTACAACTCTTGCATTCTTTTAAGGGGTGAGATAGGATTGGGGTGGTAGATTGAATGTCACAAACCAATTGACCAATGATGTGAGTGGGTACAAATGAATTTCTTGAGGCAGGAAGATCTTGATAAATTTTGAACAGACATAGTCAAAAGGAAAACTGAACCAACTAACATCAGGAATATGCTTTGGATGCAATTACCACTGCTCCTGCACATGATATTTAACCATAGGTGTCTCTTGGGTGGGTTAGGTGGAGGCATTTTCTGAATAATTCCAAAGTAGTAAATTGATGGCTTTTTCTTGGGCTTTTTCAGTAACCTTTTAGATAAATATTCAAACATAATTTGTTAGAAATTCCCAAGAATTTGGAAGGAATTGAAGTGGAGGCCTAAGGGGGAGGCATAACTTTACAGAATTAATGTGCTAAAAATCAGGGTAGTTCAATTAGCACCATCACCAGTCCGCTAATTAATTGCACATAGCAATGATTTAGATACTAGCCTGGGTTAGGTACTATAAAATTGAATACCATGAAGTGTTTGCATGGATGCCTAACTCTGAAGGTTGATGTAGGCGGTCTGAGAAGAAAAGACAGCCAGGCAAGAGTTGAAAGCGCAAGATGAACATCCTGACAAGAAGACACTAGTTCTATAAAAGCCCTTTCACAGAACTAACAGAAGGTAAACAAATCATACTTATTTACTGCAGAATGTTTTTGCAGCAGAATATTGATCCAAGTACTAAGACCTTTTTCAGTACTCTAGGATTTTTATAAAATTCCTTAAATGCAATGTAATATCTGGCTCATACAATTTATGAGAGATTTGTGTTGGCTTATCCTAGCAAAGCTCCTAAAACCCCCACCCCAACCTGTGAAGGATCCCTGATAAAATTGAATTAGTTGTTGGCATGAGCTTGGCCCCATCTAAAGGTGATTTGGTTTGACCAATCATCTGACTTCACATTGATAGCCTCAGTTGAGGTTGTTTTCAGCAAAATACCCCTGCTAACTCATTCAGAAGTCCATGTCTAATCAGATTTAGATCCACCAAACAGTTAAAAAAACTTTCAACCCTCTTATTTCAGGGTTGAAAAATTTAGCCTGGAACCAATCACCTTCCAATTTGAGTTTGGTGCCCCAATAATGGGGCACTTGTTTTTGAAAAGTTTTCCTTAAAAGTGAATGCTGGTCCTCTTTGGCTCTTGCTTGCTAATTTTGATTGATAAAGCTTTGGTCTTAAAAAAATAAAAGTTTAAAACAAATTTTGGGGCTTTTTCCTGCCTTTATTTGAAGTTTTTGATCTCTAGGTTGACCCCAGCTACCCCCTTGATCTTCCTGCTGTCCCCTTGTCTCTACAGCAAATACTGGTGATTTTAGTAATACATTACCTGTTTCAAGCTGTCAGGTTCTTTTTCTATGGGTCTTGCTGTTGGTAATTTACATGATTACTTACTTTGAAGTTACTTTTCCTAATATTCAAAAGCAAAAGTGCAAAAAAGAGGGCTAAACTAACTAAGTTTGGCTCTCATCCTGGTGAGACAAACCACCAAGATGCCATCCAGTGAACCACTAGGGTAGCCGCTCTAAAGGGGTACAAAAGAGAGGACACATGCAACAGCTGAGGTAGTAGTCATCCAACCTCATCAGCGCCAGGCCTATAAGCAACCAGGGGGTATACATGGTGTCAGGGCCTCAAATTTGAAGCACAGAACGGGGTTTGAACCCCCACACTTAGCCATCAAGCAAAAGTGAGGGTGGCTAAGAAAGCCCGCTGGGAAATTCAAACCCCCAACCACCCACCAGAGCGGGCAAGGGCCGCTTCAAACTGCCCTGGCCTATTTGGGCAGTTCAAAGCAACCTGAAGCTGGGTCCTGTCCTGGGGCCAGCTTTAATGCTGGCCCAGGGGAGCTTGCGGCTTCCAGCAGCATTTGTCAGGGCCCAGAGTGCCCTGGACAGTCAGCTGGCCTCCTTAGAGGTGATTAAACATGCAGCTTGGAAACCCCCCACAAAGCACTTTCCAGGGCAAAATACCCCCCTTTCAACTAGCAAATGGCCCAGGATTTGAGAGGCACACAATCCTCAAATCCCTGGCATTGAGCCTGTTATTAAATTTGGGCCACTTACTTATCAGGAAATGACACATCGGGAGCACAATTGTTTGATCGCACAATCGGACAATCAATTCATTGCAGGAGCTAAAAATAACTGTAGCAACTTGCCATGCTGCAAAATTCAAAAGGTTCATGTTATAGCAGCCAATGAGATCTCACCCTCTTGGCCAAGCACGCAAATTCTGGTTAAAATTGAAAATCCAACTCCAAATGATACCATCAGTTCTCTGGTGGCACAAAAGGCCATAGAATCATCAGTAAGTATAAGTAGTGAGGAAGAGAAGCCCTCCTCACTGTTTTCATCTTAATAAAACAATTTTATGCCCAGAAACCATTATCTTATTGTAAGAATTGTCTATTTTTGCTCAAATTTAATTATTTTCTTTGCATCTATTTGTGAATCCACTACTCAATACAAGCTTGCATACCCATATCCTCCCGGCCATACTCCTGTTGTCCTTGCCAAACTTCCCCGCACCCTTGACCTGGAGTATTTCCATCCCCATCACCTGGATCTACCACCAGTAATGAAGTATATACCAACTGCCCCTCCTCTTCCTGACGCACCTCCCACCCAGGACTTCAGCAAGCTGGGGTTTGTCTACATAACAGTATTGGGGCTGGCCGACCAAGTTGTGCCCCATACTGGGAGTTGGCGCCCCCTAGCCACTGCTCTAAAATACCTGGTCCGCATAGTGCCTATTGTGTACATGGCCTTTCAGGCCCGGCCTGCCTCCCCTGTGGGAGCCCAGCTGGACTCCAGTATGGGCCGTGACAGTATTGGAGCACCCAGCCCCAATGCCTTAAATGGGCTGGGTGCATCCAATGCCACCCTCAATCAGATCTGCTGGGTCCTGCAGCAGATCTGAAAATTTCCAGATTCCTGCTGCTGCATCTGCAGCACCCCACACTGTTGTTCCCCCCACCCCCAATCAATCCAATTGCACAGATGTGCTAGTCAGCCATCTTGCAGCCACTGAGGATGCTGTAGATACAACCAATAAACTGGTTGATAACAGCACCTCAGTTAAGCTGCAAGACTCGGAAATTCTTGCAGTCAATAACCAAGTAGAATTTCAGGCTGAAGATGTCAACCAATTATCCACCAGCCACCAACAGAGTTTCCCTGCCCAGACCAAGTCACTTAAATTCTAATCCACACTTCCCAAGCCACTTTCCACTACTTCCCAGAAGCCAGTACCCAATAGTTAGGACTCCAAAAGCCCTCAAGGATTAAGCAGTAGTATATTCCAATGTAGACCATAAAAATGTTATAATACCCACTTTCTCCCACTTAAATCAAGTGCAGACAACATCAAATAAAGTAAATGAATCTTTCAGTTTTGTTTGCTTTATTATGATTTCAATTTATACACCACTTGAGAAGAAGTCAAACCCAAAGACTAGAGTACCACCCTAGACCTACCCCTATGGACTACCAGCCAGGTCCAGATCCTGGAATAGC
Source organism: Entomophthora muscae (assembly GCA_014839935.2). Taxonomy (NCBI): domain Eukaryota; kingdom Fungi; phylum Entomophthoromycota; class Entomophthoromycetes; order Entomophthorales; family Entomophthoraceae; genus Entomophthora; species Entomophthora muscae. The sequence goes on along the minus strand of QTSX02007149.1, from coordinate 401,775 downwards.
TAGCATTCCCCATGACACCCCTGCTCCTCCTATCCCTACAGCCACAGTAGAGCTGGGATGGTCATTCTGACCATCCTAAGTCTGGCCAAAGTTGTCATTCCCAACCTTGGTGCCTACCGCCCCTTAGCTGCTGGATTGCTTTACCTAACCCGTTCAGCTCCATTCCTCTACTGGACCCTTGTTACCTGTTACCTGGATGGATTAAGCTCCCCTTTGATGCCTTGGTACATGACAACCACTGGCTATGACACATGAGGGCACATACTAGAACTTTAGGTGACTCTTTAGAAGCAAAAAAATCTTCTCTTTCAATGGAAGGGGGTGAGGCACAGAGGTTTTCTCATCAATATAGTAGGCTAGACCAGGATCAGGGGAGTACAAGTCTAGATTATTTCAAGTAAGGCTTTTGAACAAAATCTTTCCAGTTGAGAGAAGGTCATTAGCCCTGCCTGATAGATCATCCAACAGGTACAGAAGCCTGATGAGATTATTCCTCACAAGGCGGGAAGAAGAGAAAATGCAATCCTAATAATCTGGGAAGATATACCAAATGAACAGCAACACAGGGGCCAGAGAAAAGACAACAAATTCAAGGGCTGGGGTATAATTTTTGGAATCTTCAGGAAATTTGGAGGCTCTAGATATGATTTCTGGATCTTGAACTTATAAAAATTTAATTTTCAGAATCAGCCACAATAAAATCAAGCCATATTAAACTTGAAGCCTTAAAAAAGGCTTGGTGAACGTCTCAGGAGGCTTTAACAGCTGTTAAAGAGAAAGAAGGCTCAAAATTGAACAAAAACAAGGAAAATTCATGATGAAAGTAAGTTTTATATTAACTTCTAACTTAAAATCTAGGTTTGAACTGTCTTTTTGAAAGCGTAAGTAGGTAAGATTAAACTTATACACCAACATTGACTCTAGGGGCTTCAGAAATACAGCCAGAATTGAAGGGACCAAAGGGAAGGTAAAGGATTCAAGAATTTTTACTAACAGCTTACAGATTTAAAAAACTCAAATAAGAGTTCAAAAAAATAAAATAAACTGTATTATGTAGACTTCAAATTTATTGAATAAGAGAATGAGCAAGCAGGGGACCAAAAGTCCTCGTGCTTGACTTAAGGAATAGAATTTGGGTTTGAATGATCACCTGACATAACCAGGTTATCTAACTAGTTGGAGAAAAAAATTTGCAGAGCAGGTTCAGGATTATGAAAGGGTTTTCACTAATTTATGAATTGCATTTTGATTGGCTAGCATGTTTGTGGGACTTTAAGAATTCATTTGAATTTGAGGGTGTTGATGTGGATAATTTTAATTGGTTGTCTCTAATGGTCTTAACAGCAGTCAACACCAGGCCAGTAAATAATCTAAATTGATCAGTGTTTTGTCCCAGGACAGGACAATAGAAGCAGGGGAGTCTGTGGGGTATTCCAATACAAATATTTTATCCACTGTGTGCGCCAAGTCTTCAAAAGGATTGAGTGGTTTGACTGGATTGTGTAAGGTTTTTTGTACGACAAGGGAAGATTGTCCTATCCAGGGCCGAAGGAAAAAGTAACTTTACATTGGTGTCACGGCCCAAGCCAGAGTCCAGCTGGACTTCCACAGGGGAGGCGGGCCAGGCCTGGAAGGCCATGTACACAATTGACGCTATTCCAACCAGATAGTTTACTGCAGTAGCTAGGGGACACCAACTTCCAGTATGGGGAACGACCTGGTTGGCCAGCCCCAATACTGTGATATAAACAAATCCCAATTTGCTGAAATCCTGGGCAGGAGGCACAGTTGGTAAAGAAGGAGCAGTAGGAATCTCCTTCATAGCAGGCGAGAGATCCAGATGATGGGAGTGGAAATACTCTAAGTCAAGAGCGCAGGGTGGATTGACTGAGGTAGCAGGAGTATAACCAGGAGGATATGTATAGGCATGTTTATATTGTGTTGTGGATTCCCAGATAGATGCAAAGAGAATAATTAAATTGGAGCAAAAATAAACAATTCCTGCAATAAGATAATGATTTCTGAGCATAAACTTGCTTTATTAAGATTTCAGCAGTGAGAAGGGCTTCTCCTCTTCACTACTTATACTTACTGGTGGTTTTGTGGCCTTTTGTGCCACCAGGGAACTGATGGCATCAAATTTAGTTGAACTTACAATTTTCAATGAAATTTGCGTACTTGGGCCAGGGGCTGGGTGCACATTGGTTGTTATAACATGAATCTTTCTTGAACTACAGCATGACAAGGTGCCACAGTTATTTATAGATCCCGCGAGAGATCAAGCACCCAATTGCGCGATCAAACAATTGCGCTCCCAATGTGCCATTTCCCAATAGTTAACAGACCCAAATTTGATAATAGAATCAAAGTCAGGGATTTGAGGTCCATGTGCCTCTCAAATGCCGGGCCATTTGTTATTCAAAAGGGGGGCTTTTCACTCTGGGAGACAGTTGGTAATAATTTCCTGGCTGTGATTTGTTTTGTCTCTAAGAGGGCCAGCTGATTGTCCAGAGCATTCAGGGCCCTGACAATTGGTTGTTTTCTGGATGCTTCTTACGAGACTGAATACCTTATTCCTCCGCTTTTTCCCTATCTTATTCTTTTAAGCACCCCTGCAAGTGTTCATCCTAGTAATCTACTGGATAGTATCCTGATGTTTTAAACCTTGAGGATATGAGCCAAACTTAGTTTATCTTCCTCTATCACACCCTTGGGCGTTTTAACCCAGCGGCTAAGTTTTTTAGACTCATGAGGATTGTGTGATCAGTCATCTTTCAACTTACTGAAATCTTGTTGGCTAAATTTCCAAGAATCTATGGGGGTTACACCCAGTTAACCTAGTCTGATTACTGGACTCTTTTTGTCAGCCTTTTTAAAAACTCTGTACAGTTGACTTTCATACTCTGAACACTACTATTATCATTTTGATATTAAGGATTCCTTTCAATCATTCTCTTTGATTCACCAACAGCCTCTACATGGGTGAGGTATATTAGACACTGTTTTGGAAGCTAATCTCTATCATTATGCAGACACATATGATATTAACATGACCAAGGAATCCCACCTTAATAAAGGCAATTCTATCAAGAACAAAAACCTTGACACTGGATATTTGCACTAAAATACTGAGCTGTGTTTATAGTTTACTTATAAAGGTTTAATTATCCTGTTGTAAAATTCTTATTCAGCCCACCAATCAAAGTTTCTGGCTTTTAATTTGATCCTAAATCTTATTGCACTTAAGACAAATTATTTTTATAAAGTATTTGATATGCCACCTTGGAATAATCATGAATTAATAATCCAGAACTATAAATTTTAGTCATCTGTTTTTCTGATGCTGGCTATTGTACATTGTATCTACTTCTAGATGGCATGAGGTTTGGTCATGTAGTGTTCATAGATCAAAGGTTGGATGTGCATACAGAGCAGAATAATTTACAGTGTGGATTCAAAATTTATTAGATCTGCATTTAGAATCCTGTGTAAACATCACATAATCCAAATTCGATTTTGGCTGCCATGTTTCACATCCCACTTCACAGAAAATATCTCGTGAACACTAAAATCTGCCCAACCTAGCTCTAAAAAATTCAAGGCCTAATGTCAAAGGTTCAAAAGTCTTGTGCTGATAAAATTCAATAGATCCTCAAGGCAACAGTTGGTTTCAACACTACCAAAGCACACTTTCCTTTTATATATCATTCAAAAGAGCTGTATGGATAGTCCAAATCCTAACCATGAATTTCAGGCACATTCTTCCCCAAGAGTTTCACTTCCCAGGCCACTATCTAGAGCTGCTCGATCAGCTCGAGGTATTAAATATTTCCCCTTCGCTATATTTATCAAAGCTCTCCTTTCTCCCTGAAAATATTTATTATATGTTTCTATTTATTTTTATAACTCGGCTGGCGAAAGTTTTTTAATAAATCACTGTCAAGCACCAACCTTTTCTGATTGCCGCTTTAGCGTCCTTACCCTCAGGGTATCAATTAGGCCCACAAGATGCAGGTGTTTCCAGATCTTCCGATATCGACCGGTAAATTAAAATTTAAGATATTCGAGCTCTGATCAAACTTGGCCGAAAACAGAATGAGGAAATCTAAAGAGCTTCTCGAAAATCTAACTCAACTCAACCCCAAAACCAATAATAACGACAAGGATCCCCGTCCCCTCAAAGATCATGCTTTTCAAGCAGGGATGATGAGGCATATCTCGCAGTTCAGAGAAAGGATGGGGTTGGCGCCTGAAGTTAGCAACGAAAGTTTTAAGCGTAAGGAAACAGCTGCGTTCAAGAAAGTATTCCAAGCGCTGTATTCTCTGTTTGATCCTGCACACAGCTTTAAAGGAAACCTCAAAGATCAGTTTTCGGAGCTATTGAAAAGACTTGGGTAAACTACGGTGGCTTCGTAAATGCTAAGTAAAAAAGATATCCTTTTATTAGTACGCTCCCCAAGAATATAGTTGAGGTGGTAGGATCGCTAGGAAATTGGGAAAAGGCAATTGGACTTCTTGATTGGATGGTTTATCTCCTTGAGGTATTTGTACCGTGACTGATTTAACCCTCACAGGCAGCGGAGAGTCTTAAAGCAACCGAAGCAATGGATAGCCCCGTTGATTTCCAAGACGAATCGGTCAGCTTTTACAACTTGCGGCTCCTGGAGGAATATGGCCAGGTTCTCACGAACGATTCTTACGATCTCGAAGGGGAGCTGCAAGAAATTTTTAGTAAGCTGTTGGAGAAACCCAAGCTTACCTTCAAGCCGATCGTACCAAAGAAGCTGCAGAAAAAATCGATACTGCGAAGGAGATGACCAAACATCTCGAATCAGAACTAGTGGCACTTACTGAAACAAGGGTAAACGTGCCTTCATTTGGGAATACTAAGCAACTGGCAGGAGTCTTATAAAGAGAGTGAAAGAATTCATGCTTACATGGTTGAAACGTTGGAAAAAACAGAAATGTTCTATGGGAGAACCAAAGCTAAACACACTGAAAGAAAGGCCAAATTTGACGAAGCACGCCAGTTTCTTAGTGTAGCAGGTATGTTATTAATTGATGCTTGTTGACAATTAGAGCATGATCTAGAGCTTGCAATGCAGATCTTGGAGAGCTTGAAAAGCGAGGCTGAAATGCTGCCTTATACTTCGGACAAGCTTGAAAGTATGCAGCAAGAGAAAAACCGATGCAGGGATGTGATCAAAAGCAAAGAAGAACAGCTGCTTTATTTACAGGATGCTGAAAAGGCCATTTCAAATTGTTTTCGGGCTGCTGAATCTTTGGTAAGGAGCTGCTCCTGCAAAGCTGACCTTTAGTTTGTGAAGGCAAAGTCAGAATTCAACAGCATTCTAGTGGAGCTTGACCTTGGGGCTTCCTATGGTCATGTTGACTTTGTTATTCCATCAGATGTGGAGGATGCTTGTAAATTTCTTGAAACACAACACCAAGTCATCAAGGTATGCACCAGTTCCATGTTTCTCACATACAGGATGCTATATTTGAGGCCAAGGCAAAGGCTTCTTCAGATAAGCACACACTAAGTCAGAAAAGAAGCCAATTAGAATCCCATATCTGCACCACCAGAGAAAAAACTGATTTCCTCAAAGGGCTGTGCAAGGAATCTGAGCAAGAAATCACTCAGTTGGATTTCAACTATGATAAGCTTAAAAAAGTGTGTTGTCTCTAGGATGCAACTAACCCATAAGGAAAACAGCAGGGCCATCGCGTGTTTGAATAGTCATCTGAATACCCTAAAAGCCACAATCATGGAAACTGAAACCAGATTTAATTCTGAAATCATTGCAATTCAAGAACAAGTCAAGCTACTTGAATCAAAGTAAGCCTAATAGTTGCATTTTTCTGACTGTAAGCCAAAACCAGATTAAGCAGCTTGCAGCAGAGCGCATACAGAAGGCTACTAGTAAGCTGGAAAGTACTATTAGCTTTGCCCTTCACCTAAAGGACCAGGCTACCAAGTGCATTGCCGAAGTGAAAATCCAGATAGATGAAGTAGCGTCCAGTACTGAAAGCAAACTAGCTTGTCTGTGTGAAACAGTTGAAGTCCAATGAAAACTGTTATTTAAGAGCTTAATACCTCCAAGCTGCCATATAATCACTAAGAGAAAACTATATTTCTTTCAATTGTTCTTGCTTTTTTCTAGCAGCTTTATTATGCTCATTTGATATTATATTGCTTTTTGCAGTGCCCACCTTGTTTCCGACACTGTTTTTTCTAGGAACCTATTTCTGACGTTATGACATCATTCTAGGATTTTAAAAATCAAATTTATTTAAAAATGCATAGAATGATGTCAGAAATAGGTTCCAAGAAAAAAATAGTGCTGGAAACAAGGTGGGTGCCCTTTTTGCATAGGGTATGATCTGTAAAATTACTCCCCCTTTGGCCTTGGATAGAACAATATTTCCGCATCATACCAAAAAATGCCCCAAACCTTTGAAGTCCCTGGTGGATTTAGCACATACAGTTGATGAAAGATTTGTTCTTGTGAAACCTCCCCAACCCCCCTCCTCCTGCTGCATTCCATTTGCCTGCCCCTGGAAGAAACATTGGTCAGTTCAGACTACCTATTAGCCTGGTGTAGTCCATTCTTTAAAAAAAGCAGACTGCAACCAATCAAAACCTGACACATTGTCCCTGCTAATTTAAAGATTTCAGATATAAACTCTCCCCAGGATCATCTATTGAGTGCCAGCCAATCAGAGGCAAGTTTGGGAATTAATCTGAAAATTTCTAAACCCCAGAGGCATGCCCTGCAAATTTTATCTCCTAGCCAACTGGGAGGCTCCCCTGCTCCTGGTGGCTCAGCTGACCACAAGCCTGTCCTTTAAAGGACACACAGGCCCATTTTGGGTCCCTGTCTGTCTATTCTTTCAAGTAAAAGGCTTGCCTTTTAAAAACATAAATCTTTGTGTCAAAGGGCCCTTCTTATTAGAGTCCTTTCTCAAAATTGGTGTTAGTAAAAATAGCTTCTTTTATTACCTTAAGTCCTTCTCCCTTGGCTCTGGCTTCTTCTGGGTCCCTATAATTAATGTTAGCGTTAAGTAATGTTATTTACCTCCTTTTGCTTTTGAGACTGATCTTGAACTTGAGTTTTAAGTCAGAAGTTGTTATAATTGCTTACTTTAATTCCAAATTTTCACTGTTTTTGCTACAAATTGCTTTTGAACTTGTTCAGAAGCTGCTAGCACCGTCCCTAGTGATCTCCAAGTGTTGCCTTCCCAAATTAAGTATATTTTAGTGCTGGAGTTCCTTGAGGCTACCCCAGATCTGCTCTCACTTATCTGGCAGACTACTCTCACCTGCACCAAAGTTCCCCAAATTCCCTGGGGTATCCAAATATGTTGCTCCCTACAATAAATTTTTTAGTCTTCACCCTGGCTCCTGCATTGCTCCTAATTTGGTCCACTTCTCCAGATCTATAGGCTCAAGTTTCTTCTTCTGCTTTGTTGGTTAAAGAAAACCCTACCCAATTCCTGTACCTTCTTGATGATCTCCCTGGAAAAGCTAATGTTCTGCTTTCTACAAAAAAAGTCTCATTCAAAGTCTGACCTGCAACAACCTGGAGTTTCCCCCAACTGTTGTGATTCCTGGAAATCTTTAGGAGGAGAAGGTCCTACCACTCAACCTTGGTGAGGTAAACAGGTTTCTATCACACTACAACTTGCCACTGCTCCAGAGTATGCCACCAAGCTGTGAGAATTAGGGAGCAGGTTATAAAGAACAAAACCTAGCTCTTTAACAACAACAAAATTGTGGTTTCAGCAACAACCAAAAGGTTGTCACCAACAATTCCTGGGAGGCCAAAAGGGGGAAAGGAATCAACTGAACACTAAAAGCAACAGATAAAACCAAATGACCAAATTAGACTAACACATTTGAACTTTATTAGAGTAGAGAATGATGAAGCAAGGCCTTTTACAACTCTTGTGTTCATTTGAAGTGGATAGAATTGGGGTGGGAGATTGAATGTCACAAAGCCAATCAACCACATACATGGGCAGATACAAATGCATTTTGTGAGGCAGGAAGATCTTGAAAAATTTTGAATGGACATAATCAAAAGGAAAACTGGACCAAACAGCATCAGGAAATTTGCTTTGGATGCAATTACAACTTCTCCTGGCAACTTTTGCACATGATACTTAACCAGGGGTGTCTCTTGGGTGGGTTAGGTATGGGCATCTTCAGAATAATTTCAAAATATTAAATTGGGGGCTTTTCTTGGGTTTTTTCAGTAATCTTTTGGATAAATATTCAAAGGTAATTTGGTAAAAATTCCCAAGCATTTGGCAGGAATTATAATAGAGGTCTAAGAGGGAGGCATAATTTTACACAAGTGTACAATAGTTTTTTGAAGCTGTGGCAACAAGCAAAATTAAGTCATCTGTAAGCAAGATGAACTCAAATTCAACCAGAATTAACTCAGCTTAGAGAAAAATAGAAGAGAACCCAGAGTCTGTTGTAATTTAATGTAAATTTACTGTTTTTTAATTTTGTTCTGAGCTTAGTCAATTTTGTTTAAATTTGAGTTCATCTCTCTTACAGATGATTTAATTTTGCTTGTTGTCATAGCTTTAAAAGCTACTATACTTTCTAGTTGCTTTCTGGTATATTGCTGATGGGCCTGAACACTTATTTCTCTCAAATTTCCCCTGCCTTGTCCCTTTGGACGCTCATTTGAGCGGCTCTTCCAGTCCTGCACTAGATGACATCCTGGTAGATACTTTCCCCAAGATGAGAGCCAAACTTAGTTGGTTTAGCCCTGCTCTCTCACATGATTGATTAGTGTTAATGAGTCACATTATGAACTTTTAAAATTTTAGTTATTAATACCACTAAATCTCATAGCATAGATGACAATTATAGAGACATAACATGTTGTATCTTTCATACTTAATCTTCTCTTAGAACAAAAATATTGCTTATCCTTTTTAAACAAGGTACATAAATAATATCACTCTATGTCACAAGTAACACTTGCCTGCTAACTATAAAAAGGTTGATATCCCGCCTGTGTGACTTGAACCCTTAACCTAATAATGATTTACCACTGACCAACAAAGAGACAACATCCTATCTGAAATAATTGGAACCTGAATCCCTGGGAACTGCCAGCCTGCAGATCACTAGACTCAAACCAGGAACCAATTTTGGAGAAATCACTGACCCTGACCAATGAGACGACAACCACTTGTGGATCTTGCCTGTACATGGACATATTCAACCTAGTAATCAAATGCACCAAATTGAACAGTTTCTCTGTGAAGTTCCAGTACCCTGTCAATTGATTTCACTGAGGATTTTCAAGCCCAAGTAAACTTCAGCACCTGGCCCAAAAGAAGTTGCAAAAGTTTTTCCATGCAGATAAGCATACTTATACCCTGGAGTTGCCAGGAAGATGCTAATTGCCATTTTCATAATAAAGTGTTATGAACCTTTGGTTCACCCAAGTTATCTCATACTGAATTTTAGCGCTTTTACATTCCCAGATTGATTACTCTGACCTAGCCTTGCTGGTCTATCAATTACCAGAAGCAGTCAACAAGCCATCTGAGTTATACCACCCTTCCAGAATACTCCACGGCCCAGTATATCCCTCTGGGTATTCTCACAAGCTGGCCTACCTGTTACTCATGACACTGCTAGTAACCCATCAACCCAGTTGCCTGCTGAAACCCAAGCCTGTTGCTGATACAATCTTTACCCAGCTATTTGGAGTCCTCTATATTACACTAACTGGCCTCATTGATTCATTGTTACCTGCCAACAGCCCTTGGTCCTTGCTAGGCAAATGGTTCTCTTATATTTTGAAGTTAGCACCCATCCTGTGGTGGGCCCTCCCTTCTATGCCTGTGGGATGTCCTCCCGCTGACCTTCCTGAACCCACCATAGGTTGGCTCCCTGACACTATATTACAACCAATAATTTTTCCAACAAATCAGAACTATACTTATCTTTAATTTTAATAGTGATCATCCAGAATCTGGCCCAGTTATTACACTGTTGTCATTTCTAAAAAAAACAAAAACTTCTCTTATTCCAATTTCATTTTAGCCCTTTAACTGCTGGCTTTCCCATTTTTTAATTTATCTGACCTTGCTTTAGTGAATTTATAAAATATGGGCTTTCCCCATCAGTATTATAAGATTAATAATCCTTTAAATAAACTACCTCTTATCCTGCAATTTCCTGGGCCAATTCAATTGTAACAACTCTTGACTGGATGAGCTGCTTTAGGTGCTTGGTAATGTGAATGCCAATGGGAGGAAGCAACCAGGCACAGGTTGAACAATCATATCCCTGATCTTTATGCATCCAGATGGTCAACTGTATATGATAGCAGCCTTTTACCGCATTGTGATTTCTGACATTCTTACTATAATAAGATAGAAATCATCATATGTGATAAATAAGGGGATATACTATGAATTTGAACCTTCCTATGCTGTCCAACAAGGAAAGGCAGACAGACACCCACAGCAACACCCTAAACGGCTTAAGTTCAACGCTTTGAAATTTAATGCAGATTAAAGATGTTTCCTAAACAAACTGGGATCACATAACTTCCAACCTCATCTAAAGTGGGAAATCAATAGTCACCCCACCCCTCAAGCATCATCAACAAGATAGATTCAATATAAAAGATTATTTCTACACTCATTTAGAGGTGTATCATGAATTTAAAATTTGGGATTAACCAGGGTATCCACAGAAGCTAAAAAAGATATCCAGCTAAGATTGAAAGCAAGTGAGATTTTTCATTAGCTGGATATCAAGGATATGATATATCCTTATTGAGGACCTTGTAGCCAATAATTTTATAAACACCAGTTACTTTATGAAGTTTGAACTATTTGAGGACTAGTATATAGTGAGCTAAAAGACCAAATAGATGTAGAGTAAACCTTCAGCACATTCCCAGAAGCAAGCCAAGCTTTATGAACCTGGGTCAGCAATTTGAGGGTTGGGTCATTTTCAATACACAGGCTATCCAATTTAAAGCACAGTGTAGTTCAATCTTGAAAATACCCAGTTAAAATTTAAACTTTAAACAGCAATAAATCTGTTTGAAATGAATCCTTTCATATACTGTAAGCTATCAAAATAAAGCTAAGAACCTTAAATTTATATCAGTGAATTTTTATACTCTATGCTGAATATGATAACAGAAGTATTTTAAATTATAAACCAGGTTCTATTATATTATTTTGATAATAACTTAAAATAGATCACTTTGAAACTGAAAATACTTAAGGTTTTAATAAATGGTTGATAAAACTGCCAGAACAATCCCCCAGCAAGGTTCCTCTCAATAGGATCTGTGACCTGCAAACTGAATTCCCCATGACCTGTATACAAATGCAGAAGATAACTCAAATCACTAAATTCAGCAACAAGAACCAGTGACAATCCCATCCTGGTGAATAGCTCAATTTGGCGCTTCACTCATATCAAAGAGCACGCCACTCCCTACCCAATCCAACTGATCTATCATCACAATCTTGTTTCTCTTATAATGATTTTCTACATATATATAACCCATATATTTCAATAAAGATAATTATCTAGTTTCTAATCATTTTCCCTGTGTAACTCTGCTAATACAGCACAGTTATGACATTGTCTTTCCAATCTAATGAACCAAGATAGATTCAGTTGTAAAAGGTTGATAAATGTTATTTGAAACATTATCTACTCGTATTAAAAGCTTTAATTTTGAAGTATTTCATATTTTTGACTATTCATTTAGTGACTTCTTATCTTTCCTTTTAAGAAATCTAATGCTCTGTTAAATTAAAATATTCAAAGGATTTAAGATAAGATTCAACCAAAAAGTGTCATCAATTTATCAAATATTTGATCTGGCACCTGCCATAATCACAAAAATAATGGCTCTTATGTTTGATGTTAAGGTTTCTATAAAAAGCACCATTAGAGACACAAAGAAATATGCAAATAGATCATCACAACAGTATTGTATAGGTAATTTTGATGGCATATATTTACTCAAAAGTAAGAAACTCATACATGCTACCTTATCAAAAAAGCTACCATTTACCAGACAAGTCTTATTTATAATCCACTAAAGTATACTTTGTTTTAGTATATATTTAAATGAAAGAATCTTTAGCAATTAATAATATTTGTTGATGGGTTGGCACAAAGCAAAAATATTTGCACTGCCAATATTAGATTGAGTGGTAAGTTTAAAGGGAAAGTTTGACAGTTTAAGAATGATTTAATCCAGTATATTGAACAGGTTGTCACAAAACTATAATTATTGCTTTGCTCAGCTATTGTGTGATAAATCTCCTTCCCCACCAAACTCATTACCCTAAAGCCAGACCACAAAAGGAAAATCAAAGGCTTGACCAATACAGTAGTTTTAAAAGCTATGGCGACAACCAAAATGAACTCAGATTTAAACAAAATCCAAGTTGCGCGAGATTCAGGATTCAAATAATTTAAATATTGTCAGTTAATAAATGAAATGTCAAACCAAAAACAAAATTTCACTTGCCCATTATACAAAATTATATCAAACATCAAGCGGTGTAGTTTAACCCACAAATAAAATGAACTGACACAACAAGTGAAATGGATGGATGCTATTCCGGAGTATATTATAATCCAATAAGGATTCATATGAGACACCAACAGAAGGACCAAAATGAAACAAAATATGAGTACTCTAGAAGCAAGATTACACAAACACAAAACAAAATGAACTCACACAAGATGTGTAGTATGAGCAGCCTAAAATAAAAAAATAACAGTTTAACAGCCAATCAACAGCTATCTGATTTAGAAACAGAGGCATTTTATTCATTTTCATAGCTCTATATTTGTATGGAATGGTTTTGAGAACCTTCCAAATATGGACTCAAGATTACAATAAAAATAAATCATTAATTTTTAAAATTTCTACTTTTAGTGATTTTATCCTAGGTTTTAGTTCAAGATGGTTTTCAACAGCAACATTTTCAACTGTGCCAGCAGCCAAGCCAGCAGCAGTCAAGCCAGCTTCAATGGAGGCAAGGCTCAGAATGTGGAGGCACCCGTTTACACCCAAGCCTTTGAGGCGGGTAACAAGGAAGCTGACCTGTTACTGTCCCCCGACCCATATGGCTTTGACTTGTTTGAGAGTCACTTTGCGTCTAGTGCTGCCCCCACTCCCACACCAACCCCTGCACAAGCTGCCCACCAACCAACCAATCAGGATGGCAACCTTGATTTGGAACAACTTCCTGCCATCACCCAACCTGCTCCCCCCTCAGCCAATCAGGCTTCAGCTCCCCCGGCCCAGCACCCCAAGCGACAAATCATCACCACCCAAATTCTTCAGGAAATTGTGGTTCTCAACCTGCAGGGTCTGTCCTGGGATCAGATTGCTGACCAATTGCAATTTACCCAAGCTACTGTCATGCGGGAATTCAACAGCATGATGAACAGAGGGAATCAGATCGGGGCAGCCAAGAAGCCCAAGAAGGCCCAAGAGTCCCAGATAACTGAGGCATACCCAGTCATGCTCGACCTCCTCCAGCGGGACCCCAAGCTTCCCTTGACCCATGTCCGGAAGCAACTTGCTCACCATGGCATTTGGGTATCTGAACGCATGGTGCAGCTCTGGATGCACAGAAAGGTGGCTTCAATTAGGGTTCTTACAAATTTTGCCGGCGACCAATGGGATGGCGCTGAGGATTCCCCATATGACAACGCAATCAAATCAACCCTGGTCTGTTGCTTGACTAGTCTGTCAGATGATGTCATTTTCATCTCCTACTACAAGCTATTGTTAGCTTTTGATGACTTTGGTGAGCAAGGAAGAGCCGCTACTCAAAAAAAAGGAAGAAGGTCAAGAAGGGGACGTTTATTGGTGCATTTCTGGCTATTTCAGCCAAGGGCTTTGTCTATTATTGGACAAACCCTGATTTCATTGATGGGTACTTGTACGGCCACATCCTTGGTGGATTGCTCAACTCCTGGGATGGCTCAAATTTAAAATACTGGGTTTTCTTGAGCCACCAGATGGAGGAAAGCTCCATTGCCCTTGAGGCCATCCAGGGACGCGGGCACCAGGCCTCAGTCTACCCTGCCGGCCATGCCAACATCCATCTGGGAGATGTCGTCTTCTTTAACATGGGATCCACATTACGGGAGCGCTGCCCTCAGGCTTTCAACAACCTCTATCTTGGGGTCCTTGATCACAATTTTCTCTTTGGTTGCCAAATGGTGGCTGACTTGTTTGCGCAAATGGTTTTCCATGTGAACATGGGCAGCCAATCACATAAGGATAAGCGCCTTCCACCTCAGGCCACTGTCACTTACCAGCCCATCCAGCCAATGACCAATGAGGAGTACAACAAGTGGTATATGGCAGCCATCACGCGAAATCCTCCTGCCTCCACCCCCACCACCAACACCCCTAACCCGCAAGCCCAACCCACCCAATCCCAGACCCCCCAGGCCAGCACTGCCTCTACGTCTTCCTTCCCGCGTTATTCTGCCTCCTAGGCATCACTCCCCCCGCCTCAATAAACCCCATGTCACCAAACATTTTATATTTATATTATCTTTACTTTGAATTTCAATTGTTCATGTTCTCTTTGTTTATAGTTGGTTTTATTCTTTATGTTCAGCTTATTTCTATAAAATCATATATTTACTATGGTGTGTATCTAGATCCAGAACACAGTTATTTTTAGCACCAAACCATAGCCCCTTGTGAAAATATTAACAAAAATTTGGTGATCAGCTAAAATTGAATTAGAAAATTATAGTGTTAACTGTTTTTAGATAAAGTTGTTACTGATCCAAATTCAAAGCCTTAATGATAAACTTTAAGCCAATCAGGAGCCAAGTGATAAAGTGATTGTTGTGAAATAAAGGGTCATTCAATAATTCTTTGATGCATGTGCACTAATGAATATGATTGGCTGGATGTTTTGCCATTGTACGCCATTGCCGCTGTGGCAAGTTGCTGATGGACTAGTGCCCAATCAGCCGCTGAGTTAACACTAGTCCATCAACAACTTGCCACAGCAGCAATTGCGTACAATGGCAAAACATCCAGCCAATCATATTCATTAGCGCACATGCATCAAAGAATTATTGAATGACCCTTTATGTCACAACAATCATTTTATCACTTGGCTCCTGATTGGCTTAAAGTTTATCATTAAGGCTTTGAATTTGGATCAGTAACAACTTTATCTAAAAACAGTTAACACTATAATTTTCTAATTCAATTTTAGCTGATCACCAAATTGTTGTTAATGTTTTCACAAGGGGCTGTGTCAAGCGCCAAAAATAATATGGTAACCAGGGAAACAATGCCACACAAAGCAAACAACACATATTGAGATGTATGTAAAACATACACAAAATGGGTAAAAAGATGGGATAATGTAGTAAATGGGAAAACAAAAAGGAATAAACAAAGAGGCAATTGTATCAAAATAACATATAGTTTATTGGGGTGAAAGCTATAAAAACATATGAAAAGGTTAGTAAAAAATCAATGAGCAAATTGGAAAAACTTCTAAAAGACCTTGACTTGGCAATTGCCAAAATCAAAGAAATTGACTACAAGGTCAAGGAAAAGGTGAAGTCTGCCGTCCTTGAAGGGGACAAAATCAAAAAGGTGTCCGCCAAGTCACTCATGACCAAAATACCGGACACACCTGAGAAGACAATAGAGCGCCTACGCAACATCCAGAAGACAGTTGTGGATGGCTTACAATTCAAGTCCTACGCCCTTTCTGCGCCGTCTGTCTGGATGGACGGCCCTGAGATGTATGCACATCTCAAACCCGCCAAGAGGGCCCGCAAGGAGGACACTGAGACGCCCGCACAGCTGCTTGCGCTAAGGATGGCAAAGCCTGCCAAAGCCGCCGGCAAAGAAGAAACCCAAGAAGGTAACCTAAGAAAATAAATTTAATAAAAATTCATAAATACTTACCTTTTTTTAGAAGATGTTGGTGGCAAACTCCGCCAGGTCCTGGTTCCTTTTGTCCCCCCCACCTTCCACTCAAATTTTGCCACTCACGTGGCAAAGCAGCTTTTCCTGTCCCCCCCTGTCTTGCAGGAGCTTGAAGATAGGATTCACGGTGCATTCCCAATGTCCAGGGAGGCATTGGCTGGGCTGACACATGAAGAGGGGGCATCCAAGTGGGCAGTTACTGCTTACAAGGATGCTCAACTGGTCCACCTGGACCCGGTTAACCTCAGTGGAGTTTACTGTGTAAACTCCATTGAGCTTGTTTGGGACGTCCTGGTGACGCTACCATTCAAGAATATACCGGAGATGGGCCGGGCCCATGCGGCTGCTTGCTTCTGCTTCCTGGTGGAGCACACCCTGTCCTACTTGCTGGAGAACTTTGGGCGCGTGGTAGAAAAACTGGCTGTTGCGGATGCAACAGCCGTGAAGAAGACTAAAATCCTCCTGGCGGACTTTGGGCTGGCCTGGAGTGCCAACAAGACAGGGGTCCCAGAAGCTATGGATCTTACCTTCAGAAAAACCAAGCACAAGAAGAAGATCAGCACGGTCTACAATAAGATGTGTGAGTTCACGGAAGCCTTTGTGGGGCAAAGGCTTCACTTGGTGGTTTACCTGGGGTTCCTGTTTTACTTTGGAATGAGCGCCAGCGTGGAGGACCTGGACAGGGTCCTTCTGGGGATTGACAAGGCCCAACTTGCTCTCAATGGGAAGAAGGTCCCCCACGGATATGACTCAGTTGACCATGTTATCCAGGACGCCCTGGTCCTGGCTGGAATCTACAGGTTTGCGGCCCCGCCTGAGAAGCTGCTGCTTCACTCACACCTCACCATCCTCCCTTTCACCAGCAGGCGGGAGTATTTTAACCAGGGTGTATCCACCGTCCACGGTGTGGCAGTGGAGGTTGTGCGCCACCTCTATTGTGGGGTGGGTACATACCGCCAAACCCATTATAGGCGCTCCTAAAATATTCTCTATACCAATAAATATATTTACCCTTTAGATTATTTTTATTATAATTAATAATTTTATAAAATAATATTTTAGCAAACATTACTTACAAAATAAATTCCAGGGAAGGTTTTAATAAAAGCATATAATATATGTCAATAAAATCTACTTCTAATTTGTATGATTTACATTTATTTTTTTAGTTTTCTTTTTATATTTATTTGCCAAAAATGATATTGATGTGTTTGCTTAAACCATTATCAAGCGTTTGGGATACCCTTGGATGCAATAATAAAAATGATTATGAATAAATAAATTACTAACCTTCATTGATGGTGCTGCTGAATGTGATTGTGGGCTTGGAAACATCTAAATATAAAATGTTAGTTAATGAATATTGATTAGTAAATTAGAGGATATATAAAAAAGTGGGATAAGCTAAGCCTTTAATTGATTGGCTGATTTGCAAGGCACACAGGGATAAACAAATCAGCGTGGCCATAGAATTTGGCCACAGTCTCAGCTGGGAGGATATGGATCCCGGCCTGCAGCAAATCAAAAAGGTCCTCTGTCCCAGTTGGGGTTCCTTGCTTGACAACTCACTTGAGCCACCCAAAGACTTCCTCAATGGGATTTAGGAAGGGCAAATAGGCAGGGAGGAAGAGAAGGCGCATATTTGCTGTGGCCAATTGCTGGGGGCCCACTGCAATGCTTGTGTCAATTGATGGAAATTCTTCAAGAATATCTGCCACCTTGTGGAGACCAACGTTGTCCAGCACAATTACGTTGATGAAGCCTGGGCTTGTGCGCCTCAGGTGCTTCTGGACCAATTGGAGGAATGATAGGAAGGTCCGGCTATTGTGAGATCCCAATATCATTTGGTAGAGCTCAACCCCTTTTGGACCAAGGAGAGCCACCATTGAATAGGCTGTGGCGCAGGCTGCAGCACGCCGAGCCATCCCGTCATTGGAGCCTCTGGGGACATACCTATACTCATTGCACATTGACGAGGCAAATGCTGATTTGTTGATGTAGTAAAATTTGATTGTCCCCTTGGCTTTTAGGGCAGTATACACCCCTGCGTATTTTCTCCAGGTCTCAATATTGGCTGGGCTGTTCCAATTGTATGGGGATACCCCGAGTTTTTTCCAGGAAAAACACATTCCCTTGATCAAATGATAATAGAAGAAAATTGAGGCCTCAACCCCAAAAGCGGACTTGACCATGGCCTGTATATTTGCCAGTTCAAGATGGCAATCTCGGGTTATCCACTGGCGGATTGCCCATTTGTGCTCCTTTGTGAGCATGGTTGACACGCGCAAGGATTTCTCCACGGCAAGGACTCAACCCGTGTTGAGGAACTTGTTGAAGGTCTTTGAGGCGTACTTGGGATCCACCCCGACAATGGCTGCGGCCGCCTTGTAATTGCCTGATTCACGCATTAGATTAAGCAGGATGATGCGTTGGATGTCGGGGATGCGCTTCTGAGCAGGCTTTTTAGCGGTGGGGATTGACTCATCAGCATTGGGCAAGGCACAGGGCATAGGCACCTTGTTGTAGAAGGCTGCAACTTTCTTGCGCACCAGTTGTCCCTCATCAGTTTGAAAGAACTCGGGCTCCTCGTCGTCCTCCTGATTGCCATTGCTTATGTATGGCTCATAGCTAGTATCAAGTACAGGCTTCACCTTCTCCAGCATGGCTGACGGGACCAACTCTTGCCGGTACACAGCGTCAAACACATACAAAGTAAGTTCTACCTCCTTGTTTCTATCCATTTTGGTAGTGGTGACCTTGGTTGGCTTCCGGGTCAGCTTTGGGACCTGGGGGTTTATGCTCCGCACCCTAGCAGCTTGTGCTCCTTGAACTGGCTGTGTCAGTGCAGCGTCACTATGGAACTCTCCTCTCCTGTCTCCTCCTTTAGTAGGCACTTGTGTTGTACTAAGTCTATTCTTTGACCCGCGGGGCGACCACAACTGCGGCGCACAACGGGTGCATTAGTACTCTGGTGTTGTGTTCCTTCTATTTTACAATTTAATAAAATACTAAATAAATTTTAATTAAGTTACTCCCTAATTTTAATTTTTGCTTTTATCTGAATATGGATATTTAATTAGAGGTTTTCCCACCCAATATCCCAATTATAGATTTTTTATTTCTTAATTAGTTGTTTCTGGTTTACAACGCCCATTTTTGAATACCCAAAATAATTCCCACCCTTTTTCCCGGATTTTATGCCAAATATAAGCACCCAACACAATATTTTTAAAATTATGTTTCAGATCTTGTGTCTTATTTTAGATGCCTTGGTATCATTCTTGATTACAATCCATTGCACAAACTGCGTGAGTGATTTCGTTTGTGGTTTGAGTTCCTATTGTGTTTCGTTTTTGGATTGAGTTTTGACGCACCATGTGTGGGTGTATTTTGTCACCGATTCACATAGTAAACATATGTACACCAAAAGCCAACTCACACCATTTTGTTTGTGAATCCATGTATTTCGGATTTCGTTTTGAATGGTTTTGCTTTGCGCGTGAGTACTTTGTTGCTGTGTTGACCCATTTTGCCTATTAGCACCAAAAATCCCTGTTAATGGAGTGTATATTTTAACCTGCTAGTTGAATTTTGTTTAAATATGAAATGATTTTGTTTAAATCTGAGTTCATTTTTCTCTTTGCCATAGCTTTTAAAACTACTGTACAAGCATATATACATTAAACTCATAACTGACCAATATACTGACGATACCCCTGAGCACACAGATCCAATCAAGTTAAATTATAAACAAATGAAATCATCATTCCCATCCTCCTAAAACTTCTACCGTCTGAACCCACATATATCACACACTAGCCCATCTATATTAAGACGATTAAGTGAAATCCTCAAACATTTTTAAAAGGATTCTAATTCATCGAACGGAATCCATCTCCTTGTTAGCCGGTAGCTCAGATCCAGTTTTCAAAGCAGACATCCGAAAGCCAACGTGTCTGAACCCCGTGCATTAATTAGAGGATTACTCTGCAAATATTTCCGCCACCAAAGATATGATAAGCATCCAAGATTCGATTTTAGCTTCTGGGGTTCCCGTGAGCCAATCACTTTTATAGATAGGGATATTTCAGCTGCATCGATAGCAATCGGATATGGACATACATAATCAAACCATTTTGTTCATAAAAGGGTTCAACGTTAGAGCCAAAAGTCTCAAAACCAACAGAACAATAGGCCGATCGCTAAATTGGTCGAATCTCAAAGATGATGATAAACCCTTTTTAAAAAGGTTGATTATTAGGGAATTACTTAGATAACCCTTCTAAAAATTAATCCCCAACCTTTCATACATCAACCCATTACTGTCAAAGCTGTAGGGTAGCTGCCTGTCAAGGTTTTGGGTCAAAATAAAACCTGCAATCCACCCAAGACCTGTAGCCAGGACAGATCAAACTGAGTCTGTCAGTTGAGATTCCACAACTAAATAGGTCGATATGCGAGGATTTTATGGATTGGCTGAAATTAGCCTTACATCAAAGTACTCCGTAATTGACCCTGTCAGGGGTTTGGGATATTGACTAATTGACATATCAAGCCAATAACTGCAGCTATGCAGCCTAAGAATAGTTCCAACAAAAAACGAGACAACCAGGCCACAAGATCAATGTATTAATGACCAAATCACATCCAGGCATTAACAAGACCCCTATTCCTAATTAATGAATGGAACATGCAAACATTACATACTTAATTAGTTCACCTCAACAGACACCTGAATATGCATCTCATAATAATAAATATTTTAAAATCTAATTATACCCTAGAACAGGAGGGCTATCATAAGGGCCATCACCTACATTACATCTAGATGAGTACACCATGCATTGGGCTACCAGGCCAGCCACTCTAAGATAAAAGGCCCAGAAGCCTCCTATACTAGAGAAGCTCTTATCAAGCAAAACAATTGCCCCCACCAACTAGTAGCTATCTGCTGGCTAATGTGACAGAAAATGCGGGATAATAATAAGCAGTCTCCAAGTGGTGAGGCATAATCACCCAAATCCACATAGAGTTAATGATAAGCCACCAACAAATCATCAGAAATTGCCTGGTAAAGTTTCCAAAAGAAGCCCTGGGATTTAACAGAAAAATTAAAGCCAACCAGAGCAAACAATATAAATAGCTTGGGACAGAACCAAAGAGCCTTTGGAATAAAACTCAGGAAATTGAGAACTGAGAAGAACTTCTTCTTCAATCTCAACAGTAAATATCCCAGCATCAAGAGACAGAGAGGTACTTTGGGTGGCCAGAGGACCAGGGCCCCATATTCCAGTAACAATTCAATTCGAAATCAGGCTGTATGAGATATAAAGAATAAGGCTAAGGATCAGATACATCAAGAAGCTGTATTGAGAACTGAAAATATAAGCAAGCTTATCTATCAAGTGTAAAGCTTTTAAAGCTTTATGACTTTGGAGAACTCAACCCTTAAGAGTTGAACGGTAAGAAAATTTGCTATACATAGATTTATTGGCTCAGCAGACTTCCCCTGAATATCTGACCCCTTGGCGGGTTCATGGTTTATCAGTCACATATATAACAGGACTGGTGCAAAAAGAACCCTTGAATGCCCGACTTCTGATAACCTGTATGATCAATGAGGGAGCATCAAGTGAATTTAAGATCATGTTGGCTTGTCAAGGTTAGCTTTGCTCAGATACTTGGATATTAAGTTTTTACAGAAGCGGCTGTAACCCATTTCCTATCAGCAGTTTGATTCAGGTTGGTTAACTTTGTTGATTTTCACATTGATTTTCCAGATTTATGCATTTTACAACTGGGGCAAATAATGCCTGGTATTAAGGAAACTTGCCAGGGAACTAACCCTGATCTGCCAGCTTGCTAGTGTTTAGAAACTGGAAAGTTGCAGACTGGGTGGGCAGGGCCCACCAAAGGATTGGCACTAACTCAATGAGGTAGGACATTGACTTGCCCACCCATAACCATGGGCAGACAGCAGGACAATAGTATCTATTACTACTGTGAGAGTAATGTATACAATCCCAAATAGCTTATTATATGATCCAGGGGAAGCTCAGCGGCGGATGCAGGCATTGGTTTAGGGGTGACAGGTGGTTCCAAGTCTAATTGGTAGGCAGAGAGGAAGCTGTATTTATCTTGGAATTGAAAGGACTTAGTAATGTGCCAAGGACCCTTCCAGTTGTATCTGGTTAAATATTTAGTTTGGGCCAAGGAATTCCAAGCTAAATCTTTTCTGAGGTGTAATTCTTGTATTTGGGCTTCAAGGGGTATTCTGGGAAATGGACATGATCAAATAGAGCACCTGGCAGACAGTAAGTAGCTGGCGGGTCAGCAGGAGGATCAGATGATTTTTGAGTTAACTGGCAGATGACAAGGATGAAGTATGGCAACAATTGGGGAAACCATTATTGCATAACTTTTATTTAAAAATGACAATGTTCTTGATCTTGTCCTGGCAGGTACTTATAATACACTGCTAGGCTTCATTTTCTGATTAGGTTTCTTGAGCTTGGGCAGGTTGGCATCTGGGGTCTCAGATGGCAGGGTGGCGTTTAGCACTGGCAGGTTGGAACTGGCTGCTTTGGTATAAGAAGACTTTGAATCCTTTTGTTTGGCAACTCAGGTGTTGGGCAGGCATTTGGGTTCAGTGCTACTTTCTGAGCTTTGAGGGAGTTCAGAACAACTCTCATGGGGAACTTGTGCATTTTAACCAAGCAAACCACTGGTGTCAAGTATTGGCACCTCAGGGAATCTCCCAGTATCTCACACTGGTAGTTTGCTTGCAAAACCCTGGGGAGTAGTTAAGGATTTGGGTCCCAGTGGGTTGACAACAACTTTACTAACAGGAAAATTATCAGCTTGTTGCAGGCTGTTGGATTCCCAGTCTTTGGAACTGGTGGTCTGCAAAGGTTGTTCAGGGTTTGACCCAGGTTCCATACTTTGGGATTCAGTTACATCCAAATTGTCATTCCTGACAGAACTACTATGACAGCTAGTCAGCCCTGGGAAGTGACCTAGGTAAACAATTGACTCTGCTTGATTGAGGGACTTGGTTGTATGATGTTTCAACAAAACACTGATGCCTTGGAAGTTGTCAAGAAAGCTTCTGTCCAGAATCCATCCCCTCAAAATTGGGCCCCTTGCCATGTTGTCCTAATGCTACTTCAGACTCTATATTAGAATTTTCAGTTAGCTTCAAAAAAATGAGGGCATCTGAGCCAGCCTCAATATCAGTCTTATGAATAAGGATGGATTTTTAGTTCCCTGTTTGCTTTCAAGATTAAGATAAAACATTTTCCATTCCTCCAAATCCTTTCTGCATATTTGAACTATACTTGCTTGAGCAAGAGATGATAATGTTGTCTTAAAGCATAAAATTTCCATGATAAAATATAGAAACAAAGCTAGGAAACTTTATCCAGAAGTAAGAAGAACATCCCATTGCCTCTTGGCTGTGAGCCCTGTCAGACTTATTGTTTCTGATGACTACAACAAACTGTTTAGGGCGCCATTTATGCCAAAGTCATAGGTTTCCTGTACTTTCCTTAGGTTGGAATACTTAGGATATTATCTTGATGGATGGTAGAATCCCTTAGTTTGTGGGTTTCTGAAAGGCTCTCTGGTTGAAAGATTGCTACTATCACTCCTTGTTACTTAGCTCATAATGATATCAGGCTAATTAGTTAGAAATGTACCTTTCAATAATAATTTACAAAAGGCAGTGCTTTTGTTGAAATAACAGTATTGGCCCCCCAGAAAGGTTCCAACTAAGCAGGATTATGACCCACAATTTAACTTCCCAGTGGCCTGTAGCCAAATGTAGAAGTCAACTCAAATATTAAGAAACAGCAACATGAGAAGATGATGATATCATACAGTGGATGCCTTGATTTAGCACTTGACTGATTACCAGTATGAAGCCACCCCCTAACCAGCCAACCAAGTGACCACCATAAGCATGTTCCTGATATCCATGACTCACTCAAACTATACAAGTCATATCTCCCAATAAAGATAATTATCTAGCTTCTAATCATTTATCCCCTTGTAACTCTGCTAAAACAGCACTGTTATGGCACTTTTATATATAGCCTTATGATCAAGCTTCAATTGTAATACCCAAGCATGGTAGGTACTACCTGTAGCAAGTACAGAAGAAGATTAGCAATCTGGAAACCCGTCAGAGCAGTGACAATGGGGTAAATGGTCATCAACCATTGGAACACCTTGGCATGGGTGTTGTATCTGCCAAAGCTACCTGTAAAGTAGGTCAATACATAGTAGGTGGAGTTGTAACCAGCAACAGATAGAGTGGAATGGGGTGACATCAGAGGAGGCCAAAGACTAGCGTACAAAGAATTGAGTTGAGCTGGTGTGGGGTTACTGGTCACCAGTCCCAAAGGTGTGTCCTGCATCATAGCCAGGGACTGGCTTGGAGGAGTTGTCATTCACCAGCAGTGGTGAGTGGTTGGTCAAAAGCTTGTACTTGGCCTGTATAACTGCAAACTCTTTCAGCACCTTTCCAATTACTAGGCGAGTATCCCCACCATGCACCTGTACTTCAGCAGGAGCTAAACCCTCTGTGGGCCTGTACCATTATTGTAACAACCTAGTAAATTCATTCCCTATAAACTCCCTTCCCCTATCTGTCATATCAAGATGCCTAGTTAATCTCTCCTACTTCTCCTGCAAAGACTTACTAGTGGCAAATCTCCTACAACTCTGACAATAGGTATCCTCTTCCCCTTGACTAGGGTAAAAGATATGGGGTAGCTCATTCATTGGGCTTGTATTTTGATTACTGGAAAATTTGGGCAGGTGTTGTAATAGGCCTTTATTCATGGTCAGAAGGAAGATCCCCTTAGAAACCTTATGATATATTGCCTGGTTATGGGAAACAATATGGGTTTGCCAATACTTGGAGTCCTCCAACAATCTCTTGGACTCCTTATACTTGGTCTTGGGCTCCTGCACCTTTACCTTGGGCTCCTGCAGTCTGCTCCGGCTCTGACCCCTTATCTATAGCTTTGGCTGCTTTATCTTGGGCTTCTGCACATTTGCCTTGGTATTCAGCTCCTTCTGTAGTCTTTGTGGCCTTTGTAATCCACTTGATTCAGTCCCTGAAGAGTCTCAGATAGCTCCCCCTTTAATAGCTCTTAGTTTCAGACCAAAATCTCTCTCAGAAATCTTGTTTTCAAAAGCTTAAACTACCCAGTTTTTCTTTCTCCACAATATACTAGTCTTTAAAAATTACTTCATCCAATGAAAGCCCTGAATTTTCTGCTTCTGCTCCTCATTTTTTAGGCTTTAACCCTCAAGTTAAAGCCCTCAAAACACTGATCAAATAAACTCCAGCTTGCAGCCAATAATACACCTCTATCCAACTGTTTTGTCAAACAGTTTACCCAAATGACTTGCTCTTGACTATGGTTCAAACCCAAAGCTGTCTTGCTCCAGGTAAACAACTGCTCCGTGTTTCAAACGGTTTTGCTGTGATTCCCGTCACGTTTCCCCAGCAAATCTCAAGCGCTTCCATATATGTTTTACTTAAGGTTTTTTGCACCATCAATTCTTCAACATTTCTACGAGTTTCTGTATTTTCCTCAACATTTTGTGCCTCTGAACTTGCCTGTTGCTTGCCTTTTTGCCTCTTCTAGTTGTTCTCAACAAATTTGCTTATTTGCCTCATAGTTTCTCTGGCCTCTTTCTGGCTTCTTTCTGCTCCATTTCAAACTTAATAAATTTAGAGTTTAAACACAGTAATTTATTTTTCTTTCTCTTTTTTTCTCTTGTAATATAATATGATAATTAATTCTTTTTTCATACTATAGTTTTGGCAGCATTAAATCCTTATTTAATTGCTTCTTTTCTTAATACTTCCTCTTATAAGACACCAAAATCAGATTTCCAGCTTCTATTTCCAGCCTCTCCAGTCCTTCCAAGTCATCTTCTAGCTCCATAGCTAGTCCTGCACTAACTTCTTCTGGTCCTTCAACCAGTTCTTCAACCACATCTTCTAGATCTTTAGTTCAACCAGCACTCAGTCTATCTTAGTCCATAAACAGCTCCTTCCAGCCTTCCAATAGCTTCCTTCATTGCTAGTCCTCCAGCTACTTCTTTATCATGATCAGCTACTCCTGAATCATAATCTTTCAGCCCTTCAGCTTATCCTCACTAGGAATCACCTTGGTTCTACCTACACAATGAACCATTTTGGTTCCAAACTTCAACATGAACTAACAGTCCCTCAACTAGTCTTAATTGTGATCATGCAGTCCTTCTTACTAGTCTTCTCTGCTGATCCCAAACTATGAACCACCTTGGTTCTTTATCTCAGTCCCTGTTACCAGAACCTGTAGACTCAGGCATGAGTCTACATTGCACTGGTGTTTGACTGGGCCCTTGCAAGTGGCAATCCACTTAGGCCATCCAACCATAGATCATCAAAGTCTATGCCGTTGTTTTTAATCACCCAGGTGATTAAGTCTGGGCTTTCAGTTGCAAAGTAATCAGATTTACTTCCCAGAGGCCTGATCACACCAAGTTCTGCAGCTGCTTCCCCAAGCAAACCACCTTGGTGACACCTCTTAGCAAATCTATGCCCTCCAATGCTCACTTTAGGTTTTCTCCAAAGCTCCCATAGGGGCATAAACAAGGACACCCTACCAGTCTGTTAGGTAGGATGCTTGCTCACAAACCTCCTGTAACTGTATCAGGATACGTAGAGCCCTCAGAGCTCTTCCCCTCCTTGGCAGTCCGCGCTACACACCAGGGGTCCAAAACTTACAGCCCTGGTAGCCAAGTGGCCTACCATGCTGGCACACTCTTCTACCCTGGCAGCCCGCGTTACCTGCCAGGGTCTAAACATCTTCCAGCCTGAGTATCACATGCTACCTATCAGGATGGATCACTACCCACCCCAAGCAGCTAAAGTTCCCTGCTGTAATCTCATTCCTCACCCCAAGTAGCCACAGTTCCCTGCTGGGTGAGGACCTCTAGCCCACAGCAGCCAATACTTTCTGCTGGGTGGAGACAACCTCTGCCCCTAGTAGTCTTTCCACCTACTAGCTAGGCCTTACCTTCCCTAGTAGCCATCATTCCCTACTAGGCCTTTACATGTAATAAACCAACAACACATTGTCAATATTCAGCACAGCGTCTTCATTTGAAGCCAAATCAACCCTCGCCTTCAAAACTGTTTACATGTGGATCATCACACCTGGGTCTTTGTAATACTTTTGGGCTAACCCTTCTGGTGAGGGACCAAAGGCAGCAGGTCCTTGCTGATACCCTCCAATCCCAAGGAAAGCTGTGAGCACAAGTGTGAAGATGAGGTGGTTCATCTTCACTGGCTGGGGATTGAGGTGAAATTAACTATTCTTAGGTTCAGGTTAAAAGTGGTGTCACAGGTGACAAACTCTTATCATCTATGCTTATCAAAAAGCCCCAACTACAAAACTCAAACCCCGGCATCTCGCGGGCCGCCAGCCCGCAGGGCCAGCCACCTGGACGCCTGCAGTTTTTTGGGCTTGAATCAGAACAGGATTTGACTTTGGAAAATTCTTTTAAGCTTGATGAACCAAATGTACCTACGCCAATACTCTCCACACTGGGGGTTCCTGATAAGACAGCCAATCAGCAGGCAGGCCCAGCCACTGATTCCAAAATAACTCAGGCCTGCACAGAAGGGGAAACAGAGAATATTCCCATAGAACGCGGACCACCCAGAGGCAACCAATCCCATAACCTGACTAGGGAATTTGAGCTTTCTCAGTTTGAACCAGCCAATGAAATAACCCCCAAAATTGATGCCACCAAAGACTGGGAAGACCTGGTAATTGGGAAAACCTGGGCCAACAGATTTTGTGAAATTTTTACAATGACAGATGGGCATACTTATACCCTGGGTTGCCAGGAAGATGCCCATCATCATCCTTGCAATAAAGTGACATGAACCTTTGGTTCAACCAGATCATACCATACTTGTTATTAGTTTTACTTCATCTAAAGTCTACTCCTTGCAGCTCCGCTCCCCGTGCTCACCTACCCCAAGAAACTGTGGACCAGCTGCCTAAACTTTACCGTCCACCAGGAGCTCCCTTTGGCCCAGTACATTTTACCGAGTACCCACCCAACCCAGTGTATTTGGAGTTTACTCTGGAGGAGATCCTAATCCACGACCCTGAAGCTAGAACTAGAGAGACAGAAGTCCTTTACAGAGAAGGCACCAAAATTATCTGGCCCCCTCTGTTATTCCGAGACAAGTATAATTTCCTACCTGCATATTTGGTTCCAATGACGCCGCCCCACACCCCGCGGCCCAACCACCCGCAAGAATCCGTTGCCACTGATGAATCCACTTCCACCCAAGTATTTGGGGGTGATGTATATCACCCTCACTGGATTGATTCCATGGTGCCTACAAGCAGACCTTGGGCAGACCTTGGAAAATTGTTATCTTATATTGTAAAGTTAGCCCCAATCCTGTGGTAGGCTCTCCCTGCTGAGTCCGCGGGCTGTCTGCCTGCAAGTTCTCAGGAACCCCCCATGGGTTGGATCCCTGACAAGTGGGGATTTAAAAGGTATTTATTGAGGAGGGTATTCCTCAATAATAGCACAAGCCATAATTGAGAGGGGGATTATTTATTTATAGTACCTCCCACTGTGCAAAGTTTTGCAAGTGGGAGAAAAAGCAGTGGGTGGGTGAACCCAGAAGTCTGGTTGGTGAGGGTTGGCATTGGGCAATTGGAATAGGGTCAACCACTTGTTCTCCCACTATCTGTTGCTGGGCTGGAAATTCTTGGGTGTGCCAATGGATACTGGTTGGAGTATTGCCAGGAGGGGAAATGGTCCCAGGTTTCCTCACAGTCTACTTTTAGACTGGGTGGTTGGGTTTGGCAAGGGTCTGACCCCAACCACATGGTCTGGGTCCCAGATCCTATTGGTTAGTTCCAGGATGAATGGTCAAAGGTTTGGAATTGTTTGCAGGTTTTTCTGGGCTACAGAGCTTTTCCTCTATTTTTATTCCCTTTAAAAGGGACTTATTTGATTAGAAACTCCCCTCAGTGGAATCTGATTGGCTGGAGAGGAGTGGGGACTGGGGACTGGGACCTGGTGTCATGAATAACATTTAAATACTTGTATTAAAAACCCATGAGTTGAACCATAGTTCTCTGAAGGCGGATTGGCTCCCCCAGGATGGCCCAGGATCCACCAACCTGTTAAGTCACAGACTCAAATTGTTAAATTACCCCGCAGCCTGCTGGCTTAATAATGAGGATTCCCTGAATGATTGTCAGATTTCTGCCAAATCAGTGCCATTGAAGGCTCATACCTACACAATAAATGTGGCCTGCCTTAAGAAGGTTGGGAAAAGACTTACTGCTAGCCCTGCCAACAAGTATCAGCTGTTGCCAGTCTCCAGTCCAGAAAGAGTATTACAATTGGCCAGCTCAGGTGTCATGATGAGTAACAGCAGCAAAACAAAGCATTACCACTTCTGTTTTCCAGAGCAAACCCAACCAGGACCTACTACTCTCAAGACCCTAAGCCAAGATCCATGCCCTGCCGGTGAACCGCCCATGGACCTGAAGCCTGCAAAAAGCAAAGAAACAAAATTACATGGTATAAGAACGCTGGCAGTATGGTGATGATCACATTGTGATTTTTGCTAATAAAAGTTTTATGAACCTTTGGTTCAAACAAATCCTACCTTATCTAGTCTTAGTGACCTTTCATCTTAACTCCGGCCAAGTAGACAACCAGGCAAATGCCCCCTCCAGAGACCAACCTGCCAAACTTCCCCAGGCACTATACCGTCCCCCTGGAACCCCCTTTGGTCCTATGCCTTTTACTGAATACCTGCCCAGCCCCGCTTACTCAGAGTAATGCTTAGAAAACATCCTCATTGCTGATCCCTTGGCAAAGACTAGAGAAACTGAATACATAGGACATGAAAGAAAGAGGATCAAATTACCACCCTTTTTGTTTAAAGACAAGTACAATAACTGCCAGCATACTTTGTCCCCATGACTCCGCCCTTAACCCCAAGACCAGATCACCCAATGGAACCTACCGCCACAGCAGAGACTACCTCTACCCATCTGTTTGGAGTACTCTATATTACTTTGACAGGATTGGTGGATTCCATGGTCCCTAACTCTGGACCCTGGACCTTACTTAGGCAATCTGTATATTACATTATCAAGTTAGCACCCATTCTATGGTGGGCTTTACCTGCCTGCTTGGCTGTACCCCGGCCCAAGCCGCCCAATGCCTCTACCTTTGCCTAGCTTCCTGACACCTGGGTGAGTGGCTGGCAGCAGACTGGGACCCAGAGAGCAAACAGGTGGGAAGGGAACTGGCAGCAGGCTGGCTAGGCGGTGAGAGGCTGACAGGCGTAGCAGGCGCCTGCCCGGATGATAAATTATTCTGGGCTTCACCAAGTTCCATTTTTACTTTTAATTGATTTTCACCATTTGGGAGATAAAAACCCTTCTTGTATTGAGAATTATTTTGGACCTAAAATTCCTTTTCTGCCCCCAAATTGGCACAATGATGGAAATTTGGTTAGTGTCAGGTTTATTCCTGACATCAATATATGGTTATGTAAATATATCAGGCAGCAGGGTGCATTCAGTTGATCTTAAATAATTTTTTCTAATAATTACCTATTCTTTATCACATAAGAACTCAGATATCACCATTGGTATCTGAATCCATATATTACATAACCATTTAATATTCTTCTATCATATGTCAATCAAACTGCCACAGTTGATGTGTGAATCCCTATAATAGCCAATCCTTTGCTATTCTATTGTCACAAAAAAAGTCAGATGTCACCACTGATATCTGAATCTTTATACTGGCTAGTCTAGAATAATTTAGAAGTAACTCATGATAGTACCTATCTAACCATTCACTTTTCTGTCATTTATACAAGCTATTTATAGAAAATGATTTGATTAGTGAGCAACTAGATCTCTCAAAAGTTCTCTAGAAGAATTCTCAACAGAGGGTCTATTGGAAAAGATAGATAGGTATTTGATTGATAGAATTCAGAGAACCAGAGTCATTGATTCCTGTCTTCAAGCATACAGTGTATAAGATCAGAAGCCTACTCTAATATTATTGCTATACCTTTTGCACTTTCAGGCTATTTTAATAAAGAGTAGTTCAGACATAATGCTTTATGAAATAACTATCATATAAAAACACAGCAGTTTAATTAGGACTAGGAGTGCTATTCCTGTCTAAAAAAGCAAAGTTACAATATTAAATCCAGAAACATCTATAAATACATTGTACTGTCTTTGAATTAGCACATCAATGCACTTCAAGAATTATTCTTTCTTGTTGGCACATAGAACTAGAGGTGGAAATATATACTTGGTACACTTGAAAGAGCAGTTCAGGACCTATTTGTTACGGTAGAAAAACAGATTAAGGGAATAACACACACTCAAAAAACAAAGAACTAACAAAGAGTTGTAGCCAAACCCTGAAGGCTTTAGACAATTTAAATGTTGTTATTGATAAAAAATGGGTTAAAGCTGGAGTTGCCCAGATAGCCCTTGGAAATATGGACCTACCTTGTTTTGCAAAATCAATTACAATATGAAAATCACGCAGTATACACTGTTCAATGGGGATAGCACTCAACCTGCTGGTTGCCAGAATTTCTCAAATTATGAAGTCATCAATCTTAACCCTGAAATCAAGCCATTGGTAGTTAAAAATATTCTTGATAGCCAATCAGACGCTACAAAAGCTCCCCCTCTCCTATCTTAAGCTGCCTTAAAACTTTCCCCATTCCTCTCTAGAAACTTGTTTCTGGATAGCTTATTTACCCTTGAATAAAGAAAGTTTTCACAAAAATATGATTGCTCTACTGGGGCTGTTTGCCCCTGTTCTCAAGAAATTGGCCTCTGTAATGGTCAAAGCAGCTGTGAATTTCTTGATTGCCCCCTGGCATGCCCTTTACATACTCTACCCATTGGATTCCTACTCTGATTTACATCTGCAAATCACCCTTGCCTCAAAAATTTCCCTCTCCCTCTTTTGCTATACCACTCCTGGTGCTAAGATGTTGAAACTATCATCCTGATTTGGTCTTCTGTTGCTCAAGCAAATCAAAATTTGCCTACTGTACCCTCATTGTTTGTCCTTGAATCATGCAGCTTACCATTTTACTCTAACACTATTAGAACTCATCTGCATTTCTTTAACCATTAAAATCAGAGTTTATGTATCTATTCATTCCTTCTAAAGATCCCTGAATTAATGTACACCACCATTATTACACATCATCAGTATATACTTTCACCATAAAATGTGGCTAAACACAGAAGAAATATATTGTAAGCAGCTATATTTAAACTTTCCTTATACTAATGTTAAAGATTGGGAACTTGGGGCTCAAGTTGATTTTTCTTGATAAGTATTACTTTTATGATCTCAAATCCTTCACACCATATATTGAGCATAGCTCATTTCCCTGAAATATAGGGGGCAAGCAGATGTTCTGTCAAACAATTTTCTGTCAAAAAGACAGAAGTTGGTTGACAGAACTCATTTTCTAAAAATAGTTTTTATGGTTTATTTTTTATTAGCTTAGTTTTAATAATTCTTAAATTAAGATAAAAACCATTTTCAAAAATTCCACAAGCCATTTCCTGTCAACTAACTAAACTTTGATTTTTTCACTTTATTTTTTTATATAGAAATTGTCAAGATTTTGTGTTCTTAAGGAATAAGAGTTATTTTTATTATAGTATTTGGACATGTTGATAGGAGGGATATTTATGGGGACAGATGTACTTCCAAATGGTGTTGAGTTATTTGTAGCAACTGGCAGGGTTCCATGCTTTGTTGATAGAGCCAATTAGTCTGGGAGCTCCTGTGGTCAGTTGATGCAACACTTGCAGCTTTGGGCAGAAGTGATTTTGGAAGGATCAGGGAAGTATCAATATATGCTCTTATTGATTACTTAACACTACTACAATATAATCAGTAGTAATGCTGATGGGGGTGTTGAGAATTTTGACCAAGCAATGATGCCAATTATGACAGAGTCTGCAGATATAAATTAAAGCAGACAAACACCATAAATTGGTAGTATAAAATACATGTATATTGAACTAGCAGTAGTCTGCTGACTTGAACCATAGACCAGACAATATAAAGTGCCGCTGCAGCGCATAACTAGTACATGATTTTCCGCCACATCACTTGGAAAAGCTACAGGCGCTGCGGTGCCGCCTAACAAGTGAACTGAGTGCCAAAGCACCAAACTAATTATACATCAGGCGCAGCCGCACCAACTAAAAAATATTGCAAGTGCCACCTTGCAAATATTATAGGCACCAAAGTGCTTCTCTACTTTTACATCAAGCACCAAGGCGCTGAGTTTGATTCACCATAATCTTGAATTCCAATATTAATTGTATTATTAAGCATTGCGTCTGAAGTATGTTCATGATAGTGGTAAGTGATCCTGAAGCAACTAAACTATTTCACGCCAGCAAGGGCCACTTTAGCTGGGTGAAGATGAAAATATTCTATTAGTTGACGTTTGATAAGTGCCAAACTTAGTGTCATAGCCTGGGTTGCTCCCGGGAGAACCTTTGGCCAAGGGGAAGGGTTGAGCCTGGAAGGCCAGTAGATGACGTGGCCTGCCACATCACATAATTGGCAGCTGTGGCCCAAGGACGCCATACTTCTATGTGGGGAATCACTTGCTCAGTGAGCCCCAGCATGGTCAAGTAGGCAAACCCAAGCTTGCTGTAATCATATGATGAAGCAGAAGAAACAAGAGTAAGTTCTCCTGTGACGGCGCTCATGGTCAGGCTTGTCTGGGAAAATTGGTGGAGCAGAGGAACACCAGGGAAGGAGAGGCGTGGAGCAGGAGTTGGAATTATTTCTTGGCCCAGCACTCTAGGAGATGGGGTAAAGGCTGGAAGAGGTTGGTTAGAGGCAGCAAGAAGTTGCTCTGTTTCTCAGTGCTGGTGTTGGTGCTGGAGGTACTCTCTGTTTGAAAGCACTAGCAGTATAAAATTTGTTATAATGTAATAAGCCCCTGCAAAGTATAAATGCTCAGTGTGCATTAACCAACAAAAGTTTATTAAGTGAAGATGTCAACAAGGAAAAGATTGTCAGCGTTCCCAGCTATATCCTGCTAGGAAACTGCAACTGGACTTACTGGCAACTCCTTACTGGCTATCAATGAGTTATTATTGAGTTGGGTTACATTAGTGGCTCCTGGTTTGTCAGTTAGATGGATTCTGTCATTATTTTTTGCCTGGGGAAGCTGGCAGGGGATTTTGGGGTCATTTGGCAGCCCAAGTCCCAATTACTTGATTTCAGAGGGTGTGGGCCAATTAAAATCTTTTTTGCTTGGCTTTGGGACAGTTTCCAATTGCCCCCAGGTTTGTCCTTTACCAGGGTTCAATTCCCCACTTGGCATTAAAGTTTTCTTTTGGTTAATCAGCGTGATTAATAACACAATTGTTTGATTGCACAATTGCTAAATTGCAGGCATTAAACCTATGTAGCATAGGGTTTTTCTGGCCCATTCTGGGCCCTGACACTTAAATTACCAGTTACCCAAATTAGGAGCATTTTAGAATTTCCTAGAAGACATTGCTAGCAGCCCAGGGATTAAGCTTTGAGAATTTATAAGAATAATTAATCAATTATAATAAAATCATCTTTAATCTGGCTGACCTTTATCTTAATCTTTAAGTACTTCTGTGTGATCAGAAGCCATTTCTGGACAATGATCATGTTTTCATTCAATCCTGGCTCTTCTGATACAATACTACTCATATTCTCACATATGCCTGTATTCAAGGAATAATCTGTGCCCTATAATATAAATAATTGTGGGGCTGTAATGCAAAAAGCGCAACAGGGTGTAAATTATCTGCCTTCCAAGTGATCTCAGAAGGGCTTTTTATAGTGTAATGGATTGCAGCCAGGCTAGTGTCTAGCTGCAGATATCTCTTACTAGCTAGCCTATCATCCCCAAGCTACTAGTTTCAACCCCCAGAGTTGAATTCTAAACCCAAATAGTGGCTTTATAATGAGGTGATATCCTACGCTATTAATTTCCCCTTGTTGTGTTTGACTCTTGGGGACAACATCCAAGAGGATACAACAGGAAACCTTTGTCACAAAAGGTTTAAGGTTTGAAGCTAGCCTTGGGTTAGCCTTCAGGGCAAAATTAAGGGGATGTACCTTAATTTCCTGGAATACAATAATAATAGTTTCTTTTGGCAAAAAGGAAAGGAAAAGGCTTGAAGGTTATAAAAGCCAACAAAAATGTGGATAAACTTGTCTTTATTAAGAGAAATGATTCTAATTAAATAGTAGACTGGGCATGTTGATCATTCACTAGGTAGACATTGTGGCTGATGAGGTCATTCCAAGCTGAACTTGTACCAGGATCAGTCAAGGGATAGTATGGTAATCCAGAATAGGTGGACATTGGAGTCAACCCATTTAAGGAAGGTGAACAATTTCCAAAGTCAAAAGCAAAGCCAACCAAGTCTTTGCATGTATCAATATTTGAAGGTCATATCAAAATAGCCTGAATTGCGCAATTTCTGACACCCCTCTTCAGCAGGGATATTTCTTAGCTCAGTTGCAATCAACTAAGGTGACTGTCATTGGGTGGGTTCCTGTCTTGCACTTGATGTAATGCACACTGCACACAGGCAGTCCTCTGTCCCATTTTTTTAAGAAACAGATTTTACATTTCTGTCTCAATTTACCTGGCAGTGGAGTGTTTGCTGTAGTAATCCCAAATGGTTCAATTTAATTATGTGAACTTCTTGATTGGCCAATAATTTTTGACCCTGAATGTCTCGGGTATCTTCCAAATAAGGATCCTATAATTAGCTGATAGAGTTTTGCATGTATCTAGAATAGGTGTCTCACATCTGGCGGTGGCCTGTCTATTTTTAGTCCATAGCCCTAGTGATGAGGAGAAGGATCATTAAACCCTGATAGATCAGAATTTCCAGACATAAATGAAGGGAAACTCAAAAAACCAAAATGGAATTCAATACCAATTAAAAACAGACAGATTTTCTGTTATCCCTAATAAATTTGAACCTCCCTCTAACC
This sequence comes from Entomophthora muscae, assembly GCA_014839935.2. Lineage (NCBI taxonomy): Eukaryota > Fungi > Entomophthoromycota > Entomophthoromycetes > Entomophthorales > Entomophthoraceae > Entomophthora > Entomophthora muscae. The sequence goes on along the minus strand of QTSX02007149.1, from coordinate 365,635 downwards.
CACATTAATAAAAAATACAAATCATTAATTATTTTTAACTTTTGATATTTAAGATTGATTTGAAATTCAATATTATTAAAATAAAGTTTTTTACATTAAAAGATAATAAATTATTAATAAATTCAGATGTTATTCATACTATTATATTGATATTAGCAATGAATTTAATTCATTAAATCTTAAATTACAAGGTCCAAACACTATGTTTTTTTTGGTACCAACTAAATGTTTTTGGCTTTTCTGGAGCAGTTTTTCTGTCAAACCATAGGGATTAACTGCTCCAAGCTTCAAAACCCTTAGCTGGCTAAGGGTTTTTAGACTTTTAAATATAAGACCAATTTTCTGAAAGCAGCAAAATTTGGACCAAAATAAATATTAGCAATTTATTTTTATTGTCAAATAAGTTTAATAAAGCTTAATTGATTAAAAACTAAAATCACCCAATATCTAATCCCCAGAATCTTACTATGAAAAACCCATAAATCCTCCTCTTGAATTTATCAACATTGCTTAAAATATCATCCAAAACACATCAATCAAAATTATCTTCAAAAAACAAATTTTGAAGCTAACAAGGAATATTATTACTTTTGCAGTAAATCTAAGATAATTAAACATAAGGAAAATAAAACATTGCAAATAAAAACAAGGCAGCAAAAACAAAACAATTAAAAGCAAAAAGTAAAAATTTAAAAATCAAATTTTTTTAAAAAATAGTATATTTAAAAAATAGTTTTTAGTGAGATATGCCTCACAGAAACAACTCAAAGCCAACAAGGCCAAGGAGGCTAGTGCCCAGAACAAAGAAGCCACCCAATCTTCTGAAGGAGGGCAATCAAATAAAACCGCTAGCAGCTCCTCAGACAGGTCCTTTTATAATAGTGCAGGGGATTGTCAAAACAGCAGGCTTGACCTGCCAGCAAGGTTCCAAACAAGCGGGTTTGTGACCCGCAATCCAATTACCCGGCCACTTGAAGCCAGACTAAGAAGTCAACTCAAATTACCAAATCCAACAACATGAACAGATAATGATCCCTTACGGTGGATACCTTGTTTTGGCGCTTGAATCATTACCAGGATCAAGCCACCCCCTTCATCATCCAGCTGTGTGATCAACACAATCATGTTCCTGTTATCCTTGATTCACATTGACTATATAATTACTATCTCTCAATAAAGATTATTATCTAGCTTCTAAATTTTTTCCCCTTGTAATTCTGCTAAAACAGCACAGTTACAACAGAATGATATTCCCATCAAAAGTCTCAAGCCAAAGAAAGATAAAAACAAAAATAAGATATTGTAAAGAAGCCTACCAAGATACTCATGATAAAATATCCAGGAGATTAAAAAGAAGCTTCAAATGAAGAGGATACTCAGAATAAGGGAAATAGTCCCCTAAGACCATCCAAAGCCCAAGCCAACTTCAACTCCAATAATGAAAAAATCAATCAAAATGCGGGCTAAGAAGTATGTTCCTGGCTTTGAGCCAGATAGAATCAAAATCTACTGTGATTAGAATGAAAAACTCATCAGAAATTCTGAGCTTTCCATATTCTTCTTCATGCTGACTGCCCAGGATAGACCAGCTATTGTGTAAGAAAGTTATTAATTCTATAGCAATAACATATTCAGATCAGGTGCACTAAAGCAATTCAAGTGTGAGAATAAAGAATGCCCTTCAATGGTTGTCACCAAAAGGTTTGAATCCCTTAAAACTCCACCTGAATACCATACATATCCTCCTATAATAGATCTTTTAAAGCACCTAATGGAGTGGTACCTGGTCACCAGCATCCCCCTGAAGTCAAATATGTCCTCCTCAGATATAGCCACCCATGCCCTATCAAATCTCAATGATCCTCAGCAATCCATGGTCCATACTAGGGCTGTGGCGGATCTGAAACAATGGCTGCTTTATAAAAAGTAGCCATTTATCTCAGATCCAGAAACAATTCCAGAAATTGTCATAGGTACAATCTTTCCGGAATTGTTTCCCTGCACATCCACAGAAGGGCGTGTTTTTTCTGGATTTCTTTTATAGACAAAATTTATTTTTTCTCTTTAAAATTTTTTAAATATAAGAATTCATTTTTTTCTCAAAAAACTTTTTTTACTAAATATATATATTAATCAAGCTCGTCCAGAAAAAGGGAGCTGTCCAAGACCTTTCTTTTTTGAAATTTCAGAGTCCCTCAACATAGGGGAATCCAAAAGAAGAATACATGGAAGGGAGGATAAGAAAAGTACGGCAAATACTGTAGTTGTCCCTTTTTGTGGCCAACACAGCCCTAGTCCATACCTAATATCAACTCATCAGGTTCTTAACCAACAAAAGAATAGAGGATTACATTACAGTCAACAATTAAGTAACAGCAAAGGATTTAGTCATTGATAATCAAGTGAAGTTTGCCAAGGACGGGTCCCTATTCCTGCTGCATGAAGATCCCAATGAGGTTGAGGAGAGAAAGATCCTATATGCATCCAAGAGTCATCTTGAAGTGCTTAAGGACAGGAGGTTTGGTTATCTGATGCCACCTTTGCCAGCTACCCCAATATCTTTAACCAGCTCTGGGCCATACATGAAGAAGTAGAGGAGAGAGCAGTGCCTCTCGTCTACTGCCTGATGATTGGAACCAAGCAGGAGAACTATTTGCCTGTTCTGAAGATCATCAAGAAGGAGATACAGAGGATAGTGCTGGAGGAGCAAGAAGCAGGGCCAACATATGCAGGAAAGCCACCCAAGGATCCTGCTGCCTCAATAAGCCTCAAGAACCCAAATCTAGTCCTACTTGGCTTTGAAGCTGCCCAATCTATGGCATTTAAGAATGTCTTGGGATGTGCAACCCAAGGACGCTACCTCCATTTTTGCCAAGCCTGCCTTAAGAAGATGAAGACCTTCAAAGATCTTTACTAGAAGTACACCTCAGATACCTCAAAGATCACCAAGCAGATGGTTGGAAGGTACCCTGATCTGTGCTTTCTGAAGAAGGATGATAAATTGAAGGCAGTGAAGCTACTGGACGCAGATGAATGGAATGTGGCTAATAAGGATCTGATGGCAGGATTCATTGGCTACTTCAAGGACCAGTGGACTTAAAAGTTTATTGAGAAAAGATATAGGCCAAGGAAGAACAATATTGGCTGGAACTATGTGGACTCTGTCCTGGCTGAGGGGACTGAGGCCACGTCTTCCCTGGAAGGATGGTGTAACTACTTGGCCAAGTCAGTTTGAGCTAGCAAGTCATCCTTTGGCAAGCTGTTTATGGGCCTGAAGAATTCATAGAAAGGGCTAACAAGATTCTTAGAAACATTGGGTTTGAAGCCCCTCCATCCTTCAAGAAAAGTCAGCATGAAATAAAGAAGGACACAATGATCAATCAGGTAGATAGGGGCAACAAGAGGGATGGAATGCTGGAATTCCTGAAAAAGGTCTCAAGTGCCATAAACTTTGGATTTGAATAGCTGCTAACATTTCATTTAACAATCTCTTTGTGTTTCTTATTATATCTGGTCCTAAAAATATTTAATTGCTTTTTATTTACTTGCTAATAACTTTATATACTTTGTTATTTCTGATCAATTGTTCTGTTTGGCTCCTGGGGATGACATCCAGGAGAACATGGCAGGAAATCTTTATAACAAAAGATTTGAGGTTCAAAGCTAGCCTTGGATTAGCCTTCAGGGCAAAATTAAGGGCACATACCTTAATTTCCTGGAAAACAAGATGTGAAAGTCCTTTTGGCAGAAAGGACATGAAAAAGCTTGAAGATTGTTAAAGCCAACACAAATGTGGATAAACTTGACTTTATTAGGAGAAATGATTCTACTTAAATAGTAGACAAGGGACAGTGATCACTCATTAGAAAGACAGAGTAGCTGAGGGGATCACGTTGGGATGAGGTCATACCAGGATCATTCACAGACAGGTACAATAATCCGGAATGTGTGGATATTGAACCAGACTCATTTGCAGAAGGCAAGGAATTTCCAAAATTGAAAGCAAACCCAGCCAAATCTTTGCAGCTATCAATATTCAAAAGCCATATCAAAATAGAATTAATGGCGCAATTTATGACATCTCCCCTCTCAAAATTAGACACAGGGTGTTCATATTTGCGGATGAATTTGGAATGAACTTGGGCAAAAGGACGGCCAGATGACAGCAGCTTTATGGTATACTTGACCCCCTTCTTAAAGGTGACCTCACAGGGCCCAACCCAGAGGGAATCCAGTCTATGAGCCCTATCACCTGTAAAATTCTGGTAGTAGAGAACCAGGTTGCCTATTTGATAGTCAGGGAGGGGGGCTCTAGCAGCATTGGACGGGGAGAGCTCCAGAGCCTTGACCTTGTAAGCAGTGGAGTAAGCTGTTGCTTGGATGTCAATGATACAATTGGTTAAGTCTTTAATATGGGCTTCAGGATTTGCAGACGTATCAACTTTTGTCAAGGGGGGTCCCAAGATTGAGGGGTGGCGGCTTCATACCCATACAGCATGATAAAAGGGGACTGACCAGTTACTTGGTGTCTACTGAGACGGTAAGAAAAGAGGGCAGCAGGGAGGAACATGTCCCAATTGGCAGTGTCAGAGAGCGTGAGCTTCCTCATTATGGACACCACAGAAGAATTGGCTTGTTTGACAGTTCCATTAGTTGAGGGGTTATATGGCGCAGAAAAAGACTAGTGGGTCCCCATAGCCTCAACAATAGACATGATGAGGCAAGCATTGAAGTTAGTACCATTGTCAAAAAGCAGGACTTGAGGGCAGCCATGTTGATAGAAGATGTCTTGCAGCAAGAAAATAGCTGTGGTCTTGGCAGTTATATCTTTTGTTGCTCTGGCCTTAACCCACTTGCTAAAATGATCTATGGCAACTAAGATAAACCAACACCCCAACCTAGACCAAGGGAAAGGACCGACAGCATCAATACTTATAGTGTGGAAGACATGCTTAAGAGGGATGAGTTTGAATTGGTGTTAGGACAGACAAGGGTATTGGAGTTGGCACAAATGACAGGAGGCAAGAACATCAGGGATCAGGAGGCGCATGTTTTCCCAGTAGAAGTTCTTGCATAACCAATCATGAGTTTTGGCTATACCCCCATGCCCAGTGTCAAGGTGAGCTTGGAGGATAATGGCTATCCTTGTGCTAGGGCAAACATAGGGTAGGTAGGCATTGTTAACCTTTTTGAAGAGTTGCCTATCTCAAATTACAGTGTCCTTGGATAGGGTCTGTAGCGCAAGTGAATGTCTTCTGGCTCAGTGGTCCAAGAGTCAGGATAACCTATTAATTCATATAGGTGATCAGCGTCAGCAGGGTGGATAGCTATAATTGGCATCCTTGACAAGCCATCAGCGTTCTGATGTTGGGCCCCAGGACAATGTACCACAGTGAAATTTTACCCTTGTAGACTCAGAGCCCAACGCTCTAGTTGATCTTCAGGCTCCTTTAGCTGCTGCAGCCATTTGAGGGAGGAGTGATCTGTGACCACCGTGAAGTGGGTCCCATAGATGTAATGCCTGAACTGTTTTACAGTATGAAGCACCGCCAGGCATTCCTTCTTAGTGACACTGTAGTTCTTCTTGTGCTTATTGAGGACCCATGAAGAGTAGGCTACAGGTCAATCCATGCCTTTGTTGTCAAGCTGGGCTAGGATGGCACCCATAGCTACTCCACTAGACTTCAGTATACAAGATGAACACTTTATCATAATCCGGATAGACCAAGATAGGAACCTCTTTGAGCTTGGCCTTCAATGCTTTGAATTCTTGTTGTTGGCTGTCAGTCCACTCAAAGGGGACGTTGCAAAGCAGTTAAACGAGGGGTTCACTCAGTTCAGCAAAGTCAGGTATGAACTGTTGGTAGTAGCCCATCATACCAAGGAATACTTGAACCTCTCAAAGATTTGTGGGAGGTAGCATCTTTTTGATGGCTTCCACCTTATTATTCATGGGGCAGATTCCAGTTTGAGTGACCTCATGACCTAAGAACTCAAGGCGTTCTTTAAAGAAGGAGCACTTGGAGGGTTTGAGTTTCAAGCCAGCCTCACAGATCTTAATAAAGACAGCCTTGAGGTGTTCCAAGTGGTTTTTAAAGATAGCGCTGAATACAGTGATGTCATCAAGGTACACGAGGACACAAGAGAGCTTTAGGCCTCATAGGATGAAGTCCATAGCCCGTTGAAATGTAGCAGGGGCATTGCAGAGTCCTTGGGGCATACAAGTGGGTTCAAAAAGGCCTTCTGAGGTGATAAGCGCAGCCTTTTCTCTGTCTTCAGGAGATAAGTCAACTTTCCAGTATCTAGAGGCTAGATCCATGGCTGAGAAAAACTTAGAACCACCCAGCCGTCTGAGAGCATCATCAATTCTGGGCAAGGGGTACAAGTCTTTCTTAGTGAGGGAGTTCAGGTAGAGATAGTCCATTACAATGCAATGTCCTCCATCCTTCTTCTTGAGGATCAGTAACAGGGAAGCCCAAGGACTTGGGAAGGAGCCAGTAACCCAGCGTCTAGTAGTTGCTTGAGTTCTTTAGACACTTGAGCATCCTCCACCCTACTACAGCGGTATAGTTTGGCACAAAAAGGGAGTGCATCTCCAGTATCAATCTGATGGATGACTCCTTTAGCCAGGCCATAGTCTGTAGGTCCAGAGGCAAAGATGTTGCTAAACTGATTTAGCAGGTCCAACACATCTTTTTGTTGGATAGGAGACAATTGGGGGAATCAGCAGTGGTGAACAAGGAGAGAACTTGCGGACTGTCTTCAGATAGATTGAAATCACTAAAAGTTCCAAAGGGGTAGAGGGAGGCCACTTGTTCTTCTCCCAGTATACAACCATGCCCTACAACCTGGCCTCGGGTCACCTGCATGGGCAGGGCTGTCAGGTTGGCAAGCAGTAATTGTATGGGCTCTTTGTGGGTTCAATCTAGAATCCTAAGACACAGGCGGGGCTCCTTACGGCTTAGAGATTCAGGTGAGTAGAGTTCCAAGAACAATTTTTCAGGTAGTTTGTAAGAAATCTGGGAATCAATCACCACTTGAGAGCCCGGGTAATGATGATAGCTGCTGGTCCTAGAAGAGGTAACCCTTCTTCCGCAGGGCAGGAAGGAGGAGGGATGCAAATGTTGGAGGAGTGAGTCCTATACTTGAGGGAGAAAATACCCGTGAGGTACTCAAGCACACAAGTTTTAAGACGTTTTCCTGGAAGTTGTGGGGGTTCCTCAAAAATCAAAGGGACCTCATATCCTAAGAGCAGAAGGTATCCATCTTGTAAGTTTACAATCCTGTTATACTCTCAGAGGAATTAAGTACCAACCAAGAGGCCGTAGCTTTTTTTCTCAAGGACTACAGTGGGGGAAGCAATGAGGAGTTTCCCAAACCTCATGGGTAGAGTGGAGTAGGCACCAATGGCCCGCGTTTATGCCATGCCAGCTGTGCCATACAACTGAGTGTAGTTGAGGTCAGGGGCCAGCTTAAGTTTCTTCATCAGTTTTGAAGATACTACGTTGACTGGAGAACCTGTGTCTAAGATGGCTTTAATTTTAACCTTTTGGATTGATAATTCCACGTGGGTTGTATCTTTCCCAAAGGGGGGAAAGACTGTCAACACATCTTGTGCAGCCTCTAGCTCCTTTTCCCATTTACCCAACATGCACTGTAACACAGGAATATCCTTATACACAGTCTGAAGTGGAAGAGATACAGTTACATTTTGGAAGAGAGCTACAGCTAGCTTGACTGCTTCCTCAGAAGAATCAACCAAGACAGGAGGTCAATGGGCTTGAGCTAGGTAAGGACAAGCCACCATGGCTTTAGCTTCACTGGCAGGTACTCATGAAGTGGTGGAGGTCTTCCCAGAGCAAAGCTTGTATGGGACAGAGATAGTTTCTGGAACAGCCAGAATGGAATAGCCATAGCTATCAGAATCTTTACTTTCAGAATCTTCAGGGTCTGAATCACTGGAGAGATTGTGGAATAGGTGAAGGATAGTTGGGCCAGAGGAAGACAGAGCTTCCTGTAAAGCCCCAGAATATGAGGGAGTATTTTAGCAAAGTAGGGTACCAAGTTGGTAACTTGGAATTCTGTGAGCGCCGTCACAATGGGGTAGACTGTCATCATCCATCTGAAGACCTTGGTGTGTACGTTAAATCTTCTGAAATTACCAGCAAAATATGTAAGCACATAGTATACACAGGTGTATATAGCTACGTGCTGGGTGGAGCGGGACAACACCAGAGTGGGCCAGGAGTACTGCTCAGAGGAGTTTAGCTGCGCTGGCTCCTGGTAAAAGTACTCGTCAGGTGGCTTATTGTACAGCCCATGCTGGTGATTGTATTGGTGGCCCCCAATCCTGAGGCAGACTGTGAGTACAGCTGAGAAGATTAAATGGTTCATCTTCTGATCCTGGGAAAGGGCAGACAAAGCTTAGTGTCTTTAACTTTCTTGTAGAGTAAAAGTTCTGATTTTTTGATTTATGTGATACTATTGAGGAATAATTTCACTCAATGATAGCACAAACTATCATCAAGTGAATTGGCTTTATTATATACTATCATCCTTGTGGTGGCATGAATAGAGTAAAACACTGGACAGGAAATCCCAAACACTTGGTGTTATCTGGGATTACCTTTTGGGAGGGGAATTGGTAGTGGTGTGCAGGCAATGAATTGTTGTCTCTGGGCTTGCATTGGCTTGGTGTATCATTGGATACTTTCATGCCTCCAATTTGAATTCTACAGTTAATGCAGGAATGGATGGGTTGAGCAGCTTGTCAGCCCCTCCCAAATTTGGTAAATTCCAAATTTGGGCAGCAGTTCCCTCTCCATTTGGGTTTGGGGAAATTTCCTTTTAGGGTTTCCCCTTTTGGAAATTTCCCCATTTGGCAGCCTGGGTGGGGGACTGGCTGGCGGTAGTGGGTGGGTGGGCGAGCTGCCAGGCTCAGCCTGCAGATGGCTGGCAGCCGGCTGCGCGGCCCGCAGACGGGGTATAAAACCTGTCCAAATTAAATTTTTTATTTTTAATTCTTGTTTTCTGGCCCTGGCTTTCTGCAGCAGTTTCCCCAATAAGGGGGAACTGCTGCCATTTTCAATTTGTTTTTTATAATTAATTGTACACAAAATATCATCCTGAATCACAGTGTTGTCAGGAATATTCCTGACATTCCTCATCAGAAGGAGGATTAGTGCAAGTATGCAAGTGGTGCCCTATTTGGCCACAGTTATGACAACCTTGCCTCTTAGCATGTCCACCAGCACCCAGTGTCATAATGCGCGGCGTACAAGAGGTAGTCCCAGTATTACTGGATTTACTTTTGCGTACCACCGTACCCCCATGGGTCAAATACATGTCTTGCAAGAGCATCTTAATACTATTCATGGAAGTGAGTGAAGCCTTGTGTGCCTTAAAGTGTAGGCATAGAAGCTGGTTCACTTTCAAAGCATTTGAACAAGCCATGTAAGCTTCCTGGGGAGTTAACTGTCAACTAGTGATTAACTACTGGACTTCAATGTAGAAACAATCTGCAAAATCAACCAAGGTTTCCTTGGGCTTAAAGGCAATGTGCATAAATGCATCCTTCTTGAACTCCAAGCTGAGATCTCCTCTGAACTCCTCAATAGAGAGGTGCTTCATGTCCTCCCAAGTGACAATGGAGGGGAGCTCAGGGACCATTACTTCTTGGCATGTGGGATGGAGACAGGTGAGGATATGTTCCTTTTTGAGTTCATCAGTATCCCTACGCATTGCAGTTTTGTAAATAGTTAGAAAGGCAGCAATGGTAGAGGGTTTAGGATCAAATATCTGCTTGAAGGTCAGTTTGTAGTTTGGGTCAATGGACAAGGACGAGGACTGACTGTTTTCACCAGGGTTGAGGACTTTAATATGAGGATTGCCTTCAAACTTGGATTCAGCAGCAGGTTGTCTAGCCCAGAGGGGTCAAAGGCTTGCCTCTAGGGTATTCAAGTTAGAGCTGTTCTGTCCACTAATATTCCTAGCAGTGGCAGTAGCAGTTCCAAATTTGTCAATCTTAATTTGTTGTACTGCCAAGGTGCCAGCAATCTCATTGAGGCAGGTGGTCAGGGAAGTGATCTGAGCAACCAAGGGGATGGCTTGTCCATTAAGTGTCTTGGTAAAGCAGGAGAAGGTTTGTACCTCCCTTTCCAATGCGTCTTGCCTGTCAGCTACATCATTTGTTACTTCTGCAAGCTTATCTAGTGCATGTGTGCAATTGACCTGGGGTTGGCCTTCCAAACCAGGGCAGCAACTATGATTGCCATGAGCGGGAGTATTAACAACTTCACCTTCTTCTTCATCTTCAGATTCAGATGACAAGTCCTCAGAATTAGAGAGGCGCTGTCTTAAGTACTCAATTTCACCCTTGCAGGGTAGCCAATTGATCAGTGAGTGAGGCAATGCAAGGGTCAGGCATAGGTTCAACTTGAGGGGGGTTCTTAACAGAAGCTTGACGTTGAGTGGTAGCCTTGAGTTTGGCTATTGCTTCCCATACCTTGGTTTCAAAATCAGATGGGGCCTTAACAGGAGGAGCAGGATGAGTCACATTGATAGACGCTACTCTATTGTCTACATAATTTTGCACTTGGTATAGAGTGTTGCCTAGTGCAGCCTTATCCAGACCATATTGATGCTGCAGATGGCGGCCCCAAGTATCAACATGAGCTCCCATCAATTCAAGTTGTGCATTGACATGCTCCCTGAATTGGTTAAGTTTGCTAACCAGAGTCTCAAAATCCTGGCAATGATTTAGCAGAAAGGCCTCAATTTGCTCATGCCACACTGCCTGATGCTCATCCAATTTGCATATTTTGTCCTTGATGTATCCAGGGAGCAAGAAACAAATGGAATTCAGGAAGGAGGTTAAGTACTTCTGAGAGACCAGCAAGTTGCGCCAGTTATAAGAAATACACACAAAGAGACTGTGAGACCATTCTTGATAATCTATATTCTGAGCATGGTTTTTTGAGACAGTGGTGGCTACAGCATTTAATAGTTGATTCTGGGATCCTAATGCAAGTTGATGGTGAACCAAGGCGGGTTGAATGAACTGGTTGACCAACAGGCCAATTGTATCCATGGATTTCATCAATGCAGGGGGAGACCAAAGTCCAAAAGGAAGGATTACAGGTCTTTAGAAGCGTACCTGGGACAGAGACCAGGGATAGTGTGCATTGCCACAGTGCCAGAGTGGAGAAGGGAGCAGCTGCAGCATGAGCTTGCTTGTAATTGAGAGAGAAAGCTGGAAGAGGGCCCACGCAGGCCCGGGGGGCAGAACCAATACCATAGGAGTTGAGGGGGCATCAGTGATGTCTTCTTCTGGAGGGGGACTAGAAACTTTAGGTTGCTTAGGTACTTCAGAAACAAAGGGAGAAGGACCAGAGAATGCACATGGGAACGGGGTAACCAAGGGGCTTGCAGCCCCTGTAGTGAGTACCATTTTGTTGTGTTTGTCTCCTGGGGACAACATCCAGGAGGACACAGCGGGAAATCTTTATAACAAAAGATTTGAGGTTCAAAGCTAGCCTTGGGTTATCCTTCAGGGCAAAATTAAGGGCACATACCTTAATTTACTGGAAAACAAGATGTGAAAGTCCTTTTGGCAGAAAGGACAGGAAAAAGCTTGAAGATTATTAAAGCCAACACAAATGTGGATAAACTTGTCTTTATTAGGAGAAATGATTCTACTTAAATAATAGACAAGGGACGGTGATCACATATTAGAAAGACAGAGTGGCTGAGGGGGGCACGTTGGGATGAGGTCATACCAGGATCATTCACAGACAGGTACAATAATCCAGAATGGGTGGATATTGGACCAGACCCATTTGCAGAAGGCAAGGAATTTCCAAAATTGAAAGTAAACCCAGCCAAATCTTTGCAGCTATCAATATTTGAAGGCCATATCAAAATAGCATTAATAGCGCAATTTCCGACATCAATTTTTGTTAAACTTTAATAGCTGCAGGTATTTTTATTTGATGTCTAAATATGAGCTTATTTTGATTTGCAGCTTATGTTTTTATTGACTATCAAAGTTAGCAATTGATTGGATATATCTTTTTGACAGAGATTGGTCAACAGAACAAAAATTGATGGAGCATCTGCCCCCCAAATGTAAGCTATCAGGGTAGCCCATCTATATCCCTGGAGATCCAGAGATACTACAGTTTAAAACAATATTTCTGAAGAGGCTTTATCCCGTAAACATTTATTTTTGCCCCAACTGCAACTCTGTTAAAGCAGCACAGCTGCAATATTAATAGTAGTAGTATCTTTCCCATACTACTGTTTTTGGTTTTTCCCACTCACATCCCAAATAGCACTAAAGATAAATCAAAGAGAGAATCATGGCCTGTATCCCTATTGGTTGGTAATGTGATAAATCTTAACCATTTGAACCTTGTCTTATTACACTAACTAGGCTTAACTCCTTAAGCTCAGATTAGCTAGACTTAGGGAAATGGTTGGATAACTATTGTGGTATGGCAGGATAACCGTTGAACAATAAGTATATTGGTAAATGGCTCTTTCTTATTCATAAATTGGCACATTTACATTAATCCCATTCCATTTAGAATACATGTCTTCTGTTGTTCATTAAAGAATACTTGTACTTGCATTGCTTTCAACTATGAATGCAATTCTTTGGCTTGTTGATTCACCACTTAAGAAATAAGCCTTCCATACCTGCCTCCTCTTGAATCTTGTATCTTTTTGCCTTCCCTACTAATAATATCAGGTTGAACCACCTAATGTACTGATACTTAGAGTTAGTGCTATAGTCATGATAAAAGTGTACCATGCTATCTCCTGCTCTTACAGCCCAGTACTATTAGTTATCCCTTGCTTCTCTGGTAGAAGCTTCCAAGAGGGTTTACCTCTTAATTCTTCTTGTATCTCTGTGAGAATCACAGATAATCCATACTGCCGGTGACCTCATCCCAGGAGGAAATGAGTCATTTGCAAAGAGATAAATTATTGATCACTTCAAGGCCCAAACAGTCCAAAGACTCTTTCAGACACCTTTGATAATACCTCAACTGTGCCATTAGCTTGACCAGAACAAAATATCAGCACACATATCTAGAAGCTTATTCAGTGCTATCACAGAGAGATCACCAGGTAAAAGCAAGTTGGTTATCTGCTTAGGCAGTTCAAAGCTACATAAAGTGTGTTAGTTTTTCCAACAATATCTATCTGCCCTATGCTAAAGTACACTGCAGAAAAAATGATAGAAGATAACTTATAAAGGGGTACGTTTATTAACCTGGATTAAGATCTGGCCAACAGAGGCAATCTATCCAGGTAACTAAAAGGTCTTTATCTAACTGAAGACATCTTTAACCACTACACGGCAACAACCTCTAGCTAACCTTTCAGACAGATCTGGGTGGCTTCTTACACAAGTGATCCTGTTTTTGCTGGTTTTGCCTGATCTGGTTGCTCCCCTAGGTTTCTATCTGCTACTAGTCCCTCCAGGGCGTGCACAGTGTCTCAGCTACAGTCTACGCTCTTCTTGAGCTAGCCAACTGGTCTTTTTAATTTGCTGCTCTTTTACATGCCTCAGATCGCACTGAAGAGCTACACCACTTTACAGAGGGTGCTTTGTAATTGCTCTGCCCTTACCATCCGGTATAGGAAATACGGAAAGCAGGTATGCCCTTTACTGCAATAGAAATCATCAGAGTGCCTTAATAGGATAACCTACCCTCCCAGATTATTAATTAAAAAAATCAAGCTGATGATCAGACTCTGTATAACAGCTGGTTTGATCTGATATTGAGTTGAGGGTTATATGGAGTACAATCACATTAAAAATTGGTGTTTTGAGGCGGATTGCTGTAATGCCCCAAAACTGTGGGTACCACTTGTAGCAGGTATGGTAGTAGGTTGGCAAATTGGAATCCAGTCAGGGCGGTGATGATGGGGTATATGGTCATCAACCAGCAGAAGACCTTAGCGTGGACGTTGTATCTTCTAAAGCTCCTGGCAAAAAAGGTCAATACATAGTACATGGAGGAGTACACTGCAATGGAGAGCGTGGAATGCAGAGACACCAGGGGAGGCCAGGGTCCAGTATGGGAGGAGTTGAGTTGGCCAGAGTCTAAATGAGGGTCATGGCCTAGCCCTTCTGGAGAGGGCCCAATGAAACTCTGGTCCCTGTTGGTAGCCTCCAATCCCAAGGCAATCTGTGAGCACAGCTGTGAAGATGAGATGGTTCATCTTCCTTGGATTAGAGGGAGGTTGGCTGGGGCTAACTATTAAAGTTGACTTAAGTTTTAAAGTAAAATTCCACTTTATTGAGGGTATATAGCTCAATATAGCACAAGTTATTACTGAGGGGGGATCCTTTATTTATAGTGTTTCCCACTTGAAAATTTTTGCAAGTGGGAGTGAAAGTAAGGGATTGGGGATCCCAGAAGTTTGGAAAAGTTGATTGGGAATTGGGATTTGAGGAGGTGGGCAAATTCTTGTTCTTTGGCAATCTACTGGGGGTTTGGCCATTCCTGCCTGGAGCCAATGATGTTCCCTGGGTGTGAAGTCAGGTGATGGGGATGGCTCATGGGACTTCCCAAATCTATTTTTGTGTTGGAAAGTTCAGTTTGGCTGGGGTCTGGGCTTAAGCATGTGGTGTGGTCCTCTGAATCCCATTGGTTTGAAGTCAAATTATTTTTAACTTTTGAGACCTGATTTTTCCTATCTTCTGAAAGGTCAGAATAGGTTTTAGAATCTGAACTTTAGTCTTTCCTTTTTTCTGCAGGGTGGAAATTATTCCCTGTATTATTCCATGCAATCAGATACTTTTTTGATTGGCTGTTGGTTATGGTGGCTTCTAATTGGCTGGGAGGCTGACAGGAGGCCCACTGGCGGCTGGCTGGGTGCGGGGAGGCTGGCAGAGGGTGCTGGCGGGCATCTGCGCAGTGGCAGTGGGCGCCTGCCCGGATAATAAATTAATCCAGTGTCTTGTTGCAACTGAGTTTCAAGACTTGCCTGATAACATATCTTACAATACACAGGGGGCACTCAATGAGTTGCCCCTTGGCGTATCTAACAACATGGACCAATCTGATGGCAATATCAAAATGGCAGGTACTTCATCCTAATTAGGAGCGCTACCAATTTGACTTGCTGATCCCAGCACAAGTTATTCCTTGACTTTGAACCTTACATAGAACTTCCCACTATGTCACCCCCTTGTGGCTTTCCCCATATGGTATATTAACCACAATATTCTACAATAAACAACACATTATTCTTATTATTCTGTCCTTTCTATTGGACTGTTGTCTTCCCCAATTCCAAATGCTGAATCCTCATTGGTTCAGTTGCAACAGTCTATTAAAATTTGTTTTTTCTTCATTTTGATTTTCCCCAAATAAAGGGGGAAATTCTTCATCAAATTTGGCCTCTTTAATTGGGAATTCTCCTATCTTTTCCCAACATTTTCCTTTGGTCAGGATTTAATTTATGTTGGGAATATTCCTGAAAATTGCAGGCATAGGAGAGCAATCAACTATGATGGCCTCATCTGGCTGATGTGAAGCTGAGTTGATAACTATATCCATAGTTGTGGTAAGCTTGATCAGCTGACAATTTTTGGTGTGCAGTCGGCATTGATACTAATAAACTAGAAGTTATATAGAGTATAATTGTTGCATGTATTAAGATTAAACTAGCAATTATATAGTGTATAAATATAGTGTTTGGTACATCAAGCTAACAGTTATACGGGGTGTAATTTCCAAGATCTGGAGGTGATGGTTAGACTGATCATTCATGGTCAATCTCAAAGAAGCTGATATTACATCCTAGTAGGATATATCCAGGGTCAGGGTTTACAGATGATAACTTTATAACACATTCTTGGGAATCGATTCCTTGAGAGGGAGCGGCCAAAGTTGTTGCAATACCCAATTATATTTGGACTATGGAGCTTAAAGATGGTTTGAAATCGGGTAAATATTTCAACCCTCACTTTAACCTTTACAGGAAAAATAATCAAGTCCCAAATTGGTTGAGGAAGATTGGGGGTAACTCAAGCTGGGCATCAGCAAAGCTAAGGATAGGTAATTTTGGACCAAAGGTAGTTAAAGCAGGTTCAGTCACCAATTTCCATCCCTTTGCTGAGGAAAAGGCTGACGGAACAACTGGTCAAAGGAGGAGGGTTTCTGATATCGGCTAGAGTGTAAGTTTGTCCAAATTTAAGAGGTTGACAAACTGGTTATTGGGTCCATCCTGCTTTGGTTTGAGCTCCACTAGAAATTTCACCCGGCGCTAAGCTTCTCTAAAGCATGTTTCAGGCGGTGGATAAATGTAATTCAGCATATATTTTTTAAGGAAATTGTGTCTTTGGGGGTTGACAGGTAAAAGAGTGGATTTGCATGGGTGGTACAAGCGCCCCCAAACAGGACGCACCATAAACATGGCGCCAAAGAGGGATATTTCCCTTGGCTGAGAATCTATGAAACATTTAGAAGCCTGTGTCAAGTTGAATTTTTTAGCTGTACTAAATTGGTTCTCCGACAACATAATTATTTAGCAGTAGCTTAAAATAGCTAAGCTTTGATTGTTCTCAGAAGAGCTATTCAGTCGCAACCTGAAGTTTGATAAGTTTTAAAGAAGAATTTATAGTATTAGTAGGCTGAGATTGCTCCGCGGGTAGGGACTGGTTGATTGAGATGATAAATATTTTTAAAAGTAATTTTTAAAAGTAATTTTTAAAAGTAATTTTTAAAAGTAATTTTTAAAAGTAATTTTTTTAGGAAATAAATAAATCAGATAATTGATTGATGTGAGAGGAGATTAAGATATCAAGTGTATAGCTTGATATAGGGTTGGTTAAGAGCCTGTGATTCTCGGAGGTTACTATTTTAGGTTTCAAAGGTGCATGTGTTTAGGCCAGATATCCTTATGAGAAGGAATTCCTATTTTTTATTTAGAATTAATCTTTAAACGGGCAAGTAAATTTGTTGGATAAAATTACTAGCTTAGGTTTCTATCGTTTGGAACGATAAAGCTGGTTAAATCATGGATACTTTTGGCCACGTATTGATGATGTAAGGATAGCTTATACATTTTAATCCGACATCTTTCCAAAATAGAAGTCATGTGATAATCCACATGTTCTTTCCAAGGAGAGCCAATCAAAATCCATTTCCATTTAGGCTTTTGTGAAAAGCAAAAATGTATGCATTTTGCAATGTTAATTTCAAAGTGACAAAAATGGGTAATTTGAGCCGAGCTCACCTCCAACCAAATTAGGTCCAACATCTTGGAATATAGCTCTGTTTAGGAACCTCAGCCGAATAAGCGAAGGATGCAGATGCCAGCTTAAAGGGTTGAGGGGTCCAAAAAGCCGAGCCTAAATCCACCGCAAAGTTTGCGGCAGCTTCGGCCCAATTGCTAAACCTCAACCAGGCTACCGTTTCATGCGAAGTGACTCCCACGGCTAGAACAGCACCAAAAAAGTTCAAATGGAAAGCTGATCAAAAGGCTTCCAGTGGATCTTATCACTCCCTTTGCGGACTTGATCGCCTATATGGGTTCAAGAGCACAAAGATGAATCCGTATCTGTGTAACAATAACACCATTTTGGATATCGCGTTATTCTCAAATCCGACATTTAGTCTTCACTTCTAAATTGGGTTCTCCAGCAGTGCCGATTTCAACCGAACTTGTATAGCCCAACTAAAATCCAAACTCGACTCCAGCCAGTTGAATTCCTAAATCCAACCAACCTGCTTACTTTTACATAAAAATCCAACCCTCCATTCTCCATCACCCAAACATAAATACTAAACTAAATCTATCAGCTTTTAAACCCGTCAGCCCTTCTCCACCTGGTTTGCCGATCACGGATCGATTGCGATTCACAACCAGCCAGATGGATGGATTAAAAAAAGGCCAGATTTTCAATATCACGGTTATCAACCGTGCAGAGCAGGTATCTTTGCGCCTGGCATATCTCACCCATCAATCGAGATACATAAAAGCAGGTCTGCCTATAAGCAATATCAGCTTGAGTGCACTCCTGCTATTTAGATTAAAATCAGATAAACTCTAATATTCCTTTTATCTAAAGTCAATGGCCAAGAAGACAGCTTGAACAGGCCCATCCATCCATATACTGCTTTATAAGTGTATGTGCAGCATGTAGGTCAGCTGCATTGGATCTTGGTACGAAGCTGTGTAGGATTGGAATACGTGCTACTCAGACTTTAATAAATTTCCATCCAACTGTTTGGTTTTAAATAGCCGCCCAAATATTATAACCATGGCATAGAGGTGTTTAAACATCAGTTATCTGGCTCCAGGATATGTGGATTGAAATTCAAAGGACACCAGAATAACGTCTTCATCGAGCTCAAATCTGGGTCTTTCTTCAACACTTGCAAACTGTTTAATGCTTAACATCTATGTTGATGGTTGGCTTGGCTGAAGAAAAGAGATCCTGATCGAAATTGAGCATATCCAATTCACATTAGGTATATAAATATCCGCTCAAGTGATCTATGGGTGGCCTGCACACTTCAAGTTTATCTATTGTTGCACCATCTGCAATTACTCCTGCTCGGGGAAGTGATTCCCTGACTAATCATCAAGCCAAAGGTACTCTTATCAGTCACCCATATAATACAGGGATCATCCCTTTTGGATCCTAAATGGAACATTACCTGGATAAGCCCCATGACATACATGTGTAACATGAGGCTTCCTGTCTCAGATGAAAGTTTGATTTTAATATCGTGCACAAGTCAAATCTGAGAATCAAACCCTGGTGTCACCGCCTATACCAGAGTCCAGCTGGACTCCCACAGGGGAGGCAGGCTGGGCCTGAAAGGCCAGGTAAACTATTGGTGCTATTCTGACTAGGTAATTCACTGCTGTAGCTAGGGGACACCAACTTCTTGTATGGGGCACAACCTGGTTGGCAAGCCCCAATAATTTGATATAAACAAACCCCAACTTGCTGAAATCCTGAGCAGGAGGCATGTTGGTCAGGGGGAGTATTAGGAATCTCCTTCATGGCAGGCGGGATGGCCACTCTAGGGTGGCCAGGAGGAAGATCCAGATAGTGGGGATAGAAGAACTCCAAGTCAAGAGCGCAAGGTGGCTTAACCAAAGTGACTGGAGCAAACCCAGGCAGGTACAGATAGGCGCGGTTATATTGTGTAGCAGATCCATGAATAGATGCAAACAGAATAATTATATTGGTGCAAAATTAGATCATCCCTGCAAGAAAATAATGGGTCCTGGGCGTAAGGCTGTTCATTATATGATGTCAACAGTGAGGAGGGGTTTCCCTCCTCACTACTTATACTTACTGGTGAAAGTGCAGCCTTTTGTGCCACCAGGGATCTTGTGGCATCAAATTCAGTAACACTTGCAATCTTGCCAGGAATTTGCGCACTTGTGTCAGAAATTGCGCCATTAATGCTATTTCATTATGGCCTTCATATAGTGATATGTGTGAAGATTTGGCCGGTTCCGCTTTCAACTTTGGATATTCCTTGCCTTTCTTGAATGGGTTGGTTCTAATGTCCACCCGTTTGGAATACCGTACCTGCCCTTGTCTGATCCTGGTATGACCTCACCCCAACGTGACCCCCTTGGCCACTCTGTCTACCTAATGAGTGATCATCAGCCCTTGTCTACTATTTAAGTAGAGTCACTTCTCCTAATAAAGACAAGCTTATCCACATTTGTATTGGCTTTGATATTCTTCAAGATTTTTCCTTTCCTTTTTGCCAAAAGGAATTCCCCATCTTGTATCCCAGGAAATTAAGGTATATGCCCTTAATTTTGTCCTGAAGGCTAACCCAAGGATAGCTTTGAACCTCAAATCTTTTGTCGTAAAGATTTCCCCCTGTGCCCTCCTGGATGTTGTCCCCAGGAGCCAAACACAGCAAAATGGTGCCCACTACAGGGGCTACAAGCCCCTTGGTTACTCTGTCCTCCCACACATTCTCTGGTACTTCCCCTTTTGTTTCTGAAGTACCCAGACAGCCTAAAGTCTCTAGTCCTTCTCTGGAGAAAGATATCCCAGACTCCCCCTCTACTCCCATGGTAATGGTGTTGTCTCCTGGGCCTGCTTGGGCCCTCTTCCAGCTTTCTCCCTCAATTATGAGCACATCTGCGCCTCTTCGCTCTCTCTCCTCCAATCAAGCACTGTGGCAATGCACACTATTCCTGGTCTCCATCCTGGCTATGCCCCTGAAGATCTGTATTCCTTCCTCTTGGACTTTGGTCTCCCCCTGCGTTGATGGCGTCTATGGAGACTATTGGGTGTTGGACAACCAATTCATCCAACCCACTTTGGTTCATCACCAGTTGGCGCTAGGATCATGGAACCAGCTTATGACTGCGGTAGCCACTGCTGTCACAAGTGACAAACTCCTATTGACTATGCTTACTGAAAAGCCTCAACTACAGGATACAGACCCTGACACCCTGCGGGCCGCCTGCCTGCAGATTTTTGGGCTTGAACCAGAGCAGGATTTGACTTTGGAAAATCCTCTGAAGCTTGATGAGTTGAATTCACCTACATTGGCACTCCTCAGGTTAAAGGATCCTGTTAACTCAACCAATCAGCGGGCAGGTCTAGCCATAGACCCTGAAATAACCTGGGCCACCACAGAAGGGGAAACAGAGAATATTCCCATAGAACGCGGACCACCCAGAGGCAACCAATCCCATAACCTGACTAGGGAATTTGAGCTTTCTCAGTTTGAACCAGCCAATGAAATAACCCCCAAAATTGATGCCACCAAGGACTGGGAAAACTTGGTAAACGGTAAATCCTGGGCCAATAGAATTTGTGAAAGTCTTATCATGACGGATGAGCATACTTATACCCTGGACCACCAGGAAAATGCCCATAACCATTATTGCAATAAAGTGACATGAAACTTTGGTTCAACCAGGTTATACCATACTTGTTATTAGTTCTATTTCATTTTCAGTCTACTTCCCGCGGTTCTGTACCCCGCGCTCACCTTCCCCAAGAAACCACAGACCAGCCCCCCAACCTTTATTGTCTCCCAGGAGCTCCCTACGGCCCAGTACATTTCACCAAGTACCCCCCCCAACTCTGTGTATTTGGAGTTCACCCTAGAGGAAATCCTAATCTACAACCCTGAGGCAAGAACTAGAGAGACTGAGACTGTATAAAGGGAAGGTAACAAAATCACTATACCTCCCCTGCTATTCCGCAACAAGTACAACTACCTGCCCGCATATTTTGTCCCCACGACACTGCCCCACACCTGGCAGCCCAACTGCCCGCAAAAATATATGTTGCAGCCAATGAATCCACTTCCACTCAGATATTTGGGGTGATGTACATTGCTCTTACCAGCCTGATTGATTCTATATGCCTGCAAGCAGACCTTGGACAATCCTTGGCAAATTGTTATCCTATATTGTAAATTTAGTCCCAATCCTGTGGTGGGCCCTCCCTGCTGTGCCTGTGGGCCGTCCACCAGCAAGTCCCTAGGAACCCCCCACTGGCTGAATCCCTGACAACTGCTGTCTCCAACAACATGTACAAAACATGGCCTATCAAGAATGGTCCATAGCCTCTTTACTTGTATCTCAGATAACCCACACAACTTGCTGGCTCCACAGATGTACTTAACCTTGAGTTAAAACCACAGGATTGACCCACCTCTCAAGGCTCCAACCAAGCAGGTTCATGACCCGCAATCTGATTATCTGGTTACTTGAAGCCAGACTAGGAAGTCAACTTAAACTACCAAATCCAACAACATGAAAAGATGATGAACTTTAAAGTGGATGGCTTGTTTTGGCGCTTGACTCCTTACAAGAATCAAGCCACCCCCTTCACCATCCAACCATGTGATCAAAAATCCTGTTCTTACTATCCATTGATTCACTATGACTATATAATCACTATCTCTCAATAAAGATTATTATCTAGTTTCTAAATATTTTCCCCTTGTAACTCTGCTAAAAACAGCACAGTCACAACACTTGTCTCTGAACTCTCTTTGCCCCTTGCTCCCTGAATATATCAAGGATTAACTGTGCAAACTGGATGACCACCAAGCTACCTGGTGTGGCCAGATAGAGTTGACCCTTCTAAAATATTGCCAAAATTTTAAGACCCTAGTCAATGAACTCAAACAGTCTTGAGAGTATGTCAACTCACAGCTTGAGCTGGTTGGGACCCACATCAATAATATGGGCCAACTTCTGCACTTACAGTATGGCTCAGATAAGGCCGCGCTAGGAAACACTCTGTGTCAGGTTCAAAACTATGTTGACAATAGAGTAGCTTCAATCAAAGTGACTCCTCCCGCTCCTTCTGTTGAGGTCCTGTCTGCCTTTGAGCTAAGGTATGGGAATCCATAGCTGAGCTCAAGCCCACACCTAACGTAAGATCTCTGTTCCAGACATCCTCCACCAGTATAAGCTATCCCTGACCCCTGAATTGCTTCTTTGACAGACCAAGTAGCTACGTTGCCTGGTGAGACCAAATATTTGTGGCAACAACTCTCTGACCCAGATGATTTATCCTCTGAATCTGATGGTAAAGGAGAGGCAGAGATCACTAATGCCCCTGTCCATATAGACCACAGATGCTACCCTGGTTTGAAAGGACAACCTTGTGTCAACTGTGCCCTTGCTCTGGATTATTTGGAAGCTCTAACCAATGATGTTGCAGATAGACGAGATGCCCTGAAGCAGAAGTGTAGAACCTTACTTGCTTAACAGAAAAAATGGATTAGCAAGTTACCCCTTTGACATCCCAGGCTGCCGCCAGAACCACTTGTTTCAATTAGATTGCAGGCACCTTGGCAGTGCAACAGAAACGGATTGATGAGCTAGGAACTGTTGTCACTACCACCAGAGAAATCAGTGGACAAAACAGCTCTACTATTGACACCCCAGAGGAGAGCCTTTGACTTCTCTGGGCTAGACAACCAGCCGCGGAATCCAAGCTTGAAGGAAACCCTCACATCAATGTTCTTAATCAGGGTGACAACAGCCAGTCCATCTTGTTGTCCATTGATCCCAATTATAAGCCCACTTTCAAGCAGATCTTTGATCCCAAGGCCTCTACCATTGCTGCTTTCTTGAAAAGCTACAAAACTGCAATGTGTAGGGCTACTAACAAGCTTAAGAAGGAACATATCATTACCTGGCTACATCCCACTTGTCAAGAAGTTGTAGTTCCCAAACTCCCTTCCATTGTCACTGTTGTGTTTGGCTCCTGGGGACAACATCCAGGAGGACAGAACAGGAAATCTTCATAAAAAATATTTGAGGTTCAAAGCTTAATTTCCTGGAATACAAGATGAGGAATTCCTTTTGGCAAAAAGAAATGGAAAAAGCTTGAAGAATATTAAAGCCAACACAAATGTGGATAAACTTGTCTTTATTAGGAGAATTGATTCTACTTAAATAGTAGACAAGGTTCAATGATCACTCATTAGGTAGACAGAGTGGCAGAGGGGATCAAGTTGGGGAAATCCTATCAGGATCCGCCTCAGGCTGGTATGGCAATCCAGAATGGGTGGACATTGGAATGGACCAATTTACAGATAGCAAGGAAATCCCAAACTCAAAGGCAAAACCAACCAAATCTTTGCACATAACATTATTTGAAGGCCTTATCAAAATAGCATTAATGGCGCAATTTCCAACATCTCCCCCTTCAAGATTGGACACAGGGAGTTGATATTTGCAGAGGAATTTGGAATAAACTTGGGCAAAAGAATGGCCAGATGAAAGCAGCTTCACGGTATACTTGACACCAAACTTGAAGGTGACTTCATAAGGACCAACCCAGAGAGAGTCTAGCTTATGGGCTCTGCCTCCAGTACAATTCTGATAGTAGAGGACTAGGTTGCCTACTTGGTATTCAGAGAGGGGGCCCTATAAGCATTGGAAGGTGAGAGCTCTAAAACTTTGACCTTATAGGCAATTAAAGATGCCATTGCCTGAATATCAATGATACAATTAGTCAAGTCTTTGAAATGAGCTTCAGGATTGGCAGACTCATCAACTTCAATCAAAGAGGGTCCCAAGATTGAAGGGGTTGAGGCTTCACACCCATGGAGCATGGCAAAGGGAGACTGGGCAGTAACTTGGTGTCTAATGAGTTGATACACAAAGAGAGCATCAGGGAGGAACATATCCCAAATGGTGGCATCAGAAAGGGTGAGTTTACTCATTATAGACACAAGGGAAAAATTGGCTTGTCCAACAGTTCCATTGGTTGATGGGTTATACAACACAGAGAAAGATTGGTGGATACCCATAGCTTTCACAATAGACGTTATGAGGCAAGCATTAAAGTTGGTGCCATTGTCAGACAGCAGGACTTGAGGGCAGCCATGACGGTAAAAGATATCTTGCAACAATAAATTTGCAGTAGTCTTGGCAGTTATATCTTTTGTAGCTCTGGCTTTGACCCATTTGCTAAAATGGTCTACAGCTATCAAGATGATTTGGCACCCAGACCTAGAACAAGGGAGAGGTCCAACAGCATCAATACTCACAGTTGGAAGGTATTCTTAGGAGGATGAGCTTGAATTAGTGTTGGAAAGTTCAAGGTTGTTAGAGCTGACAAGAATGATGTGACACAAGGACTTCAGGGATTAAGAGGTGCATATTTTCCCAATAGAAGTTCTTGCAAAACCAGTCATGAGTTTTTGCTATACCCCCATGTCCAGTATCAATGTGAGCTTGGAGTATAATGGCTATTCTCATACTAGGCAAACATAGGGCAGATAGGAGTTGTTGACTTTCTTGAAGAGCTGTCTATATCAAATTACAGTATCCCTTAATAGGGTTTGTAGTGCTAATTGAATGTCTTCTGGCTCAGTGGTTCAGGAGTCAGGGTACCCTATTAACTTGTATAGTCAATCAGTGTCTGCAGGGTGAATGGCTAGTATAGGCATTCTTGACAATCCATCAGTGTTCTAATGTTGAGTGCCAGGAAAGTGTATCACAGTAAAGATTAGCCTTGCAGGCGCTGAGCCCAACATGCTAATTGACCTTCAGGCTCCTTTAATTGCTGCAGCCATTTAAGGGATGAATGATCTGTGACCGCTGTAAAGTGGTTCCCATAAATGTAATGTCAGAATTGTTTCACCACATGTAAAACTACCAGACATTCCTTTTTGGTGAAGCTATAGTTCTTCTTGTGCCTGTTAGGGACTCACAAAGAATAGGCCACAGGTTGATATACGCTTTTATTGTCTAGCTGGGCTAAGATGGCATCTAAAGCTACTCCACTGGCGTTGGTGTACAAGATAAACTCCTTATCATAATCAGGGTAGACTAGGATGGGAGCCTCTTTGAGCTTAGCCTTCAGCGCCTCAAAGGATTGCTGCTGACTGTCAGTCCATTTTGTCAAAACTGCAGGCTGGACCCACCAGCAAGGTTCCAACCAAGCAGGTTTGTGACCTGCAATCCAATTATCCGGTCACCCAAAGCCAGACTAGGAAGTCAACTCAAATTACCAAATCCATCAACATGAACAGATGATGATCCTTCACGGTGGATACCTTGATTTGGTGCTTGACTCATTATCAGGATCAAGCCACTCCCTCTTCCATCCAGCTGTGTGATCATCAATCATGTTCCTGCTATCCATTGATTCACAATATCTATATAATCACTATCTCACAATAAAGATTATTATCTATCTTCTAAATATTTTTCTCCGTGTAACTCTGCTAAAACAGCACAGTTACAACATTGGTAGCAGAAGTAGGTTCTTCAACCTACCTTATCTTGAAAAATTCCACCTGTTGCCCGCACACGCTGCGGCCAACAAATCCTTGATAGAATCATGTCTGGCCTCCCGTCCGACTGGACTCTGTATACCCCTGGTACCAAGATACCTGATGGTTTTGTCCTCTACCAAAACACAGTGATCCCGCTACCCGCCTTCAATGCCCTGTCCGCCCAAGAGTTCTTTCAGGCACCCTCTTTGATGCCACAACCAGCTGACAAAACCACCATGCCCACCTATGTTTCACAAAGACTTTGCAGCACTGCCTTGGAGCCCTTTGCAGGGGCCAACAACAACAATGCTGCCGCATGGATTCAGTCTGCCCAAAGCAAGCTGGCTCAGATGGAATGCCCACAGCAATTTTGGATTACGGAGATTTCCATTTGCCTGACCCATGACGCTGGCACCTGGTGCAACAAGTGGCACAAAGAGCACACTGACAAGAACTGGGACACATTTAAACAGGACTTCTTGGCGAGATTTGTGCTTAAGGATACAGCACTCATGATCATACACCAAGTAAAGAACCTGACCCAGACAGGCACTGTTAAAGAACTCATCTGCGCCTACAAGGAACTCCGTCTCTGTGCCCCATCCAACATGGCCTTTGACACCCCAGCAACACACCTCATGTACTACAACACTTTCAAGTTGCACATGATGAGACATGTGAAACTGGACCAGGTTTACAACCTGCAAAGCCTGTACTGTGAAGCGGAAAAAGCGGAACAAACATCCAACGCTCTACACAAGGCACAGACTGAGAAACAAGAAAGGCCCAAGGATTCACACCCAAGCGGGAGCTCCTCTTGACCACCTCCTGGAGGCAAAAGCAACAACAACAACAACCACAAACCCACAGGTTCAAATGGGAATGGGAATGGAAATAACAGCCAGTCAAATTGTACCCATTTCTGTATCACTGCCACCCAAGGCAACCAAGATGAGGGAAAAGCCCGGGGAGAGCACTAAGCAAGCCAAGCTCTCCCCACGCAACTCCTGACTCGCCCAACAATGGATACCAACCCAAGGACATGGACCAATGCCCAATGATCCAAGTGCCCTTGGAAGACCTGGTACTATACACTATTGCCAGACATCCCAATAAATTGATGTCTTACCCTTTCTGCTTTTGCAGTTACACAGGCTCAGCACTCCTGGACTTGGGCGCAGATCCAACTTTAGTCAACAGCAGCTTTGTGGATAAATTCAAGCTGGCCACTAATCCTTTGCGGATTAAAAACATGGTCCTGGCTGATGAACACCACATTGCCGTGACAAAGGAAACTGCTCCCTTCTCTGTCATGCTTAAGAACCTCCACTCCACCATCCAAGGTCCCTTCATTGACTTCCCTAAGTTTGACATTGTACTGGGGCTAGACTGGTTACAGAAAAACAACCCCCACGTGGACTGGGCGACCTCAGTGTTGACCATCAAGCATGAAGGTGTCAACCACCAAATCTACCCAGACTCTGTAGACCAACTCCTATGAGACCATGTCTTTGTACTCATCACAGAGACTTTGGACAAGAAGGAAAACCTGAAAGCAATTGACTGGGACTCCTGCCAGTATGAAATCATACACTTCAAGGACCACCAGGACACCTCCACGCCGCAAGATTGCAACATTGTTGCCCGTCACCCAGAAATCTTTAAAGAAGCGTTACCTGGGTTACCCCCTGAGAAGCACATTCAACACTCCATCCAACTCAAGGGGGCTGTACACAAGGCACACCCCATTTACAGGCTGACCCCAAACAAGGGCAACACCCTGCACGCCTATCTCAAGGAAGCACTGGAGAAAGGACTTATCTGCCCCTCACAGTCTCCCTTTGGGGCCGCTGTATTCTTTGTGGCTAAAAAGAATGGTACCCTACGCCTGGTCACAGACTACCGCGCCTTGAACAAAGTCACCATTAAGAATTGTTACCCATTGCCACTAATTGACAATCTCTTTGACGCCTTGGGAGGAGCCTCTGTCTTCTCCAAGATTGATCTAACTGCAGGCTATAATTAGATTCACATCAAGGAGGAAGACATCCCCAAGACAGCCTTCCACACCAAGTATGGTTCCTACAAATGCGTGGTACTCAACTTTGGCATGACCAATGCCCTGTCCACCTTTGTAACCTTCATGAACAAAGTGTTTACGCCACACATAGACAAACACGCCCTAGTGTACCTGGACAATATTATAGTCTACAGCCCCTTGGTGGAACAGCACCACAAAGACCTGGAGGAAGTCTTTGCAACCCTGGCATGGCACAAACTGTTGACCAAGCCCTCCAAATGCCAGT
This sequence comes from Entomophthora muscae, assembly GCA_014839935.2. Lineage (NCBI taxonomy): Eukaryota > Fungi > Entomophthoromycota > Entomophthoromycetes > Entomophthorales > Entomophthoraceae > Entomophthora > Entomophthora muscae. The sequence goes on along the minus strand of QTSX02007149.1, from coordinate 337,557 downwards.
TCTTCTGAGAGCAACTACCTTTCTTGGGACACATAGCCTAAAAGATGGCATCAAACCTGACAGTCAGAAGATACAAGCTATCTGCAAGATGCCACCCCCAAGGATAAATCAGAACTCTGCACCTTCTTGGGAATGGTGGCCTATGTATGACGCTTCATACCCAACTGTGAGTCTTGACTGCCCCCTTGTCTGCCATAACAGGCGCCAAGTCCAAGTTTGTATGGACCCTCCAACATGACCTCTGTTTTAGACATCTCAAGGAAAAGCTCACGACAGCTCCCATCTTACAATACCCCAAACAAGACGTAGAGTACCAGATGAAAACTGACGCTTCAGATGCATCCATTAGGGGAGTACTACAAATTAAGAATAGTGACGGTGACTTCCTGCCTGTAGCCTACAAGTTGCGCAAACTGACAGATGGCGAGTGTTGATACCCAATCCACAACAAAGAACTGTTGGCCATCATACACTGCCTAGTTAAATGGCGCTGTTACCGGAACGGCAGGAAGAATTCACAGCACTAACTGATCATAAGTTGCTCATCAACTTCAAGACACAAGCAAACCTGTCACGCCGCCAAGCACAGTGGATGGAAATCTTAGAAAGGTTTAACATGCTCATCCAGTATAAGCCCAGGGCCGAGCTCGCCATGATGGACGCCCTGTCCCGTCTGTATGTCTGCACTTCTAGGGGAGAGAATGGGCTTGACCCAGACTGGCCTCTCCTAGTGCTACGTACAAAAGACAAAGGGTTCCCTGCAGGCACAACCAATATCACCAAAGAAACGGTCATCAATAATTAACACCTCTTTGCTGATGTATATGGAACTCTTCACAGAAAAATGTCAGATGGCACAACCATTCCCTACATCCCCACACATCAACAAGTCAACACCATTCTTTGCTATCACAGGGATCTCGGACATCTTAAGAGCTGAAATCTATACAAATTCCTGAAACATAAAGCCTGGTGGCCAACCTTATACCGCAATGTCCAGGAAGTGCTAGAACAGTGCGAGGTCTGCAAAAAGTTTGCCAAAAGCAAAATCCTGCCTAAGTCTGTACTCTTCATTCAAACCTAACTACTGATCTTGGTATGGGCTCTTGATATCCTGGGCCCCATGCCAGGAAAGCACAACAACAAAAAATACATCATCACAGCCATCAATTTTGTGACAAGGTGGCCAGTAGCCCAAGCAGTGAAAACACACACTGGCAACAACGTCCAACAATTCATTGGCAAGGAAATAATCAGCAGGTTTGGAAAGCCAGAACTCCTGATAACCAATGGAGGCAAAGAATTGACCTCTGAAGACACCAATGTGTACCTCACCAAAAATGGGGTCAAACACACTGTCACAACACCATACCATCCACAGGCCAATGGACGCGTAGAGCAGCTTAATGATAGCCTCATGCAAGCCCTAGCCAAACTCACCGCCAGGAGACCTGAAGACTGGTATAAGCAGCTACCAACTGCATTACTTGTGTGCCAAACCCAAGTGAACAGATCCACTGGAAAAAGCCTGTTTGAACTGGTATATGGCACACAGCCAAATATCATTCAAGCATTGACAGGACCCAAACAGGAAATTCCAAGTCAAGTCCCCTCTTGCTCAGATCCTCAAGTAATAGAGGCTAACAGCAAACAAGCAACCAAAGAAAAGGAACACTTACAAAAGACCTTTGTTCCCATCTGCCAGAGATATGAAGTCAGGGACATGAATGTTGACAAAAGCAAACTACAACCCAAAAAAGTAGGGCCAGCAATCATTCTAAAGGTAAACAACAATAACACTTACCTTGTGCAAGGGCTTGGGAAACGCAATCAAGACAAAAACTTACACCACAACTGCCTACAACCCTGCAAAAAAAGACAGAAACAATGAGAAACCGCCCTGCCTGCCACTGAACAACAACTGGTTCAATATGGCACCCGGGCTCCTGAAAACCTCCCTGACAACCTGCCCCCAGAGGAGGCTGACCTTCAGCCGGGTGTGTGTGTGTCAAAACCGCAGGCTTGACCCGCCGGCACGGTTCCAACCAAGCAGGTTTGTGACCTGCAATCCAATTATCTGGTCACCCAAAGCCAGACTAGGAAGTCAACTCAAATTACCAAATCCATCAACATGAACAGATGATGATCCTTCACGGTGGATACCTTGATTTGGTGCTTGACTCATTATCAGGATCAAGCCACTCCCTCTTCCATCCAGCCGTGTGATCATCAATCATGTTCCTGCTATCCATTGATTCACAATAGCAATATAATCACTATCTCGCAATAAAGATTATTATCTATCTTCTAAATATTTTTCCCCATGTAACTCTGCTAAAACAGCACAGTTACAACAATTTGAAGGGTACATTGTGGAGGAGTTGGACAAGGGGCTCACTCAGTTCAGCAAAGTCAGGGATGAATTGTCAATAGTATCTCATCATACCAAGAAATACTTGGACCTCCTGTAGATTTGTGAGAGGCAGCATCTTATCAATGGCTTCTACCTTATTATTCATGGGACATATCCCAATTTGGGTGACCTCATGGACTAAGAATTTGAGCTGCTCCTTAAAGAGGGAGCACTTGGAGGGTTTGAGTTTCAAGCCAGCTGCTTGAATATTGATAAAGACAGACATGAGATGATATAAATGGTCAGTGAAGATGGAACTGAACACTGTGATATTTTCCAGGTATACAAGTACACAGGAGAGCTTTAGGTTATGTAGAATGAAATCCATGGCTCTTTAAAAGGTAGTTAGAGCATTAAAGAGTCCTTGGGGCATTTAAGTGGGTTTTTAGAGACCTTCTGAGGTGATAAGAGCTGCCTTTTCCCGGTATTCTGGAGAAAAGTTGAACTGTCAGTAACCTGATGCCAAATATAGCAGAGAAGAATTTCAAGCCTCCCAATTGTCTGAGAGCATCATCAATCTTAGGCAAAAGGGATGAGTTCTTTTTTGTGAGCAAGTTTAGGTGATGGTAATCCATCATAATGAGGTGACCTCTGTGCTTCTTCTTGAGGATCAATAAGGGAGAGGCCCAAGGGCTCTGAGAGAGAGCCAAGAGCTCAGCATTCAAGAGTTGTTTAAGCTCCTTAATAACCTGGGCATCTTCACCCTGCTGCAACAGTAAGGCTTAGCACGGAAAGGCAGAGCTCCACCTGTATCAATCAGGTGAAGGACCCCTTTTGCTAAACCTTAGTCATTAGGTCCAGAGGCAACAATATTGTTAAACTGGTTGAAGTTTCAAAACATTTTTCTGCTGGATGGATGACAGTTGAGGGAAGTTAGCAGTGGTGAACAGGGAGAGAACTTGAGGGTCTTCTTCAGTTAAATTAAAGTTGCTGAAGGTTCCAAAAGAATAGAGGGACATCACTTGTTCTGCTCCCAATATACAACCATGCTCTACAACTTGGCCCCTTGACACCTGAATAGTTAGACGGTCAGGTTGGCAAGCAGTAATTGTATGGGCTCTTTGTGGGCTTAATCTAGAATCCCAAGTCACAGGCGGGGCTCCTTACGTCTTATAGATTCAGGTGAGTAGAGTTCCAAGAACAACTTTATGGGTAGTTCATAGGAAATCTGAGAGTTGATCACCACCTGGGAGCCTGGAGGAATGGTGATAGCTGCTGGGGCAAGAAGAGGTACACCTTCCTCTAAAGTACAGGAAGGAGGAGGGGTGCACATTTTGGAGGAGTGAATCCTATACTTGAGGGAGAAAATACCCGTGAGGTACTCAAGCACGCAAGTTTTAAGATGTTTTCCTGGAAGTTGTGGGGGTTCCTCAAAAATCAAAGGGACCTCATACCCTAAGAGGGAAAGATATCCATCTTGTAGGTTCACAATACCTTTATACTCTTGAAGTAATTGTGTACCAACCAAGAGGTCATAGCTTTTGTTTTCAAGGACTACAGCAGGGGAGGCAATGAGGAGTTTCCCAAACCTCATGGGGAGAGCAAAGTAGGCACTAATGGCCCAAGTTTGGGACATTCTGGCTGTGCCATAAAACTGAGTGTGATTGAGGTCAGGGGCCAGCTTAAGTTTCTTGATTAGTTTTGAAGATACTACGTTAACTGGAGAACTTGATTCCAAAAAAGCTTTGATCTTAACCTTTTGGATTGATACTTCCACGCGGGTTGTATCTTTCTCAAAGGGGGGCAAGACTGCTAGCACATCTTGCGCAGCCTCTAGCTCCTTCTCCCATTTATCTAACATGCATCTAAAGGCAAGAATTTCCTTATAAAGATTCTGTAATGGGAGATATACAGGCAAGTTCTGGAAGAGAGCTTCATCTAGCTTGGCAGCTTCTTCAGAAGAGTCTACCAGGACGGGGGTTATGTGCCTGGGCCAAGTAAGGATAAGCCACCATGGTCTTGGCTTCAGCTGAAGGTGAGTGAGTTATAGTTGTGGTAATCCCTGAGCAAAGCTTGTAAAAAACTGACACATTTCTAGGACAGCCAAAAAGGAGTAGTCATAACTATCTGATTCATTACAGTCAAAATCTTCTGGTTCATATTCACTAGAAAGATTGTGAAACAGGTGAAGGATAGTTGGACCAGATGAAGGGGGAGATTCCTTGTCAGAGGGGGGATCAGGAGGAGACAGGGGAGATTGGTCAGCAGAGAGGGTCTCCACCTCTAAGCTGACCTCTCTTTTCCGCCTGCTCCTTTGGGTCACAACCTTCTACCCAAGGATTGGTGCAGGTAAGCAAGTAGTGCCCTATTTGACCACAGTTATGACATCCTTGTCTCTAAGGCTATCCACTTAAACCAAGAGTCATCATACGCAGAGTACAGGAGGTGGTCCCAGCGTTGCTGGCTTTATTTCCACAACCCACAGTACCCCCATGGTTCAAATGCATGTCTTGCAAGAGGGTAAAAATACTATTCATGGAAGTAAGTGAAACTTTGTGTGCCTGAAAGTGTAGGCAGAGGAGCTGGTTTACCTTCAACACATTTAAACAGGCTGTCTAAACTCTCAGGGAGTTAATTGATGATTGGTGATTAACTGCTAACCTTTAATATAGAAGCAATCAGCCAACTCAGCCAGGGTTTCCTTGGGCTTAAAGGCAATGTGCATAAATGCATCTTTCTTAAAACCCCAAGCTAATATCTCCTCCAAATTCCTCAATAAGGAGGCACTTCATGTCCTCCCAAGTAACTATGTAGGGGAGTTTGGGGACCACTACTTCTTGGCATATGAGGAGAAGACAGGTAAATATATGTTTCTTTTTGAGCTTGTCAGTAGCCCTACACATTGAAGTCTTGTAGATTGTTAAAAAGGCAGCAATGATAGAGGTTTTAGGGTCAAATATATGTTTGAAGGTTGGCTTATAGTTTGGGTCAATGGACAAGGAAGTGGACTGACTGTTGTCACCAGGGTTGAGAACATTGATGTGAGGATTGCCCTCAAACTCAGATTTAGCAGTGGGTTGTCTAGCCCAGAGAAGATGAAGACTTTCCTCTAGGGTACTCAATGTAGAGCTATTCTGTACACTGATATCTCAGGCGGTAGCAGCAGCAGAAAAAATTCATTGATCTTGATTTGTTGTACTGCTAATGTGACAGTAACCCCATTGATACGAGTAGACAGAGAGGTTGTTTGAGCAACCAGAGGGGTAAGTTACCCATTGATTGTCTTGGTGAGTCAGGAGAGGTTTTGAACTTTGCGCTCTAGAGCGTCTTGCCAATCTTCCATAGCATTAGTCACTGCTTCTAAATGGTACAAGGCAAGAGCACAGTTGACACAGGGTTGACCCTCCAACCCGGTGCAACATCCATTGTCATGGTAAGTAGGAGATCCAGGGACGTCAGTCTCCCTTTTGTCATCAGACTCAGAGGACAAGTCATCAGGGTTGGAGAGGCGTTGTCTCAAATACTCAATCTTGCCTTGCAAAGTAGCCACTTGGTCAGTCAATATGGCTATTTGAGGATCAGGTTTAGGTTCAATAGGCAGGGGATGTGGAGCAGAGGCTTGACGTTGAGTAGTAGTTTGAGTTCAGTTATAGCCTCCCATACCATAGCTTCAAAGGCAGACAGAATATCAACTAAAGGAGCAGGCAAAGTCACTTCAATGGAGGCCACTCTATTGTTGATGTAGTTTTGAACCTGACTCAGAGTCTTTCCTAAAGCAGCCTTGTCCAAACCATACAGCATTATGAGATGTTGGCCCCAAGTATTGACGTGGGTCCCCATCAACTAGAGTTGGGAATTGACATGCTCTCAAAACTGATTAAGTTTGGCAACTAGAGTCTCAAAGTCCTGTTGGTGTTTCAGGAGGGTTGACTCAATCTAGCTGCGCCACGTGGCTTGGTGGTCATTCAGTTCACAAAGTTGATCCTTAATATACCCAGGGAGAAAGGAGCAGAGGGAGTTCAAGGACAAGGTCATATAATTTTTGGAGGCTAGCAAGTCATGTTAATTATCTAAAATGCAAGAAAACAGACTATGAGTCCATTCTTGATAGGCCATATTCTGAGTGTGGTTGTTGGAAATAGCAGAGGCCACAGCAGTTAAGAGTTGGTTCTGCAACCCTAACACCAACTGATGGTGGACCAGCACAGATTAGATAAACTGGTTACCTAATACGCCAATAGTTTCCATTGACTCTATCAGCGCAGGGGGAAGACCAAAATCCAAGAGAAAGGAGTATAGGTCTTAAGAAGCATACCCAGGATGGAGACCAGGGATAGTGTGCATTGCCACAGCGCCTGTGTGAAGGAGAGAGCAGGCAGCAGCACAAGCTTTCTTGTAATTGAGTGATAAAGCTGGAAGGGGTGCCAAGAGGGCCCAGGAGACAACACCATTACCATAGGAGTGGAGGAGGCATCAGTGATATCTTCTTCTAGAGGGGGACTAGAAACTTTAGGATGCTTGGGTACTTCAGAAACAAAGGGGGAAGGACCAGAGAATGCACACAGGAACATGATAACCAAGGGGCTTGCAGCCCCTGTAGTGAGCACCATTTTGTCATGTTTGGCTCCTGGGGACAAAATCCAGGAGGACACGACAGGAAATCTTTATAACAAAAGATTTGAGGTTCAAAGCTAGCCTTGGGTTAGCCTTCAGGGCAAAATTAAGGGCATGTGCCCTTAATTTCCTGGAATACAAGATGAGGACTTACTTTTGGCAAAAAGAAAGGGAAAAGCTTGAAGAATATTAAAGCTGACACAAATGTGGATAAACTTGTCTTTATTAGGAGAATTAATTCTACTTAAACAGTAGACAAGGGACAATTATCACTCATTAGGTAGACAGAGTGGCTGAGGGGGTTGCGTTGGGATGAGCTCATACCAGGATCAGACAAGGGAAGGTATGGTATTTGGGAACAGGTGGATATTGGCACAGACCCATTTACGGAAGGCAAGGAATTCCCGAAATCAAAAGCAATACCAGTCAAATCTTCACAATTATCAATATTTGAAGCCCATATCAAAATAGCATTAATAGCGCAATTTAAAAACAACTAGGTAACCTGGGAGATTGGTTTGTCTGCCATAAAAAAGCTTGAAGGAACTCTCCTTAGTTAATGTGTGTGAGGTGACCCTGTAAGCCATGACAGCACAAGTAAGATAGTCATCCCAGGAAGAAGGCTTATCTGCTGCCAGCTTCTTGAGGATGTCTACCAGGGTGCCATTAGCCCGTTCAACCATATCATTGGTTTCTGGGCAGTAGGGGGCAGAAGAAGCACCTTCTATCCCCATGAGTTCATTCAATATTGGGATTATAGTATGGAAAAAGTTTGTGCCATTGTCTGTTAGCAAGACACTTGGGCAACCATGATGGGCTATAATGTCTGCCAGGACAAAACTAGGAGTCCTCTGTGAGGTTGGACCTGGGACGGCGGCACACTCAATCCACTTAGTTAGGTGGTCAGTGGCTACCAGGATATACTGAATTTTCCTGGAGGTAGGGATAGGTTGCATGGGTCCTACCATATCTATGCTCACAGTTTGTAAAGCATAGTTAGGTAGGATCAACCAGTAAGAGTGAGGAGTGTGGCTTCCTACAGAACTGTGTGCACCTCATGCAAGAGTTGATGTAATTGTCCACATCAGAAGCAAGGTTCTCCCAGTACACATAGTCTTTCATGATATCATACATACGCCTGGTACCAGTGTGGCCTGTGCTCTTGTGAAATTCAGCCAACTTATCCAGTCTCTCTGAGGGCCTGACATAAGGAAGATATACCTCTCCATAGCGTTTGTAAAGTCTGCCTTTCTCTACCTTAGTCTTTCTTGAGAGTTTCTCAAGAACAGCCTTTAGTCCTGGAGACAGGGAAGTCCACTTTTCTGTTCAGCCTATGAGCTCATAAACTTAGTCTAACTCAACCTGGAGAGCTGCTAATAGCAGGAGGTGTTACAGGGCATTGACATTCCCATGCTTATTGCCTGGTCTATGTACTACCTTGAAGCATAGTTCTGCAGATTAGCTGCCCACCTGGCCAAGCGTCCTTTGGGATCCTTCATGTTCTTTAGCCAGGTGAGGGAGCTATGGTTGGTCACCACAGTGAATCTGGTATCATGTAGGTATGGCCTACATTCTGTAATTGCATACAGAACAGCCAGACATTCCCTCTCTGTGGTGGAGTAGTTCCTCTTGTGCTTGTTGAGGGTGCGGGAATGGTAGGAGATAGGGTGCTCCTCCCCCCAAAAATTTGTCTGGGACAACACCGCACTAACAGCCACCATTGAGGCGTCTGTATGTAGGACAAAAAGTCGCTCAAAGTCCGAGTATGCCAGCAGTGGTTTTCTGGTCAGGACTTCCTTCAGCGCTGCAAATGCCTTATCACACTCATCAGACCAGATGAATTCAGTGTCATCCTTTAGTAAGTGGAACAGGGGTTGCGCTATCTCATCAAAGTTGGGTATAAACCTGTGATAGTATTCAGCCATCCCCAGAATTACTTGTACCCCACATACATCAGTGAGAGGTGGTAGCTTGGAGATAACCTCAACCTTTGCTGATACCAGGGATATTCCTTCAGCCAATATGATGTGCCCAAGGAACTCAAGGCACTCTTTGAAAAATGAGTACTTGGATGCCTTGATTTTGAGGCCTTCATTGCGTAGCCTGGTGAACACCTGCTTCAGGTGCTTAAGGTGGTCTGTGAATGTCCTTGAGAAAACATTGATATCATCCAGGAAGATGAGAATTCAGCTCAGCTTGAGGTCTGCAAAAGTACTATCCATCATCCTCTGGAAGGTTGCAGGTGCTTTCACCAGTCCTTGAGGCATCCTTGTAGGCTGAAAGAGGCCTTCAACAGTTATGATGGCACATTTCTGTTGGTCCTCTTCAGACATGGGTACTTGCCAGTATCCTGACAGCAGATCCATGGCAGAAAAGTACTTGGACCCACCTAGCTTGTATAGGGTTTTTTCAATCATAGGCAGGGGGTAATTGTCCTTCTTGGTGATAAGATTCAGTTTCCTGTAATCTATCACCACCTGGTTGGTCCCATCCTTCTTCTTCACCAGGAGGAGTGGGGAGGCCCAAGGGGACTTGGGTGGCACCAAGAGTCCTTCATCAAGGAGTTTATGGATTTCTTCACCTATTACTGCATTTTCCTTGGGAGAGCGCCTGTAGACTCTCTGTGAGATAGGTTCTGCATCACCTACATTAACCTTATGGAGTTCTCCTTCTGCACAACCCAGGTCTTCATTGGACATGGCAAAAATGTCCTTGAAATCATCCAAAAGGGCTTCAAAGGAGTCTTTCTCATCCTTGTTTAGACCCTCCATGTTGTCTTGAGGAATTATAGCTGCCACCAGGGACTTGTCAGGAAGGCTGATTCCCAATTCCTCCAGACCACCCAAAAAATGGACGGCTGACAGCTCCACATTGTGGCCTATCCTAAGAGTAGCAACATGCTGCCCCTTGGAAACCTTCATCTCAGTACTTAGAAGATTGAGCAAAAGAACCTTCAAGGTTTCTTGTGCAGCTGAGTCATGTATCCCAGGTGCAGCTAAAGGTTCCTTGTGTGAAACACCATTGATACTACTGATTGCAAGGTATAGGCCAGGTTGGAGGGCAAGGTACAAGCCTGTGTCCACAGCAACTTGAGTTTTTTGGGGAATCCTGGCAAGCTGATTTAACTGCAGCTTGAGACCCTTTTGGTTGTTGCCATACACTGGTAGGGGCTTGACAGAGGCGTTTGCCACTCTGTAAGGCAAGCCCAAAACATCATGTGGGTACCAAAGGCAAACATGTTGTCTACCTGTCTTTTCTTTGGACACCAGAAACACATTTGATGAATCCCTAAAAAGCAGGAGAGCGGTATACCCCAGTATAAAGAAATGTCCATATAGGTGGCTAATCTCAATCTGGTAGGTCCTGAGGAAGTCTTTACTGATGAGCATATTATATGACTCACTATCCAGTACAGCTGCTGGGTAAGTCACTACCAGCTCACCAAATCTCTAGGGACACTGGAGTAGGCACCATTAGATTTGATGGATTCTACACCAGATGTGAAGAAGGAATCTGAGTATGAAATATCAGGCAGAAATCCTAGCCTTCTCACCAGAAGTGAGTATATGATTTTGATAGGTGCACCTGTGTCTAGTACTGCTCTGATAAGTGTATCAAAGACGGTAACTTCAATCCAGGTGCACAAACGCAAGATAGGGTTGCACAGCTCCATGGGTAGAGTTGCGTGAGCCCTCTAGGGGTTAAGAGCCTCTCTTAGTAAAGATAGAGAAGAATCTAACCCAGGTACTACCTTCAGGATGGGCTGTAGCGGCAGAGGGATACTAAAATTCCCAAAGATGCTGGAGATATCAGGGTCAACCTGTGGGTCAGTGTTGTCAGACTCTACGCTCTGAAGGAGGTACAGTTTTGCCGTGGGGTTCTCAATAGTAGTGCTGATGGCTTGGGCCAGACCTGTCTAGCCTGCAGCCTTTCAGATCTTCTAGGAGGACCCTTTGTACCAGGAACAGGTGAGGACAATACGGCAAATATACCCTCAGAGCTGGTAACTTTGGTAGGGGGAGGTTCAGGTTCTGGTGATGGAGACTCCCTGCATCCATCACCCTCTAGCTTTTTGACTCCTCAGAGTCTGAACCAGAAGATCCTTCCTGATCATCTGGATCCTCCTCCTGAAGAACCACATTCACACCAGGGTGCTTCTGCTGGAATTTAGAAAAGGGCTTCTTGTTACCCATATTCTGCATTCTTTGGAAACCCTTAACGTAGGGGCAGTCCTTTAGAACATGTTCCTTTTCCTGGCAGGCAAAGTATTCATCATACCCAAGTCTCTCATGGTGAGGTTTTTTCATGGAGGCTCCCTCAGGGGTAGTGTAGAACACCTTGTGCAAAGAGGAGCCCTCAGTCCTGTACTTGGCTAGTTGAGCCTGAAGATTTGGGAGGGTGTACACCTGATCCACTATCTCTGACAGGTCTTTTAGCCCATTCACCTGGCCAGAAAATTCAGCCCAAAGCTTGGGGAAATGTGACAGGAGGGAGTGGCATAGGAACTGTCTGGTGTCATTGACATTGATGAGGTCCTTCTGCTGCAGGCAAGCTACCATCTGCTGGAACTAATCTGGGTAGTCTGCAAGATTCTTGATCCGGTACTCCAGGAAATTGTCTCTGTCAATGTAATCCTTGAACTTAGAGTTAAAGACCTTAAGTAGCGCCTTTTTCACATCCAAATACTTGTAGGATTGGGGCAAGTACTGGGGTATAGCCGCTAGGACAGGATCCTCTAGGAGGCAGATGCATGCTAGCCCTAGTTTGGATTTATCCAACCCTTGGTTGGCCAAATCAAAGGTGGACAGCCATATCCTAAAGTCAATGAGGGAGTTCATACCAAACTTAGATTTGAACATAGAATTAGGCTTGCAAGGCCTAGAGTGCAAAAAAAACAAGCCACGAGAGTAGAGAGAGTCCTTCTGGTTTGTAAAGAGGGCTGGTTGACAACATCTAGGGGGTTTGGCCTCTTACAGCTCGCTAGAATCAGTTGAGGAAGTATAACAGTACTTTTGTCTATAAGTCATCCAAGCTTGAGTAGGATCACTGCATGGGGCAGTGTATTCCTTGTGAGGCGGCTCCCTCTTAGGTGGTTGGGAGGGTGGGGCAGAAACCTTAGGGCACAAGGGACGAGTTTCCAAGGGAGTAAGGTTGGCCCCTGTGGCCTTTGAAGTATCATTGTTAAGGATACTTCCTACTATCAAGGGGTCATTCACCTCGGGCTCATGAAGGTTGAGTCTATTGAGTTTATCACTGAGGGTGGAGATGCTCTGCCTCAAGTTTCTTAGCTCAACCTGATGGCCATCCCCCTGAACAGCTAAGCAGGTGATTTCTCATTCTCCTTTGTGAGCTTGGAAGAGTTATCTGAAGTTTGTGTTGCCAGATCAGTGAGGATACCAATTGTAGTATCCCCAGCTGCTGACAACCGGCTCAGGGTTTCCTCAACTTTCACCAAGTTAAGGTTTAGGTGCCCCAAGGCTTTCTGGTGTGTGGTTGGACCCAACATTGTTCCTTGCAGTACTGATGGAGGATCTTTAAATCCTGTTTCTGACCTTGAGAGTTGTGGGCTAAGGACTGGAGAACCCTTTGGTGTTCCCTCAGTGTCTTGGCCACTCTGGAAAGGTCTGTTGTGTTCTGAGACGCAGCACAGGCACACAACAGGAAATCCTAACCTTAGGATTGGATTTTTACTAAGTCTCAGTTAGATGAAAGGGAAGGCTATGCAATTACCTTGCAGCCCTGCAAGAATAATCTTTACTAGTTGTGGCTAGAGAGAGGCGCAGAAATACTGGAAGACACAAAGACAAAAATGTGAATAGAACTTAATTTTATTGGTGAACAAGGAAATGTAATATATAGTGGTTGAGAATACCAAAAAACACTACCAGGACAGTAGGATCACTTGCCACCAGCATTAGTGGGGCGAGTGAGTTGTGCAGGGATCAGGAAACCAAACAATTGTATTTCCTGAATTGGTCATCAACCCATTTTGAGTAGTGAAAGCAAAAGCAAGAGATTTGTCCTTGAAATGGCCCACTGAAGGCAAAATCAAAATACTGTGAATAGTGGCATTCACAACATTGCCCTCCTCTAGATTGGCCTTAGGGGGGCGGTATTTACAAAGGAACTTTGCGTGCACTCAAGCAAAAGGACGGCCACTAGACAGGAGCTTTACAGTGTATTCAGACCCTCACTTAAAGGTTACTTCTAGAGGGCCAATCCACAGAGAGTCCAACTTGTTTGCGCAACCACCTACTCTGTTTTGGTAGTAAAGGACATGGTTGCCAACATTAAACTCAGGCAGGGGGGAGCATCCAGCATTGTCAGGAGAGAGCTCAAGCATCTTAGTCTTATATGCAGAAGTGTAAGCCGTGGCTTGAATATCAATTATTTGGTTGACTAAATCTTTGATGTGGTTGTCAGGATTCATGGCCTTATCTGAGGTAAACAGGGGGCTCCAAGAGCAATGGGGTAGTAGCTTCTTGCCCATATATCATAGCAAAGGGGGAATATCCAGTGACACAATGTTTGCTAAGGCGGTATGCAAAGAGGGAGCAGGTAAGTACAAGTCCCAATTAGCAGCATCAGAGTAGGTGAGCTTTCTCATGATAGAGACCAGTGTTGAATTTGCACGCTCAACAGCCCCATTGGTAGAAGGGTTGTAGGGGGCAGAGAAGGACTGGTGGGACCCCAAATCTTTGACAACAGAGGTTACCAGCTTGGCATTGAAGTTAGTCCCATTATCTGAGAGCAACACTTGAGGACAGCCATGTCAATAGAAAACATCTTGTAGCAGGAAGGCAGCAGTTGTCTTAGCAGTGATGTCCTTAGTTGAGTGATCTTCTATCTACTTACTGAAGTGATCAACAGCAATTAGGATAATGCGGCAACCAGAGCAAGAACGGGGGAGAGGACCTACAGCGTCATTGCTGACAGTGTGAAAGGAATGTTGAGGAGGGACTAATTTGAACTGGTGAGAAACAGCTCGCGGTCTCTGAAGCTGACAGTTGTGGCAACTAGCAATGACATCTGGGATCAGCAGGCAGAGGTTCTCCCAGTAATAATTCTTCTGGAGCCAGTCAAAAATCTTGGCAATGCCTCCATGTCCAGTCTCTTTATGATCTTACAGCACTAGTGAAAGACAAAAACTGGGTTATACATATGGCAGGTATTGATCTTGTACTTTCTTGAAGAGCTGATTGTCACAAATAAGGGTATTTTCAGATAGCTTAGCCAAGGCTAAATGGACTTTTTACTGTCTTGTTCTCTCAAGAGGACGGGTGCCCAAATAGTTCATACAACCAGTTAGCCTCTGCAAGATGCAGAGCAAGGATGGGCATTCAGGATAATCCATCAGCGTTTTGATGTTGAATCCCTGGGTAATAAAACACAGTAAGTCATAACCTTGCAGGTAGAGAGCCCATCTAGCTAGGTGCTCTTCTGGCTCCTAAAGTTTTTGTAACCACTTAAGCAAAGCGTGGTCAGTGACAACAGTGAAGTGAGTACTGTACACGTAATGGCAGAACTATTTGACTGCATGTAAAACAGCAAGACATTCCTTCTCTGTGACGCTATAGTTCTTCTCAAGTTTGTTTAGAACAAAAGCAGTATAAGCCACAGGATGGTCCACACCTTTGTTGTCCAGTTGAGCCAATATAGCTCCAATAGCAAGGTTGCTAGTGTCAGTGTATAGGATGAATTCCTTATCATAGTTGGGATACACTAGGATGGACGCCTCTTTGAGTTTCTGCTTAAGGGTCTCAAAGGCTTGCTGCTGGCTGGCGGTCCATTCAAAAGGGACATTATGTAACAGCTGGACCAGAGGTTCACTGGTATTGGCAAAGTCAGGAAAAAATTGCCTGTAGTAACCCATCATACCCAGGAAGACTTTTACCTCTTGCAAGTTGGTGGTCAGAAGCATTTTGTCAATGGCTTCAACCTTCTTGTTCATAGGACAAATACCAGTCTTGGTTACTTCTTAGCCCAAGAATTCAAGACGTTCTTTGAAGAAAGAATATATAGAGGGCTTTAGCTTCAGGCCATATTATTGAATCTTTAGGAACACTTATTCAAGATTATCCAGGTGATTGATGAAAGTAGCACTGAAGACCATTATATCATCTAAGTATACTAGGACACATGACAGCTTCAAGTCGCAGAAGATGGAGTCCATAGCCCTCTGGAAAGTAGTTGGAGCATTGCAGAGTCCTGAGGCATGCAAGTAGGCTCAAATAGCCCTTCAGAAGTAATAAGCGCAGCCTTCTGACAATCCTTGGCTGAAAGCTCAACTTGCTAGTATCCAGATGCCAGATCCATTGCAGAGAAGAACTTAGAGCCTTCAAGACGTCAGAGAGCATCATCAATATGTGGCAGGGGATAAGAATCTTTCTTGGTTAAAGAGTTCAACCTCCAATAGTCCATCACAATACAATTACCCACATCCTTCTTTTTTTAAGATGAGTAGAGGTGAAGCCCAAGGACTTTGATAAGGGGCCAGTAGTCCAGCGTCAAGCAGCTGTTTGAGTTCTTTAGATACCTTCACATCCTCTACTTGACTACGGCAATATGGTTTGGCGCAGAAGGGAGGAGTGTCACCAGTATCAATTTGATGGATAACGTCTTTGTCTAGCCCATAGTCTGTACTGTCTTTAGCAAAGATGTCGGGAAATTGGTCTAGTAAGTCTAGCACCTCTTTCTGTTGAACCAGGGACAACTGAAGGAAGTCTTGGGCAGTGAACAGAGATAGGACTTGGGGCTTGTCTTCTGGTAGGTTAAAGTCCTAAATTGTACCAAAGGAGTGAAGGGACAAGACATCAGGAGCATTCAATAATTTACCATAACCAACAACCTGCCCTCTAGTTACGTTTATTGGAAGTGCGGTTAGATTGGCTACTAGCAATTGAAAAGGATGCTTATTGTAGACGTCCAGGATTCCAGGGCAGAGGTAAGGTTTGTTGTCCTAATGAGGGGGGAGAGTATAATTCCAAGAAGGTTTTTTTTTGGGAGTTCATAAGATATCTGGGAGTCTAGGATAGCCTGAGAGCCAGGGGGATGGTAACAGCGGCCGTGGCTAAGAGAGGGATCCCCTCAGACGCAGGGCAAGCCATGGGTGGACATTTCATGTTTGAAGAGTGGGTGCAATACTTTAGGGTGAAAACCCCAGTGAGGTATTATAAAGTGCATGTCTTTAGGAGTTTACCAGGGACTTTAACTGGCTCTTCAAAGATCAGAGGGACTTCATATCCCAGAATAGAGAGGTAACCATCTTTCAAGTTGATTATCCCATTATATTCCCTAAGGAACTGGGTGCCAACTAAGAGATCATAACTCTTGTTTTTCAAGAAAACTGCCAGCACAGCTAGGAGAAGCTTGTCAAACTGCATGGGTAGAGTGAAGTATGCCCCTATGGTGCAGGTCATAGACAGTCTAGTTGTACCATATGACTGGTGATAATTGAGGTCAGGGGCAAGTTTAAGTTTCTTTACTTGCTTGGAGGAGACAACGTTGACAGGCAAGTCAGTGTCTAAGACAGCTTTGATCTTCACTTTTTGAATTAATATCTCTACTTGAGTGGTAGTGCAACCAAAGGGTGGGAGGACAGTCAAGATATCCTGAGCCTCTGCTAGTTCCTTATCCCACTTCTCAATCATGCATCTTAATCCCGGGAACTCCTTATAAACAGTTTAGAGAGGGAGAAAAACATACACATTTTTGAGGACGGCATCAGCAACTTTGGCAGCTTCTTCTGATGAATTTACAAGCACAGGGGATCTCTTTGCTTGAGTGAGGTAGGGGCAAGAGGGAAATTCTTTGGCCTCAGGCAAAGGCTTAGCAGTAGTCGTAGTCTTTCCTGATTGTAACTTGTAGGGGACTGCAATGATTTCAGGGACGGCAAGGACAGAGTACCCATACACATTAGTGACATCTGTATCAGAGTCATCTAGGTCAGAGTTGTCAGAGATTTCATGGAACAGCGGAAAGATAGGGGGAGCCTCATTATCAGAAAGCTCAGAGTCAGTAGTAGAGGAAGGGATTGAAAGAGACTGGGAAGAGTTGTCAACCAAGAGCGTCTCTGCCTCTAGGTTGACTGTTCTTTCTCCGCCTGCTCTTTAGGATCAGTCTCTTCAACTTGAAGGTTAGTGCAGACTTGAGAATGGTGGCCTATCTGGCCACAGTTGTGGTAACCTTGGCGTCAAGGAGGACTTTGTGAGTTCATGGTAAGAATGCGAGGACCAGGGGGTACAATGAACCAGAATTAGAAGCGGCTCAACTTTCTCTAACAACTGCTCCAGAATGAGTAAGGTGCATGTCTTGCAGCAGCGTCTTTATGCTCTTCATGGAAGAAAGCATATCCTTATGAGCTTTGAAATGAAGACACAGAAGCTGATTAACTTTGAGGGCTTGAGAGCAAGCCATGTAAGCTTCATGGGCTGTCAGTTGTCTGCTTGTTATCAGTTGCTGTCCTTCCATGTAGAACCTATCTGCAAACTCAGCTAGAGTCTCCTTAGGCTTAAAAGCAATGTGCATGAAGGTGTCCTTCTTTACTTCCAGGCTAATGCCATCACCAAACTTGTCAATCAGAAGCTGCTTAATATCTTCCCAAGTCTCAATGGTGAGCAGCTTAGGCACCATCACCTCCTGGCAGGTTGGGTGTAGACAGGTCAGAATATGTTCCTTCTTAACCTCATCTGATGCTTGTCTCATGGCGGTTTAATAAATAGTTAGGAACTCTGCAATGTTTGAGGTTTTGGGATTAAAGACCTGCTTAAAGGTAGGCTTGAAATGTGCCTCATGAGTTGGGCCATCATTATTACTATTGAGTACATTTATGCGCGGGGAAATTTGGCTTCAGATTCAGAGGGAGGTTGTCTAGCCCACAGTTGCCAAACACTCTCCTCAAGGGTCATCAGAGTCTCAGCAGCCAGGCACCAGTATTGTTGGCTAGAGCAGTCTGTTGTTCAGTAACATCTAGGCGTTAGCCTTGGGAGGTTACCACTGTGGAGAGCTCAGTCAGCCAAGAGGTAACAGATGGCCCTACTGAGAGGCAAGGGGCAAACCTGTTGTTCACAGAATCAATCAATTCAATCATCTCTTGTACGTCTCTGTCTAACTCAGCATGATACCTCTTCAGATGATCCACCTCATTAGCTAGGGAAATTAATTCCCAAGCACATTGGATTTGAGGAGCTCCTGGTAGACCAGGGCAGCAACCATCTTTGTCAACAACCCCAACTGGGCTAGTAGCAGTCACCATCATTTCACGTAAGGCAGTGAGTTCCTGCTGCAGCTCAGCAACTTGAGCAGTCAACGCAAGCACCTGTGGGTCAGGCTGGGGAGCTTCAGTAGGACGTCCTTGACTACAAGTAGACGCATGTAGCTCACAAATAGCATCCCATACTTTCTGCTCTCTATCCAACAAGTCATTGGAAGGAGGAGAAGGCAGAACATCTGATTTGGGCGCAGACAATTTATCCACTTGACTCTGGATTTTGGCTATAGCAGTGGCAGTGGCAGCTCTCTCTTTATCAAACACTGTACTGAGCTCATTAAGGCCATTAGCAGCAAGGTCCGCTACCTGCTGTAGTTGCTCAAAGAAATACATGCTGAATGCATTGAGCTGTTGTACAAGTTGTTTGAAGTTGGTGAGGTAAGTGTTCAAGGTGAATCTACTTGAGTTTGCCAGGGCTGTTCCAGCTGGTGAAACTCATGTAGACGCTCCCTGGCGTATTTGGGGATGAGATGGCACATTTTTTCAATAGAATTAACCAAACAGGTCTGGGAGGTGACAGAGTTGCGCTGATTATCAGATACCAAAAAAAAGGGAGTGGATTCATTGTTGATAGGCAGCAAACTGGTCCCAGTGATGAGTGACAGCTTCTTTTAGAGACAAGATTTCCTTGACATGGAGCCCTAACACAAATCTGATGGTGGGCCAGTGAAGGCTACACAAATGATGACAGTAAGTGCTCAGTGGAGCCAGCCGCTGAGAGGAGATGTTGTTGAAATTGAGGGGCCACAATTAATTTGTAGTATTTGGCTCAACTGAACTGTAGCTGAAGGTGGGGGATGGCTCCTTCACAGGCTATCCCAAGGGCTACCACCATGACTTGTTCTAAGTCAGGGGTACCCATGGGGTAAGCAACTAGGCAGGGACCATTCCCAAGGTTCAGTACAGTAGGGACAATAGGCGGGTTGGTGATATCTTCCTCAATAGAAGGACTGGTAATTTCAGGTGAATTTGGCTCTTTTATAGGCGGAGGTAAGGAACCTGAAAACATGGATGCAAAAGGGATAACCAAGGGGCTTACAGCCCCTGTAGTGAGCACCATTTTGTTGTGTTCTGAGATGCGGCACAGGCACGCAACGGGAATCCTAACCTTAGGATTGGATTTTTACTAAGTCTTGGTTAAATGACAGGGAAGGCTACGAAATCACCATGCAGCTCTGGAAGAATAATCTTTACTAGTTGTGGCTAGAGAGAGGCGCAGAAGTACTGGAAGACACAAAGACAAAAATGTGAATAGAACTTAATTTTATTGGTGAATATGAAATTTAATATATAGTGGTTGAGAATACCACAAAACATTACCAGGGCAGTAGGCTAACTTGCCACAAGCATGAGTGGGGCAAGTGAGATGCGCAGAGTCAAGAAACCAAACAATTGTATTTCCTGATTCAGTCATCAACTCATTTTGAGAGGCAAAGGCAAAAGCAAGGAATTTGTCTTTGAAATGACCTACCAAAGGCAAAATCAAAACGTGGTGAATAGCAGCATTTACGCCAAGGTCCAACTGGATCACTTCAAAAACTGCGTGGTACAATGGCTTGTAGTTCTGAGTGACAAACCTGTTTGAATGGTCTGCCAGCAGAGCTACGCCACACTGTACCTTGCGGTAGAGGACTGCTGTTTGTGCCAGTCTAGAGTTAATTATCTCTAGTACTGAACTGTGGTTAGCAACTTCCACAGAAGTGTGATTTCTCTAACTCTGGATAACTTGGTCTGGGAGTGCACAGAGTCAGCCAGGTCAGCCACCTGGTTGGATAGGGTTCCCAGGCAAGAGTGGACTACCCCATTCAGGTAGAAACCTACCCTACTAGGGTCGTTAATCATGTGTTGCTCCAGGGGTTATCTACAGTTGAGAGCATCAAGCATTGCCCTCACATCAGCCAGCTGTGCAGGCGTCCCTTCTGGAGTCTCTGTAGATTCCCGTAGGACCGGGGAGGACACATGAACTGAGGGAGCTCCCGGTGAAGATTCCTGTCTTGAAGAACAGAAAGGTCTGGATCACCTACTAGGGTAGTACTAGTACCACCATAGTAGGTGACAGGGTTAACCTCAGGCATTGGTTGGGGCAAGAGGCGTTCCTGTGGGGCCCACATAGAGTTCAAACGGGATGTGAGCCTTGGGAGCTCAGGAAGAGGCTTGCTAGACAGCTGTTGGACTGGCTGCTTGGGTGAGGCTGACTGGTTGTGTGCTTGTTACCAGTCTGGCCGGCCTGCAACAGCAAAGAGCCTCGGACAGAAACTCCTCAGGCTTGCTTGGTTTGAGGATATTCCTCCTCATGAGCCTGTCTCTGACCTGGTGGGTCCAAGGCAGGACTTGGTTCTACCACAGGAGAAGAGCCAGCTCTGTTCCTGGTGGCAGGTTGAGATGGTTCACTGGGTGGGCTGTAGGTGTGACCTGATCAAAATGTCACCATGGTGCTGATTAAGGGGATAAATAGGTATAAACAGGAACTTCCTGCTAACAGAGGCTAGGTTGACGTTGACAAAGAGGTCAGCAAGCTGGCCCCTTGTAGTGAGAACCAGTGTGTGATGCTAACAGAAGATGGGGTTTAAGGGTAAAGGAACCTTGGGTAAACTTCTGCCAGAGAAGCTAAAGGGATTCCTTCTACTGGGCTGCTGGTTGCAGGAGACAGTAGGGCACACTTAGATCAAGCCTAGGGCATTAAATCTAAACTTTTAGCACAGCAGGGAGATTGTCTTGTTACATGAAGTAGCAAAGACAACAAGAAAAGCAGAGTCTAATAGAGTCTGGCTAGAAGCTTGAGTCTTAAAGAGTAAGATCAAGCTAAAAAGTGCAAAATAGTGTGGGTAAAAAGGTATGTTTATTGTTAAGAAAAAGTGTCATTATATACTTGCATTGTTCCTGAACATTAACAACTGTGCAGGAATGGGGAAGCAAACTGAGGAGAGACTGAACTACTTTTCATCCAGTAGTTGTCAGGATCATCCCAATTAACTGATAGATCATGCACCAATGTTTCACCTCATGGGTGAGTGAGGGTATGATGCACAGTCATCAAAACAGGTTATAAAGCGCAGAGAAAGATTGGTGGGTACCCATGGCTCTACAATAGACGTGATGAGGCAAGCATTGAAGTTGGTGACATTATCAGACACAGGACATGTGGACATCCGTGGTGGTAGAAGATATCCTGCAACAATAAATTATCAGTGATCTTGGCAGTTATATCTTTTGTAGCTCTGGCTTTGACCTATTTGCTAAAATGGTCTAACACTACCAAGATGAATTGACACCCAGATCTAGACCAAGGGAGAGGTCCAACAGCATCAATACTCACAGTCAGAAGGTATGCTTAGGGGGATGAGCTTGAATTAGTATTGGGAAGGTCAAGGTTGTTGGAGCTGACAAGAATGATGTGACACAAGGACTTCAGGGATTAAGAGGTGCATATTTTCCCAATAGAAGTTCTTGCAAAACCAGTCATGAGTTTTTGCTATACCCCCAAGTCCAGTATCAATGTGAGTTTGGAGGATAATGGCTATTCTCATGCTAGGGCAAACATAGGGCAGATAAGCGTTGTTGACTTTATTAAAGAGCTGTTTATATCAAATTACAGTATCCCTTAATAGTTTCTGTAGTGCTAACCAGATGTCTTCTGGTTCAGTGATCCAGGAGACAGTGTACCCTATTAACTCATATAGTCAATCAGCGTCTGCAGAGGGAATGGCTAGTATAGGCATCCTTGATGATCCATCATTATTTTGATGTTGAGCGCCAGGACAGTGTACCACAGCAAAATTATAGCCTTGCAGGAACAGAGCCCAACATGCTAATCAACCTTCAGGCTCCTTTAGTTGTTTCAGCAATTTAAGGGAGGAATTATATGTGACCAGTGTAAAGTGGGTTCCGTAAATTTAATGTCATAATTTTTTCAAAGCATGTAAAACTGCCAGACATCCCTTTTGATGACACTATAGTTCTTCTTGTGTTTGTTGAAGACTCATGAAAAATAGGCCACAGGTCAATCCACATCTTTGTTGTCAAGCTGGGCTAGGATGGCACCCACATCCACACCACTGGTGTCAGTGTACAGGATAAACTCCTTATCATAGTTGGAATAGACCAGGAGGAGAGCTTATTTGAGTTTGGTCTCCAGAGCCTCAATGGATTGCTGTTGACTGTCAGTCTACTCAATGGGTATGTTGCAAAGGAGCTGAACAAGGGGTTGATCAATTTGTGACAAATGGGGTTGGTGCTCCACTTTTCCACAAAGACATTAGACAAGGTAGACCAGGCTAGGCCCTAAACCATGGAGTTCATTTTTGACAGGAACCAGTTTTGGCCAGGCGCTGACCGTGGATTCTGATAACTATTAAATATGCCCAGAAGGATTGCAAAAGTGAATAATAAAATTTGGGGAAAGCTTAGCTGAAGCATTTCTTAAAACAACAAGAGAAAATATACTCTTCATATTTTTTTAAATTTAAAATCAGTTTTTGAAATGTTGATTTTTATGCCAATCAGTTGTTTTTGTTGTTTTTACTCTTATTTTATTATGATTTTAGAAAACCAAGATAGCTTCCAGGAAGCTATCATGGTAGGTATTTAGAGAAAAATATAAAAAGTCCATAATGAATATTTAAGGAGAGAAATGATTGGATAAGGGACAGAAAAGGGAAAATCTGTTATCTAATAGTGGGTTTTAAAATCCAACTTTGTCAGTTGGGTTTGTTACTCAATTCAGCAAAGTCAGGAATGAATTGTCAATAGTAACCCATCATACCAAAAAAAACTTGGACCTCTCATAGGTTTGTGGGAGGCAGCATCTTGTCAATGGCTTCCATCTTATTATTCATGGGGCGGATTCCAGTTTGGGTGACCTCATGGCCCAAGAATTTGAGTTGCTCTTTAAAGAAGGAGCATTTGGAGGGTTTGAGTTTCAAGCTAGCTTTGTGGATTTTGATGAAGACAGCCTTGAGGTGTTCCAAGTGGTTGGTAAAGATAGCACTGAATACAGTGATGTCATCAAGGTACACAAGGACACAAGAGAGCTTCAGGTCTTGCAGAATAGAGTACATGGCTCTTTGAAATGTAGCCGGGGCATTAAAGAGTCCTTGGGGCATTTGAGTGGGTTTGTAGAGACCTTTTGAGGTGATAAGAACAGCCTTTTTTGGTCTTATAAAGAAGAGTTGACCTGTCAGTAACCTGATGCCAAATTCATAGCAGAGAAGAATTCCATGCCTCCCAATTGTCTGAGAGCATCATCAATCTTAGGTAAAAGGTATGAGCTCTTTTTTGTGAGCAAGTTTAGGTGATGGTAATCCATCACAATGAGGTGACCTCTGTGCTTCTTCTTAAGGATCAATAAGGGAGAGATCCAAGGGCTCTGAGAGAGATCCAGGAGCTCAGCATTCAAGAGTTGTTTAAGCTCCTTAATAACCTGGGCATCTTCACCCTGCTGTAACAGTAAGGCCTAGCACAGAAAGGCAGAGCTCCACCTGTATCAATCAGGTGAAGGACCCCTTTTGCTAAACCTTAGTCATTAGGTCCAGAGGCAAAGATATTGTTAAACTGGTTGAAGTTTCAAAACATTTTCCTTCTGGATGAACAACAGTTGAGGGAAGTTGGCAGTGGTGAACAGGGAGAGAACTCAAGGGTCTTCTTCAGTTTAATTAAAGTTGCTGAAGGTTCCAAAAGAATAGAGGGACATCACTTGTTCTGCTCCCAATATACAACCATGCTCTACAACTTGGCCCCTTGACACCTGAAAGGTTATACGGTCAGGTTAGCTAGCAACAGATTTACAGGCTCCTTTTAAGTTCAATCTAAGATCCCTGGAAATAATTAAGGCTCTTTGTGGCTTAGAGATTCAGGAGATTGTAGCTCTAAGAATAACTTTTCAGGTAGTTTGTAAGATATCTGGGAGTATATAATCACTTAAGAGCCTGGAGGGATGGTGACAACTGCAGGGTCAAGAAGAGGCACACCTTCCTCTGCAGTGCAGAAAGGAGGAGGGAATCACATATTTGAATAATGAGTTCTGTACTTGAGCAAGAAGATACCTGTGGGATACTTGAGCACACAAGTCTTAAGGTGTTTTCCCAGGAGACACGGAGGTTCTTTAAAAATTAAAAAAGACCTCATATCCTAAGAGCAATAGGTATTCATATTGAAGGTTTACAATACCATTATATTCTTGGAGTAATTTTGTACCAACCAGGAGACCATAGCTTTAATTATCTAGGACAACAGCAGGGGATGCAATGAGTAATTTTCCAAACCTCATGGGATGTTTTACAGTAAAAAATCAAATGGAAGGGATAGTTTGCCCTTGTAAAACCCAAAATCAGCAAAGAACCACAGTCAAACCTATGAAAGAAATTGACAACTTAAATTCCACCATAGACAAAAAATAGGTCAAAGCTGGAGTTGCTCAAATAGCCCTCAAAAATCTAGACCTGCCTTATTTTCCCCCAAACAATTATGACAAGAAAATTACATGTTATACACTATTTGGGGATGGCAGGACTTGACCCGCTGGTCACCAAAATTTTCCAACTTATGATGTTGTTGACTTGAATTCCAATTCAGGACCACCAACTGCTGAAAATATTCTTGCCAGCCAATCAGAAGCCGCGGAATCCCCTCCTGCCCCATCCTGAACTCCCTTAAGACTTTCCCATTACCCCTCTAGAAACTTGTTTCTAGATAGCTTAATTTCGTTGAAATAAAGGAAAGTTTTCAAAAAAAATTGGCTCATCTAGGGCTATTTGCCCCTATCTTTGACAGATTAGCATATACTGTCTTCAAGGCTGCCATTGATATCATGGCCGCGCCTTGGCCTGCCCTTTACATGTTGACGCCCTTGGATTTGTTCTCTAATTTACCCCTGAAAATCATTTGCATCCTGAAAATTCTGACCTCCATCTTCTGCTACACAACCACTGGCACCAAGATGATTAAATTGTCCTCCCAATTTAGTCTCCTGTTGCTCAAGCAACTCACAATTTGTTTACTATATCCTCATTGTTTTTCCTTGAATCATGCAGCTCACTGTTTTTCTCTAACAGGCCAGGCAGAGTAATCACCAACAGCCTGGGTTTGTGCCATACCAGCAGTAGCATATGATTGAGTATATTGAGGTTGGGAGCCAGCTTAAGCTTCTTCATTAGCTTGTGATACCACATTTACTGTAGAACCTGTGTCCAGAATTTCTTTAATTTTAACCTTCTGGATTGATACTTCCACATGGTTTGTATCTTTTCAAAAGGGAGACAATACAGCTAACACATCCTGCACAGCCTCTAGCTCTTTTTATCATTTGGCTAACACATCCTGCACAGCCTCTAGCTCCTTTTACCATTTAGCTAACATACATCTTAAGGCAGCAATCTCCTTATACACAGTCTGTAGTGAGAGATACAGTTATATTTTGAAAGAGAGCTTTGGCTAACTTGGCGGCTTCTTCAGAAGAGTCAACCAAGACAGGAGGTCAATGTGCCTGGGCTAGGTAAGGGCGAGCCACCATGGCCTTGGATTCACTTGAAGGTGCATGAGAAGTGGTGGTCTTTCCAGAGCAAAGTTTGTACGGGACAGACACAGTTTCCAGAACAGCCAGAGCAGAGTAGCCAAAACTATCAGATTCTTCACTATCAGAATCTTCAGGTTTGTAATCACTAGAAAGATTGTGAAATAGGTGAAGGATAGTTGGGCCAGATAAAGGGGGTGATTCCTTATCAGAGGGCGGATCAGGAGGAGACAGGGGAGATTGGTCAGCAGAGAGGGTCTCCACCTCTAAGCTGACCTCTCTTTTCCGCCTGCTCCTTTGGGTCACAACCTTCTACCCAAGGATTGGTGCAGGTAAGCAAGTAGTGCCCTATTTGACCACAGTTATGACATCCTTGTCTCTAAGGCTATCCACTTAAACCAAGAGTCATCATACGCAGAGTACAGGAGGTGGTCCCAGCGTTGCTGGCTTTATTTCCACAACCCACAGTACCCCCATGGTTCAAATGCATGTCTTGCAAGAGGGTAAAAATACTATTCATGGAAGTAAGTGAATCTTTGTGTGCCTGAAAGTGTAGGAAGAGGAGCTGGTTTACCTTCACCACATTTAAACAGGCCATCTAAACTCTCAGGGAGTTAATTGATTACTGGTGATTAACTGCTGACCTTTAATATAGAAGCAGTCAGACAACTCAGCCAGGGTTTCCTTGGACTTAAAGGCAATGTGCATAAATGCATCTTTCTTAAAACACCAAGCTAATATCTCCTCCAAATTCCTCAATAAGGAGGCACTTCATGTCCTCCCAAGTAACTATGTAGGGGGGTTTGGGGACCACTACTTCTTGGCATGTGAGGAGAAGACAGGTAAAGATATGTTTCTTTTTGAGCTTGTCAGTAGCCCTACACATTGAAGTCTTGTAGATTGTTAAAAAAGCAGCAATGATAGAGGTTTTAGGGTCAAATATATGTTTGAAGGTCAGCTTATAGTTTGGGTCAATGGACAAGGAAGTGGACTGACTGTTGTCACCAGGGTTGAGAACATTGATGTGAGGATTGCCCTCAAACTCAGATTTAGCAGTGGGTTGTATAGCCCAGAGAAGCTGAAGACTTTCCTCTAGGGTATCCAATGTAGAGCTATTATGTCCACTGATATCTCAGGTGGTAGCAGCAGCAGAAAAAATTCATTGATCTTGATTTGTTGTACTGCTAACGTGCCAGTAACCCCATTGATACAAGTAGTCAGGGAAGTTGTTTGAGCAACCAGAGGGTAACTTGTCCATTTATTGTCTCTGTGAGTCAGGAGAGGTTTTGAACTTTGTGATCTAGAGTGTCTTGCAAATTGCCATATCATTAGTCACTGCTGCTAAGTGGTCCAAGGCAGGAGCGCAGTTGATACAGGGTTGGCCTTCCAAGCTAGGGCAACAACCATATTTAATATGGGCAGGAGTACTAATGACCTCAGCCTTCCCTTCACCCTCAGATGCAGAAAAAAATCATTAGGATTAGTGAGGTGTTGTCTCATATACTCAATATTGCCTTGAAAAGTAGCTACTTGGTCAGATAAGAATATAATGTAAGGATCAGGGGTAGGCTCAACAGGCAGAGGGTTTGGGACAGAGGCTTGATGTTAAGTAGTGGCTTTGAGTTTGGTTATAGCCTCCCATACCATAGCTTCAAAGGCAGACAGAATATCAACTAAAGAGGCAGGCAAAGTCACTTCAATGGAGGCCACTCATTTGTTGATGTAGTTTTGAACCTTACTCAGATTGTTTCCCAATGTGGCTTTGTCCAAGCCATACTGTAACGCAGATGTTGGCCACAAGTATTGACATGGGCCCTCACTAACTAAAGATGAGAATTAACATACTCTCAAAACTGTTTGAGTTCATTGACTAGGGTCTTAAAATTTTGGAAATATTTTAGAAGAGTCAACTCTATCTGGCCACACCAGGTAGCTTGGTGGTCATCCAGTTTGCAAAGTTGATCCTTAATATATCCAGGAAGCAAGGAGCAAAGGGAGTTCAGAGACAAGTTCAGATACTTTTTTGAAGCTAGAAAGTTGTGCTGGTGCTCTGAGATACAAGCAAAGAGGCTGTGGGACCATTCTTGATAGGCCATATTTTGAACATGATTGTTGGAAACAGCAGTGGCTATGCCAGTCATAGTGTCATGGTAGGTTCCATCATGCTGGGAATTATCTGCCCAAGTAGGAAGGCTTGAAAAGCCAGAAACCCTGTATCAAAATTGACTTATTTAACAGATTTAAATCAAATGGTCAATTGGAAATGGGTCACGGCTGCTCCAGTCTGCCAGCTGAAACTGATTCCTTCTTGCAAAGTGATGTTGGTAAATCAATGTAATTTAAGGGTCACCCAATATGAGCTTGTTAATCAGCATGGGTGTCAGGGAACCAGTCATAGATAGAGGCATTGAGCAGCTTAGGGTGAGGGGCGGTCAAGCCTGCAGGTAGGGCCCACCATAGAATGGGTGCTAACTTGATAATATAAGATACAGATCAGCCAAGCAAGGACCAGGGTCCGGAGTTGGGGACCATGGAATCTACCAATCCTGTCAAAGTAATATAGAGTACTCCAAACAGTTGGGTAGAGGTGGTCTTGGCGGCGGCGGGTTCCAAGGGGCGGTCTGGTCTTGGGGTTAATGGTGGAGTCATGGGAACAAAGTACGCTGGCAGATAATTGTACTTATCTTTGAACAATCTTGGCGGCCTTTTGTACCACTTTTTGTTGTGTCCTATGTATTTGGCTTCTCTAGTCCTGGCCAAGTGGTCAGCAAGGAGGATGGTTTCCAAGTTGTACTCTGAATAGGCCGGGTTGGGGGGTATTCAGTAAAGTGAACAGGTCCAAAGGGGGCTCCCAGGGACGGTATAATGCCTGGGACAATTTGGCAGATTGATCTTGGGAGGGGCGGTGGCCTGGTAGTCTACTTGACTGGAATTAAGATGGAAGATGACTAAGACGTGATATGGTAAGATTTGTTCAAACCAAAGGTTCATAAAATTTTATTATCAAAAATGACAATGGGGTCTTCACCATACTGCCATGGTTTTTATACCATGGGACTTTGCTTCTTTGATTTTTGCAGGGTTCAGGTTTGCAGACAAGGCACTGGCGGGACATGGGTCTTGGCTTGGAGTCTCAAGGGCGGCAGATCCAGGTTGTACCTGTTCTGGCAAATAGGAATGGCAATGCTTTTTCCCGCCGCCACTGTTCACTATGTCAACTGAGTAGTCCAATTGTACTACCCTTTCTGGGCAGAAGACTGGCAGTTGCTGGTGGTCATTAGCAAAGTTAAAAATAGGTTTCATTTTAACCTCCTTAAGGCAAGCTGCAACCTCTGCATAGGTTCAGGTCTTTGGTGGCTCAAGGTTGGCATCAATCTGATGAACATTTGGAGGATTGTCTTTGGGAGGCTGGCGGGTCTCAGAGTAACTTGTTAACTCGGGTTGCAATTCAACAAGTGGGCAGTCTCCCATCCACATTGTGTGACTCAAGTAGTCTTTGGAGGGTCAGGGTTTGATTCTGGGGTTTCCAATGTTGGTTTCAAAACTCCAGTATTGGCGTTGAGCAGGTTGGCAGCAGGTTCTTCACCAACCTCTGTTGGCCAGGTTACATCTCCTTTGTCAAAATGGGTCTTCATTGGCACCAGTTTGACGGCAGACTGGCAACTATTCAGGGAATTCTCTGTAGTAGGCCGGCAGGTTGCGGAGTAATTCATCAATTTGAGCCTGTGACTTATCAGGTTGGCAGATCCTGGACTGTCCTGGAGGGTTCAATCCTTCATTTGAGAACTGGGGCTCAACTCTTGAGTTTTCAATACAAGTATTGAAGTGTCATTCATGACAATGGGCGTCAAAAATCAGTCACCCTAGGGTTCTTTGCAACCTGGACCAGATACTTACTTGATAATGCAGCAGAAACAGGAGCCCAGGATTCAGGCAGTATTGCTTAGTCAATTTTGATATATATATATTGAATAATTTTCACTGTTTCAACTCTAAGAGTTGAGTCCTCCTAAAAATTTACTCAATAAAAATCATTTATCCCCAGCTCTAATTTACATTTTAAAAAAAGCATCCTGTGATCAGGTTGTTACATTTTATTATGTACAATCTAATTCTCAACCAAATCATTTCAGAAAGATGGGGCCCTGCAGTTGGAACTTTGTTGTTGGTGCCGCCCAATGTCAATTTCATACCAGCTGATCTTGGAGCTCCCCCATTCTTGAAACTGGAAATTGTGTTGCCTCCCAATGTCCAGAATTTTATTCTGAAGATGCATTGATGCTTTCCAAGGCCATTTATCTTGGGCTACTTTGGTTAGGATTAATTGTTCTCCTTAATCCTGGTATAACAATTGGAAATTTTAAAAAAAGATATTTGAAGCCAT
This sequence comes from Entomophthora muscae, assembly GCA_014839935.2. Lineage (NCBI taxonomy): Eukaryota > Fungi > Entomophthoromycota > Entomophthoromycetes > Entomophthorales > Entomophthoraceae > Entomophthora > Entomophthora muscae. The sequence goes on along the minus strand of QTSX02007149.1, from coordinate 307,430 downwards.
GTTGGTGGTTAATCATTAATTCTATGTGAATTTGGGTGGTGATTCCCCATCACTTAGAAACTGCTTCATATTATCCTGCAATTTCTGTCACAATAAGCTGTTTCTGTGATCCTAGCGCTAATTGGTGATGAACCAAGGCAGTTTGGATGAATTGGTTGACTAACACACCAATAGTCTTCATAGACTTCATCAACACAGGGGGAAGACCAAAGTCCAAGAGGAAGGAATACAGATCTTTGGAGGCGTAGCCAGGACAGATACCAGGAATAGTGTACATTACTATGGTGCCTGAGTAGAGGAGGGAGCACACGGCGGCAAAAGCTTGCTTGTAGTCAAGTGAGAAAGCTGGAAGGGGGCCCAAGAAGGCCTGGGAGACAACATCATTACCATGGGAGTTGAGGGGACATAAGTGATATCTTCTTCTAGAGGTGGACTAGAAACTTTCATTTGTTTGGGTACTTCAGAAAAAAGGGGGGGACCAGAGAATGCACGCAGGAACAAGGTAACCAAGGGGCTTACAGCCCCTGTAGTGAGCACCATTTTGTTGTGTTTGGCTCCTGGGGACAACATCCGGGAGGACACATCAGGAAATCTTTATAACAAAAGATTTTAGGCTCAAAGCTAGCCTTGTGTTAGCCTTCAGTGTCAGGGATCCAGTCTCAGGCGGCTGGTCCGCTGTTTTTGGGGGTAACTTGGGCTGTGGTTTTTGCGGGCAGGGCCCACCACAAGAGAGGAGCTAACTTTAGAAGGTAGGAAGCAGACTTCCCCACCCAAGACCATGGGCTGGTGGCCAGAACAATGGTGTCCAACACCCCTGTGAGGGTGATATACACTATTCCAAAAAGCTTGCTGGTATGGTTGGTTGGGAGGTCAGGGGAGGAGGCTGGCATCAGTTTAGGTGTTACAGGTGGTTCCATATAGATGTTGTAGGCCAGGAGATAATTGAATTTTCCTCTAAATAGTTTGGGGGTAGAGAGTATCCACAGGCCTTGGCGGTTGTATCTGATAGTGGATTGGATGCAGGCCAATGGGTCAAGTTCAAGGATTTTCTCTGGTGTATAATCTTTATAATTGGGCTTCAAAGGATAATTGGTGAAGTGAACAGGCCCAAAGGGAGCACCAGGTGGACAGAAAACTGCAGGCAGAGGGACAGAAGGGCTGGGAGATCTTGAACTGAACTGATAGACGGCAAATACAAAATATGGCAGTAGCTGTATAAGCCAAAGTAACATAACCATTATTCAAAAATGGCAATAAGTTTGGAGCGCGGGGTCCTTTGGTCTATATAGTACCCCACCTCCAAACTTAACATTTCCCATGGGGGTTCATCAGGGCATTGGGGAAAGCAGGGCCAGGGGAATTGGGTACTTGGGTCTAAAGGCAGCAAAATGGCACTTGGCCTGGGAGTTCTTTCATTGGTCAAGAATCCCAATTTGGCTACCTGATTATCTGGCTCTAGCGTTGTGGTCATGGGGCTGGGTTGTGGGCCTGTGCCTCTTTCCTTGGTTGGCTCCTGATTGGTTACTTGAGAGGACTTTAAACTCATGAAATTCACATAGGCACCATCTCTGCCTTCATTAGGCAATTCAAGAGGCTCCTCCTTGGGCGCCACCATGGTTGAGCTGGTGCTGGTATTCTGGCTTTGGGACTTAGCAGGAGCCTCAGCTTGCAGGGGCTCAAACCCAAAAAAAACACAGGCGGGCAGCCTGGGGGAATCCAGGGTCAGGGTTCAAATCCTGCTCCTGGGCCTGGGTTTCCAGAGGGGGAAAATTGTCAATCCTGACATTCAGGACAAAATTAAGCGCACATACCTTAATTTCCTGGAATAGAAGATGAGGAATTCCTTTTGGCAAAAGGAAAGGAAAAATCTTGAAGAATATTAAAGCTGACGCAGATGTGGATAAACTTGTCTTTATTAGGTGAATTAATTCTACTTAAATAGTAGACAAGGGTTGATGATCACTCATTAAGTAGACAGAGTGGCAGAGGGGGTCACATTGGGGGGGAATTATATCAGTATTAGTCACAGGCTGGTATGGCAATCCGGAATGGGTGGAAATTGGAATAGACCCATTACAGAAGACAAGTAATTCCCAAACTCAAAGGCAAAACCAACCAAATCTTTGCGCATATCATTATTCAAAGGCCATATCAAAATAGCTTTAATGGCGCAATTTCCAACAGTCACTTGGGAAGAAATGAAACGCCTTCTTATCAAGAAATCTATGGAGATCTCAGTCTAGAGGTTAAGAAAAATGCTCTTATGCATATCACTTTTATTCCCCAAGGAAACTCTGGCTGAGTTTACTGACCCTTTTTTAATCAAGGGGCAACAACTCATTACTAGTTGTCAACTGACTCCCTGGGAAGCGTGCAAAGCATGCTCCAATGCATTTAATGTTAATCAGCTTCTATGCCTGTACTTTAAGGAACAGAATACATCCCTCAATTCCATAAAGAGCATCAAAAACCTCCTACAAGATATGCATTTGACACATGGAGGGACTGTGCTTGCAAAACAAAAGGCCAATAACGCTGGGACTACCTCTCATACTATGTAAATCATGACTCTTGACTCTTGTGGACAGCCCTTGAGACAAGGGTGTCATAACTATGGTCAGATTGGACATCACTCTTGTACCTGTACCAACCCCTGTGTGGAAGGGTGTGCCCCAAAGGAACAGCTGGGAAAAGTGAAGTCAGCTTAGAGGCAAAAAAACTCTCTGCTGACTAATCTTTCCCATCTCTTCCTGATCCTCACTCTGATAACAAATCTCCTCCTTTGTATGGCTCTACTATCCTTCATCTATTCCACAATCTTTAAATTAATTCTGAGCCTAAAGATTCTAAATGTGATGAATCAGATAGTTATGGCTACTCTATGTTGGCTATTTCTGAGACTGTGTTAGTTCCCTATAAACTTTTCTCTGGGAAAACCACAACTATGTCTTGCCCATCTCCAGCTGAAGCTAAGGCCATGGCGGCTCACTCTTAATTTGCCCAAGCTCATTAACCCCCTGTTCTAGTGGACTCCTTGGAAGAAGCAGCTGAGCTAGCTAAAGCCCTCTTCCAAAAAGTGAGTGTGTCCCTCCTGTTGCAAACTGTATACAAGGAAATTCCTGCCTTGAAATGCATGTTGTAAAGTGGGAATAGGAACTGGAAGCAGCGCAAGACGTTCTGGCTGTCTTGCCACCCTTTGGAAAAGATACCACCCACATAGAAGTATCCATCCAGAAGGTTAAAATTAAGGCCATCCTGGACACAATTCTACTGTCAATGTTGTATCTTCCAAATTGATAAAGAAACAAAAACTGGCTCCTGATCTCAACTATAATCAGTCTTATGAAACAGCTGGTATGGCATAAACCTGGGCTATTGGCGCTTACTCTGCTCTGCCTATGAGGTTTGGGAAGTTTCTCATTGCATCCCCCTCTGTTGTACTAGAGAATAAAAGCTATGGTCTCCTGGTGGGCACCCAATTTCTTTGAGAGTAAAATGAAATTGTAAACCTTCAAGATGGGTACCTATCTCTCTTAGGGTACAAGGTCCCATTAATCTTTGAAGAACCTCTGTGCATCCCTAGCAAGCTGTCAGGGATCCACTTTGCGGGGAATAAACTTCCCAGCTGATGGGCCAAGGCCCCTACATTTAAGCCTGCTATTACTGAGCCAATAGGAACTGTGACCATTGCAAGATGCCCAAGTTGTCCTAGATAGGCAAACCTTCCAAACATATAACTGAATTGCCCTAGTATATAGTAGCCCACCAAATACGTCAAGAGGTAAAAAGAGGCGTAAGGTCTAACCAAAGTGGGTTCTGTGGGTGGGGAAGCAAACAAACGGCCATAGTGGAATTTACGTCCCCAATGTCCAGAAGGATATTTGAACCATTCATTGGCAAGGGATTCCTTCTGGTGGGAATCATCTGGGGAGGAATTATACCAGTCTGTTGTTGGAGTTGGGTTTTCCAAGGTGAACACCTTGGACAAGAAGTAGGCTAGAAACCAAGATAGAAAGAGAATTCCTCTCATGGCTTCAGAGAAGGAGTGTTATCAAAAATGGATAAGTAGCTAGAAGAGTAATAATCTTTATTGTTGTAACAATTGAAGTGAAATAAGAAAAGGTCACTTATATAGCCTTATAATAAGGCTGAAATATTTGGGTGGATGTTTGAGATAATAGAGGAGATTTTCATGAGTCTATCATGTAGGACTTACTAGTTTCAAGTATGAGATACAGTGTATCTTAATAATAGGCATCACAAGTTGGTGGCAGAGCTGAAACCACAAGGATATTGACAAGTAGAAGGTAATTAAGGAAATGAAGCCCGCTGATCACATATCATACTATACAGAGTCTGGTTCATGTATAGAGAGAGCGGGTTATTGCTCAAACAATTGGTATCAAGGAGCCAATCAGAATCAAAGCAGAAGGTGATGTTATTACTCTCAATATTAACCTTTTTGCTTTTGAAGTGGTTTTCAAATTTGAAAGCAGATTGAATAGGTGAGTAATAAATAGGTAATTTAAAGGAATTGCCTGGCTTTGTATTAACGTTCTCTTCTGGATTAGAGTCCTGGGTTTGATCCCTGGTGTGGGAAGAGCTGAAAGGCTCACAAATGTTGAAAATGTTGTTGTTTGCTGTTTTTGAGTTAATAACTAATGGCCCTTCAGTCACATTTAGAAAGGAGTCAGGAAAAGGGTTCCTGACACAAGCGCCTTAAGAATTGTGTCCTCAAGTATTCCACAGGTATCTTCTTGCTGAAATATAGAACTAACTCTTCAAATATGGGCTCCCCTCCACCGTCTTACCCTGCTGAAGAAGGTGTCCCGCTATTTTCCCCAGCCGCCATCACTATCCCTCCTAGCTCCCAGGTGATTATTGACTCCCAGATATCCTATGAGTTGCCTAAGAAATCTTTCTTAGAGTTGTACTCTTCTGGATCCCTAAGTTGCAAAGAACCTTGAATGTGTCTAGGGATTTTGGATCAAACTCATATGGAGCCTGTATAATTGCTACTAGCCAACCTGACTGCTTTACTTATGCAGATTTCTAGAGGCCAAGTTTGTTGGACATGAATGTATATTAGGAGCAGAGCAGGTGGCATCCATATATCCTTTTGGAACCTTCAGCAACTTTAATTTACCTGAAGAAGACCCTCAAGTTCTCTCTCTGTTCACAGCTGCTGACTTCCCACAATTTTCACCCATCCAAAAGAAAGATGTTTTGGAACTGCTCAACTAGCTTCACAACATTGTTGCTTCTGGACCTAACAACTACGGTTTAGCAAAAGGGGTCATTCACCAGATTGATACAGGTGGAGCTCCGCCTTTCTGTGCTAAGCCTTACTGTTGCAGCAGGGTGGAAGATGCCCAGGTCTCCAAAGAACTTAAATAACTTTTGGATGCATGGTTCTTAGCTCCCTCTCAGAACCTTTGGGTCTCCCCCTTAATAATTCTTAAAAAGAAGGATGAAGGCCATTGTAATGTTATGGACTATTGCAGCCTAAACTCTCTCACAAAAAAAGAATTCATACCCTCATCCAAGAATTGATGATGCCCTTAGATGACTGGGAGGCTCAAAGTTCTTCTCAGCCAAAGACTTAGCATCATGATACTGGCAGGTTGACTTTTCCCCAGAAGACCAAGAAAAGGCTGCACTTATCACATCAAAAGGTCTCTCCAAGTCCACTTGAATGTCTCAAGGACTCTGTAATGCTCCAGCTACCTTCCAAAGAGCCATAGATTCCAATCTACATGATCTAAAGCTCTCCTGTGTACTTTTATACCTGGACAATATCACAGTGTTCAGTTCCACTTCCACTGACCATTTGGATCATCTCATGTCTGTCTTTCTCAAGATTTGAGAAGCTGGTTTGAAACTCAAACCTTCCAAGTGTTCTTTCTTCAAAGAGCATATTATGTTCTTGGGTCACAAAGTCACTCAGACTGGAATACTCCCCATGGACAATAAGGTGGAAGCCAAGATTAGATTCTGCCTGCCAAAAATCTATGTGAGGTCCAAGTATTCCTTGGCATGTTGAATATTACCAACAAATTATCCCTGACTTTGCTGAACTGAGTGAGCCCCTGGTCCAACTACTGCAAAGCGTACCATTTGAGTAGACTGATACCCAACAGCAATCCTTTGAGGCTCTGAAGGCCAAACTCAAAGAAGCTCTCATCCTGGTCTATCCTGAGAATGATAAGGAGTTTATCCTGTACACTGACGCCAGTGGTGTGGATGTGGGTGCCATCTTAGCCCAGCTAGACAATGAAAGCATAGATCAACCTGTAGCATATTCTTCACATGTCCTTGAAAAACATGAGAAGAACTATAGTGTCACAAAAAAGGAATGCCTGGCAGTGTTACATGCTTTGAAACAATTATGACATTACACTTACAGAACCCACTTTACGGTGGTCACATATCATTCCTCCCTTAAATGGCTGTAACAACTCAAGGAGCCTGAAGGTCAATTAGCATGTTGGGCTCTGCGCCTGCAAGGCTACAATTTCACTGTGGTACACTGTCCCGGCGCTCAAAATCAGAATGCTGATGGATTATCAATGATGCCTATACTAGCCATTCACCCTGTGGACGCTGATTGACTATATGAGTTAATAGGGTACCCTGACTTCTGGACCACTAAACCAGAAGACATCTAATTAGTACTACAGAATCTATCAAAGGACACTGTAATTTGAGATAGAAAGCTCTTCAAGAAATTCAACAACTTCTATCTGCCCCATGTTTGACCTAGTATGAGAATAGCCATTATCCTCCAAGCTCACATTGAAACTGGACATGGGGGTATAGCAAAAACTCATACTGGTTGTGCAAGAACTTCTATTGGGAAAATATGGACCTCCTACTCCCTGATGTCCTTACGTCCTGTCATTCTTGTCAGCTCTAACAACCTTGAACTTTCCAACACTAATTCAAGCTCATCTTCCTAAGCATACCTTCTGACTGTGAGTATTGATGCTGTTAGACCTTTCCCTTGTTCTAGGTCTGGGTGTCAATTCATCTTGATAGCTGTAGACCATTTTAGCAAATGGGTCAAAGCCAGAGCTGCAAAAGATATAACTGCCAAGACTACTGCAAATTTATTGTTGCAGGATATCTTCTACCAACACAGATGTCCACATGTCCTGTTGTCTGATAATATCACCAACTTCAATGCTTGCCTCATCACGTCTTTTGAAGAGCCATGGGTACCCACCAATCCTTCTCTGCGCTGTATAATCTATCTACCAATAGAACTGTTGAACAAGCAAATTATTCCCTGGTGGTCATAATAAGGAAACTCACCCTTTCTGATGCCGCTAATTGGGATATGTTCCTCCCTGCTGCTCTCTTTGTGTATTGACTCAGTAGACACCAAGTGACTGGCCAGTCTCCCTTTGAAATGCTTTATGGGAGTGAAGCCACAACCCCCTTAATCTTGGGACCCCCTTTGATCAAAGTTGATGTGTCTGCCAACCCTGAAGCTCATGTAAAGACTTGACTAATTGTATCATTGACATTAAGCAACGGCATGTTCAATTGCCTATAAGGTCAAAGCTTTAGAGTTCTCACCTTCCAATGCTTCTAGGGCCCCCTCACTGAATACCAAGTAGACAACCTAGTTCTCTACTATCAGAATTGTACTGGAGGCAGAGCCCATAAGCTAGAATCTCTCTGGGTTAGTCCTTGTGAAATCACCTTCAAGAAGGGGGTCAAGTATACCATAAAGCTGCTGTCATCTGGCCGTCCTTTTGCCCAAGTTCATTCCAAATTCCTCTCAAATATCAACTCCCTGTGTCCAATATTGAAGGGGGAGATGTCAGAAATTGTGCCATTGACACTGTTTTGGTATGACCTTCAAATAACAACATGTGCAAAGATTTGGTTGGTTTTTCTTTTGAGTTTGGGAATTTCTTGCCTTCTGTAAATAGGTCTATTCCAATCCCAACATTCCCAATTGCCATACCAGCCTGTGACTGATCCTGGTATAATTTCCCCCCAACTTGCCCCACTCTGCCACTCTGTCTACCTAATGAGTGATCATTGACCCTTGTCTACTATCTAAGTAGAATCAATTCTCCTAATAAAGACAAGTTTATCCACATTTGTATTGGCTTTGATATTCTTCAAGATTTTTTCTTTTCTTTTTGCCAAAAGGAATTTCCCATCTTGTATCTTAGGAAATTAAGGTATATGCCCTTAATTTTGCCCTAAAGGCTAACCCAAGGCTAGCTTTGAACCTCAAATATTTTTTATAAAGATTTTTTGCTGTGTCCTCCCAGATGTTGTCCCCAGATAGCAAAGACAACATAAACTGGCAGGTCTCTTTTTCTAGTTTGGTCCCTTGAGCTCAGGTGGGCTGGCGCTAGGGGTCATGAGTGATAGGGTGGCATTTGGCACAGTTGGGCTGCCATCAGCTACCTCTGTATAATAAAACTTTTAACCCTTCTGTTTAGAAATTCAGGTATTGGCAGTTGGCAGGTTTTTAGGTTCAGTGCCACCTCCTGGGCTTTGGGCAAGTTTGGTGCAACTATCATTGATGGACTTGCTTTCTTTTACCAAGAAAACTGCTTGTTTTCAGTGTTGATACCTTGGGAAAACTTGAAGCGTCAGGCACTGGCAGTTTGCTTGTAAAACTTTGTAGAAAAAGTTAAATACTCAGATACAGGCAGTTTGGCATCAACTTTAATAACAGGAAAATTATCAACTGCTTGCAGGTTTCCAAGCTCCCAGTCTTCTAAACTGGCAGGCTGTTGTGAATCCTGCTATTCAGGAATGATCAATTTTACCTTTGATAGGATCACATTTCGAGTGTGAAATCCTTCTGCTCACTTTCTCTCTTTGAAATGGGAGTCACTTCAAATTGGGTGAAGGACTTGTTTACCTTCTGACTGGTAAGCTGAGTGATCCTTGACCCACTTATGAGAGTGGCCAGTGATATAACTGTCCTTCTATCATTTTGCAATATACAATTGCCCTAATAGAATCTAAATGATGCATCCAAGAAAATTGAGTTCTGGTTACACTCTTCCTGTGTGTCATTGTTTGTACTTTGGTGCCTTCTCCCTAGTCCCGTCTAGAGGAGATTTCTTATGGTTATCATCCCCAGGGCCTTGAGGTAAGTTAATTATTCTTCTCTGAAGGCTGACATTTGGCTTAGTATGGACCTGATCCTATGGTTAGGATTTCTTGTTGTGTCTCTTGGCTGGGCCCAAGTACATGGCACAGGCAGTGAAAGGGTTTGTTCAGGGGTTGGCCCTGGCACCCTACTCTGGGGTTCAGGTATGGAAAAGTTGTTACTCCTGATAGCTATGGCCTTGATCATGTTGAATCTGGTTTCCCTAACCTGTCCCAGATTCCCATATGAAGAGTATAAAGTAGGAAATGAAGTTGGGGTCAAAGAAGGGAAACAAATATTTATTTTATGGAAGATGTGGGGTATATAGTTGGATACCAAGCTTCACATGTGCATATAGATCCTGCATGGTCCAGGGAGGAGTTGGGTTAATTTAGGGATGCCTTGGGGGTTTAATGTGAGGAAGGATGATGCTGCATTTTGGTTTGGGAGTTGACTTTGTAGGTGATGGGGTGGGTTAGTGGTGTTTAAATGGAAGGGTATGGTTGGTTTTGAATGGAGAGGTATGTTATTTTTGGGTTGGTAGTGGGATGCAAGGGGTTTATTGTAACTGAGGATGTTAAAGGGAGAATGGTTGTTTGATTTCCAGGACATGGCTGGAGATGGCCAGGGTAATGGTGGGGGGGAGGAAGTTGGCGGGGGTTTTGGGGATGGGGGCAAGGGCAGGGACGTGGCTATCGTAGTCGTCGTAATAGCAGGAGACTTGGATGGGGATGGCGGTGGGGGCAGTGCAATTAAAGGAGACGGTCCAGGGGCTCCCGTTAAAGGAGCGGCGCATGAGGTAGATGAGGTGGGCGGGGATGGAGGAGGGCGCTGTGGCAAAGGCGGAGGGGGAGGAGGGGAGATAGGTGGCGGAGGATAGGGACTTTTGGTGTTTGCCTTGGGACACTTTGAGGTTGGTGATGGCAAACGAGGTGGGGATGAGGATGCGGCACTTGCGGGTGTCGTGGGCGGCAAGGGTGAAAGCTTTGAAGTCGGTTCTGTTGACGTTGGAGGTGATGTTGATGAGGCTTGACGGGGGCACCTCAAAGGTGGGTTCTAGCCCCTCGTACCTCAGCATGGAGAAGGGAGTGCCAGGGATTAGATTAAACGTGGCGGGGTCTCGAGCACTAACCCTGAGCAGAGATGGGGCCACCTCGTCCAGGCCAAAGATGCCAGAAACGGAAACAGGGGATTCACGAGTGGTTAGGTCATAGGTCTGGGACCAGAACAGAGTTGCCGGGTCGTGAGAGGACAGGGGGCTGACGGTTAGAACAGATATCAGAAGCATCAGCCACAGGAAGCTGCCGCCAGAGACAAAGAACTTTTGGAAATCTCCCACCAGGCTGAGGAAGGGGATGATGGGCAAAGTGGCCACAGCAGCAAAGAAGGATGCCAGCGAATATACGATGATGGGGGGTGTTCCGGTAATCAGTGATTGGCACATGGAAACCATTACGTTGCTGGCCGAGTCGTGCAGCAGCAGGCAAGGGACAAAGACTGTTATGATTATTTGCATGCCAACACACAGCGTCTCCCTAAGCCGAGGCACATGTGGCGGTGTTTTCCTTGACCAGTAGGTGATGGGATGCAGCATTAGCGAGCAAAGGTATGTGCCAATGTAGGAATAGGCAAACCACGTCAAGAAGTAGAGCATCCCAACCTGGGCCATGCCTGCCAGGCGCTGGACCAGCATCAGCATCAACCACAGACCTGCCATGGCCAGCGTTGAGGCCTGGAACCGTTTATGGCATGGGCGCTTGCCCCGGGACAGCCAGTCAGCAACGGCAAGGCAAAGGGCAGCCTGTAGCATGTTCAACATGTAAACCAGGACCCAGTGGCGATGGATTGCCAAGACGTTGGCTTTGATGATGAGATGGTTGACACCAAACGAGACAAGGAGAAATAGCACCAGGCCAAGCATAGTGATCAGCAGGGCCCTGGTGGGGGGGCCATGCTGCAAATGTCCATCGGTCTGGGTAGAACCCCCTTTGCAGCTTGGGGCAGGCAAGGTAGATGGTGACGGTTAGAAGGATTAGTATCATTGCTGCTGCGCCTAGGATGTGGTCAGTCACAAAGGAGTATTGGAAGGTGGCCAATGACAGGAGAGAGTAGAAGACCCCTGCCGACTCGATCTGCGGCTTGGACTCGAGGAAGCTGGACTCGTCAATGGCTTGAGCCAGCGGCCATAGCGACTGGCCCATGGATTCCAGCGTAGACATGTAGGCATGTTGGATGTTGTCCAGGAGGGTGTGGTACACGGCGCGGTTGCGGAAGATGGCAAAATCAACCCCAGGGATCCCCTTCTTTCCGGAGTATACGGCATAGTCGGTAACCGAGTTGATGACCCGCATCTGGAACAGGTCGTTGCCCAAGACAGACGTGGTTGGGCGTGGGATGGCGCGCGCCAACTCGGCCAGCCGCGGGTTGGAGCACTGGAAGAGCAGGACCCGGCCGCCGGCGCCGGCACCTTCCAGGTTCAGAAACGCCCGGACGGTGCTTGCCCATTCGTGGGCCATGAAGGCAACCGAGCCCAGAACGCCCGCCTCTTCAAAGTTGTTGAAGTTGAAGATGAGATCGTGCTTGGGGGGATGCAGGGCAAACAGGCGCACCATCTCCATTGCCGCCACCACCCCAATGCCGTTGTCGTTGGCACCATAGCTGAGCTGCACCGAGTCAAAGTGGGCTGAAATCAGCAGGGCATTGCCAGTGTTGGCGCTGCCTTGGATGCGCACCAGGACGTTCCCTGACTCCAGATACCCTGTGACGTTTGAGTTGCCGAACATGCCGGTTGGGGTGTCCTTGCCAGTAAAGGCTACGGGGGTATTGTCATCTAGGACTTGGATGCTTGGGTTGATCTGGGTGCGCACCCTGTTGGCATAGTCAAGGATATAATTGCGCACGTCATCGTTGGCACGCATGTTGAAGAAGTGGGGGTGGCGCGTAATCACCTCCAAATGGGCATACGCGGCGTGGACTGAGAAATCAGGGGTCATGGCCAGCACTGCGGAGGAGTTGTTGGCCAAGGGGGTCGGTGGAGTGTCGTTCGTGGTGTGGGTGATGAGCAGCACCAAGCCAAACGCCAGCAGCTGGGCAAAGATGACCAGGCCAAAGATGGACAGGGCAACTGGGCGAGTGACGTTTTCGCTTGGCGTGTGGGTTTCATTCTTGCGCTTGGCAATTTCGAAAGCCTCGGAGGTGCAACTAACGCGGTTGCGGTTTAGAAGAGGCATGGGGAATTAGTTGCTGCTATGGTACGTATTTATAGTGGCTCCAGTGTTTGTAAATAGGCAATGATTGGCTTGGACATATGCTCCTCTAAAGTCCTTTACTCTCCCGGACAGTAACTGATCGCAGTGCCACCGCAATCAAAAAAGCAAGGTTAGGCCTTTATACTTTTACCATCTCTCGCCTATTACTCGTGTTGGTATTTCACCATTCCTTGCTCGGCGTGACATGTTTAACCGAGCCACAAACAGTTAGAATCCCCCTTCCCCACCAGTAACCTTATTCCTTTCCCCAAATCCATCCTTGGCAGATGCTGTTTGGTTGAGGCGGGATCAAGGGATATCCCACTGCAAGACAACCAACCCACCACGGAATTACTTGCCTGCCATAAAAGGAAATTTAAACTCTGTTTACTACCCATTTAACCGCCCCCAACTTTGGACAATCAATCCGCCCCGGCGAAACTTCCCGATCAAGCCTCGGGGAATTACAGCAGATCCCGCATAGTTACCGTTTCCAATAAATCTTATCGCACTTCTCGATCTTATCAACTCAACCCAATCAAACCCCGCCTCCCTCGTCCAACCTACAAACCCTTACGCAATACATTCCATACCGACGTCCAGGTATTGGTTAACATTATCCATTGCGGATCTCCCCTAGCCAAACATACATACCTTGCTCAATAAATCCTCAACCTACTTACCATCCCCCACCAAGGTTATATCAGGACGGTTGCTAAACCCCCTAGATGGCTTACCAAGGTACATCTTTTCCCTCACCGTTGCTATACAACACCACTTACCAGCAAGTCACCCTTATGGCAGGGCACCTAGATCAGGACCACATTCAGTACTTTATGGGAACCCATTTGATACCATAACTATAAGGGTACTGAGTTATTATTAAAAAACTTCCAAACCCAGCCCAACCCTAACCCTAAACCCAGCCAGATCCAATAATCCAAGCATCCTGGGCAGGTGGCAAAAGTTAAAGTGCAGAATCAGATATCTCAAAATCAACCCATCTTCCAAACCCTGCACATATTTTCAATAAAAATGTTTTTGGCAAGAGGTTTATTATCTATCTAATGTTTGCATCCTTATAGATGGTGTTGCCGGTAGCTAGAACCTTGGGGGGGGAGGGGATAAAACCAAAGCCATATGAAATATACTTTGCTTTGATCCAGGTTTTTTAAATAGTTTACCTTCACCCCTTGGAATCAAGGGAGATGATTGAAGGTGCAAAAGGCCAAGCAAGTAATATTGCTGCGACCAAGATTATCCTCCCGCCTGCTAACCTATCTCACAATACACAGGGGGCGCTTAATGAGCTGCCCCATAACGTATATAATGGCATGGATCAATCTGATGGCGATGTTAAGTTACTAGCACCATCTCCTGATTAGGAGCATTGCCAATTCAACATTGCTGATCCCCCCGCTTGTTATTCCTTGGCTACAAACCTACATGAAACCTGCCACCGTGCCACCCCCTGATGACCTTGTGGTTCTCCCCACATAGTATATCAGTCCCAATACTGATTAATAAACCTGATCTTATTCTTGTCCTTTTTATTGGACTGTTATCTTCCCCAAATAAATACTGAACTACCATTTGTTCTGTCGCAACAAATCTCCGTTTGGTATGGATACATCAAAATTGAAAAGTTAAAAAAAGTTAAAAGGATAAAAGTTGATACATAAAGAGAGAACAAAGAATTAAGGGGCCAAGCCTTACCTACCACCAAAGTTTTGCCTATCCCTACTCAGATCTAATACCATTCACAACCATTGGCCCAGAAGTTTCAAGGATGGCCCCACCCCTTATTGGTCCCAAAAAGGGGTACATCCTGTTGCAACTGAGCTTCCAGACTTGCCTGCTAACATATCTTACAATACACAGGGGGCGCTCAATGAGTTGCCCCTTGACGTATCTAACAACATGAAACAATCTGATGGCAATATTGTATGACAGGTACTTCATCCTAATTAGGAGCACTACCAATTTGACTTGCTGATCCCCGCATGAGTTATTTCTTGGCTTTGAACCTTACATGAAACTTCCCATTATGCCACCCCCTTGTGGCCTTGTGGCTTTCCCCATATGGTATATTAACCACAATATTCTACAATAAACAATACCTTACTCTTATTATTCTGTCCTTTCTATTGGACTGTTGTCTTCCCCAAACCCAAATACTGAATCCGCATTGGTTCAGTTGCAACAGTGGTAGCAGCGGTAGGTTTACAACCCACCTAAAACAAAATCCTCCCTAATAAAGGACAGAGCACGGGCTGTATGGTTACTCCCCAACAAGAAACTTTCCTGCTAATCCCCAAGGGGGACATCCCCGACGGGTATGTCATCTATCAAGACCAGTTAGTTCTCACAAGCGTGTACAATCAGCTCCGCCTCGGGCAGCGCAACACCAGTGTCACCCTGCCTCAGTCAGACCTGTCCCAACGCATGCTCAATCTTCAGCTAGAATCCTTTGCGGGAGGCGTTGAGGGGGCCAACATTGTCAGTTGGCTCCAATCTACTAAAACCCGCCTCTGTATCTGTCAGGTTCCTGAACCCATGTGGGTTGTCACTGCGTCTGGTTGCCTCACAGGGGCTGCCGCTGTGTGGTTCACCAACTGGGCCAGCCAGGAACTTGACATTACCTGGGTGGCATTCCAAGACGCTGCCAAGTCCCGCTACAGCAAAACCTTCTCCCCAATTGTTGTGAGGACTCCTCTTCTAGAAATCAAACAAACTGGGTCCTTTCCTGAGTACCTTGCCACCTGGCAACAAGCTCTTGCTGCCGCCCCCAAAGTTGTGACTGAAGGAAATGCAATGCTACTCACTCTCATCATCAATGGGTTAAAACTCCATATCTGCAAGTGGGTCCCTGTAGGTTGCTGCACCTCCATTGATGACTGCTACAAGGCCATTGTAGAGGCTAACAACCAGGCCTCAATGGGATTCTGCCGTACCAGTGACACTCCATCCCAACCGCGTACAACACCTGGCAATGGCCACAATCAAGTGGGCCGCCGCCAGCCCCATCAGCAGGATAATGGGACTAAACACCCCAGTGAGGGGGGAGCTTCAGCTAGCGCAGATTAAGGAGCAGGGAAAAGCCTGGGGGTTGTAGCAACAAGAGGCCCTGCAACCCCACCAGACCCATCCTCTCAATCCTTGCTTGCAAAGAACCCCTGTGACTATAACATCCATGAAGTTGAAACCCTGGACGTCTTCCAAGTCCACAGTGACAACCTGTACTACAAGCAAGCCACTCCTCAAATAAAGTAACACACTTATCCCTTCTGTTTCTGTGGGAACACCCACAAATTACTGATAGATACCGGGGCCGTCCACACCATGGTGGACCAGGCGTTCACCAACTCTCAACAACTGGACCGGGTGCCCAGCAGGTTCAAGGCAGTACAAGTGGCTGGCTCCCGCAGAGTTGCAATCACCCATGAGACAGTACCTTTCTCTGTGAGAATGGGGAACATCCAGGTTAAGCTTGCTGGGCCAATCATGGCAGGGCTCAGCCACAACGTAATTGCTGGCCTTGACTGGCTTTGGCACAACCGCCCCTACATTGACTGGGATAACTCTGTCATCATCCTCAATAGAAATGGGGTAGGGTTCCAGATTTACCCTGTGAAAATGAGCAAGTTACTCCATGATACTGTGTTGGTCAGAATAACGGAGACAGGCTCATACAATTTCAAGGAGGGAAAACTAGACTTTACCCAATGCTCAGCCAAATTCATTCACGCTGAACCATCTGCAGTCCCTCTCTTGACCCCTTCACCACCACCAGCGCTTGCCGCACTCCTTGAGGAGTACAAGGATGTATTCAGTGAAACACTTGAACAACTACCTCCTTCCCAGAAGATCCAGCACACTGTACAACTTCAAGGGTTGTTACCAAAAGCACAATCATTATACCGTCTTACACCAAAGGAAGATGAGACCCTCTGCCAGCACCTTGTGGACGCGCTTGCTAAGGGCCTCATTTGCCCCTCACTCTCTCCATACGGGGTGGCTGTCTTTTTTGTAGCCAAGAAGAACGGGTCCCTTTGCCTGGTCACAGACTACCGCGCCCTAAATGAGGTGACAGTTAAGAATAAGTACCCCCTGCCCCTGATTGACAACCTGTTTGATACGCTTGCAGGTGCAAAGGTCTTTAGCAAGATTGATCTCACTGCAGGGTACAACCAGGTCCGCATTGCACCAGGGGATGAGGCAAAAACTGCCTTCCGCACGCGCTACGGGTTGTTTGAGTGTCGTGTCATGAACTTTGGAATGACCAACGCTCCTTTCACTTTTGCCATGTTGATCAACAAAGCATTTGAGGAACTGATTGGAAAATGTGTGGTGGTGTACCTTGACAACATTATTGTCTTCAGTCAAGATCAAACCATACACCTCCAACACCTCCATGCTGTCCTTGACACCCTTCAGAAAAACCAGCTAAAAGCTAAACCCTCCAAATGCAAGTTTCTCAAGCCGGAGCTGTTATTCCTTGGGCACACCATCTCTGCCCAAGGGATAAAGCCCAACCCTGCCAAAATCAAGGCAATTACTAGCATGCTGCCCCCCACTGATGTGGGCCAAGTGCAAACCTTCTTGGGCATGGTTGCCTATGTACGCAAGTTCATCCCCAATTGCGGAGAGCTAATTGCACAACTCACTGAGCTCCTCAACACCAAGCAGCACTTCCATTGGACCCCTGTCAGGGATCAAGCCTTTGAAATGTTGATGCAAAGGCTCACAAAAGCACCAGTACTGCAATTCCCCAATCAAAATCGTCAGTACAAACTCAAGATCAATACCTCTGAAAGAGCCATAGGGGGCATGCTAAGGGTAGAAACTGACAATGGCGCCTTCCTGCCTGTAGCATATGAGTCCAGGAAGCTCACTGACTTGGAACAACGTTACCCATCCATGATAAAGAGTTGGCAGCAATTGTGCACTGTGTTGAGAAGTGGTGCTGTTACCTGGAAGGTGCTACCTTCCCACCCCGCGTTCTGACGGACCACAAGTCACTTCAGTACTTCAACACACAGTCCCACTTGATACGCCGCAAAGCAGGATGGGTTGAGCGTCTATCCTCTTACCAGTTGCGCATTGAGTACAATCCTGGGAAGGAAATTGTCACAGCTGACGCCCTTTTGCAACTCTACATAGCGTCCATCAATGGGGACAATGGTTTGGATCCATATTGGCTCATGCTCTACCTCCACCCTGAGACAACTCGCTACAAGGGCCTTAACTTGGTAACCATCTCCAAGCTGAAGGACAACAAAAGTCAGTTCACCACCAATGCTGGTAACATCTGTTGTTGGGCAGAGACAGGTGAAAAGACGCCTTACATTCCCACCACGCAACAAGGTGACACAATTTTGCACTACCACCAAACTCTGGGTCACATCTGAGGGCGTAACCTCTTTGAGATCATGAAACGGAAGGTTTGGTGGCCGCGCATGCGTCAAGACATCTTGGAACTCCTTGAATTCGTGTGTTGTGCAAAAAGAACACATTCAAACCTGCACCCCCAAGTCTGTCTTGCCCATCAAAGCCATGAAACCCTTTGAGCAGTGGGCCCTTGACATTGTGGGGCCACTCCCCAAAGACAGACTGGGAAATAAGTACATTATCACTGCCATTGACTACTTCACTTGCTAGACAGTGGCCTGAGGACAACTAACCACACTGCCACCACCATCACCCACTTTATTTGCAAGGAAATTGTGTCCCTCTTTGGGCAACCCAAACGTCTCATCACAGATGGCGACCTCAAACTCAATGGGCATGTCATGAAGGTATCCTGTGCCAAGAACACACTCCTACGTATAGTTACATCCCCCTACCATCCTCAAGCCAATGGACACGTAGAACAGTTAAATGGCTCACTGGTTCAACTGATTGCCAAGCTCTTGCAAGAGCACCCCAAAGCTGCATGGAATGAACACCTGCCCACCGCTCTATTTCCTGCAAGCAAGAATCAACAGGGGCACAGGGTTCAGCCCCAGCACCCTGGCCTTTGGGACGCCTGACAGTCTTACAGGAGTTGAACAGGGAAAGCTACAATCCAAGGTTCCCAACAAGCCTCCCCTAGTAACAACCCTATCCCTAGATCAATGGTGTGCCAAAGCCCAGGAAATCAAACACAAGCGTATTAAAGGAGGGACAAAGCACCTCAAAGCTAGATACACTGTAGGTGACCCCGTCTACACCCTCAATCCCAATTCTTCCAAGTTGGAGCCCAACCACCTAGGGCCCTTCAAGATAGCCGCTGTCCTTGACAATCATACCTATCAACTCAAATACGCCCAAGGAAATACCAAAAAGCTTCACCATGATTGCTTGCGCCCCTGCTGCGCCATCCCCACACAAAGGCTGTTTGTGCAGACCTTCCCAGACCTCCCACAGACTCTGGTCTTGGTGTCTGATGACAAGCAGGGGGCAAGGGGGGTGTTGCAACTGTGCTTCCAGACTTGCCTGCTAACATATCTTACAATACACAGGGGGCGCTTGATGAGTTGCCCCTTGACGTATCTAACAACATGGATCAATCTGATGGCAATATCATATAGCGGGTACTTCATCCTAATTAGGAGCGCTACCAATTCCACTTGCTGATCCCTGCACAAGCTATTCCTTGGCTTTGAACCTTACATGAAACTTCCCATTATGCCACCCCCTTGTGGCCTTGTGGCTTTCCCCATATGGTATATTGATCACAATATTCCACAATAAAAAATACCTTACTCTTATTATTCTGTCCTTTCTATTGGACTGTTGTCTTCCCCAAACGCAAATACTGAATCCGCATTGGTTCAGTTGCAACAATTTGTCACCTCTGCAATGAGGCACCCCATCCAAGAGGTCAGGGCCAGACTTTTATCACAAAGGGGTTGAAGCTAGCTGTGGGTTAGCCTTCTGGGCAAAGCTAAGGGGGTGCAGAATGATTTCCTGGAACAAAAGGAGTGGGCTTCCTTTCAGCACAAAGGAAAGGAATCATTAAAAAGCTTATGAACCCCAATAACAATGTGGATAAACTTAGTTTTATTCAGGGATAAGATCCTACTTAAATGGTAGAATGAGAGCCTTTATCATTCACTAGGTACAAAGTGTGACTGATGAGGCATTCTGAACAGATCTTGTACTAGGATCAGTCAGGTGCAGGTAGGGTAATCTGGAATGGGTAAGCATTGATGTTGACCCATTTTAGAGAGTGAATAAACTCCAAAAATTGAAAGCAAATCCAACCAAGTCATTCCAAGTATTGAAATTTGCAGCCTATTATCAGGATACCAAGAGTACCACAATGCCTCTTCAGGTGATGAGGGGCAGATACAGGTACAGTATGGCCCATCAGATGATGGGACCTAACTTTACCAGGTAGGAAGGGCTGCCATGGCCTGGATTGCTCCCAGGGGAACCTTCAGTCAAGTGAAAGGGTTGAGCCTGGAAGACCCAGTAGATGACAGGGGCCATCTGCATCACATAATTGGCAGCTGTGGCCCAAGGACACCACACTCTCATGTGGGAAATCACTTGCTGAGTGAGCCCCAGCATGGTCAGGTAGACAACCCCAAGCTTGCTGTAATTGTATGATGATGGGGAAAGAATAATGTCACAAGTGACAAACTTCTACTGAACATGATTAATGAAAAGCCTCAACTACAGGATTCAAACCCTGAGACCCTGCAGGCCGCCAGCCCGCAGATTTTTGGACTCAAGCCAGAGCAGATCTTGAATTCAGAAATTCCCTTAGAGCTGGATGAATTGAAATCATCTACCTTGGAGACACACACACTAAAGGTTCATCTTATCACGACCAAGCAGCAGGTAGGCCCAGCCATAGAACCCAAAATAACTTGGGCCTCCACAGGAAAGGAAATAGAGAAACTTCCCAATAAATGCAGGCCACCCATAAATAACCAGCCCCACAGCCTAACAAGGAAATTGGAGTATTCCCAGTTAAAACCAGCCAATTATTTAACTCCCACAATGAATGCCACCAAAGACTGGAAAGATCAGGTAAACGGTACCACCCAGGCCAGAGAAATTTGTTAAAGTTTTCCCATGACAGATGGGCATACTTATACCCTGGACTGCCAGGAAGTTGCCCATTGCCATTCTTGCAATAAAAAGGCATGAACCTTTGGTTCAACCAGGTTATTTCATATTTTATTTTAGTTCTATTTCATCTAAAGTCTACCTCCCACAGTTTCACACCTCATACCCTACAACCCCAAGAAACTGCAGACCAACTGTTTGAGTTTTACCGTCCACCAGGAGCTCCCTACGGCCCAGTGCATTTCACCGAGTACCCCCCCCCCAACCCTGTGTATTCAGAATTCACCCTAGAGGAAATCCTAATCTACAACCCTGAGGCCAGAACTAGAGAGACCAAAACTATCTACAGGGAAGGTAATGAGATCACTAGACCTCCCCTGTTATTTTGCAACAAGTACAACTATCTGCCCGCGTATTTGATCTCAATGACTCTGCCCCTCACCCTGCAGTCCAACTGCCCGCAAGAATCTGTTGTTGCCAATGAATCCACTTCCACTCAGATATTTGGGGTGATTTACATCATCCTTACTGGCTTGATAAATTATATGGTACCCACCAGCAGACCTTGGGCCCTCCCGGGCAAATTGTTATCCTCTATTTTAAAGTTAGCTCCAATCTTGTGGTGGGCCCTCCCTGCTGGGCCCACAGGTCATCTGACCGCGAGTTCCAAGGAACCCCCCACAGGCTGGATCTCTGACAATAAAGATTGGGATTATATTGTTGTAGCTTTACCACAAAACAGTACATGGATGGTAGGATCACTCGCCACCAGCATGAGTGGAGAAAGTGAGTTGCACAGAATCAGGAAACCAAACAACTGTATCTCCCAATTTGATGTCAGCCTCATTTCAAAGGGCAAAAGCAAAAGAGAGAGATTTGTCCTCAAAATAACCTATTGAAGGAAAAATTGAAACACAGTAAATGGTGGCATTCACAGCATTGCCCCCCTCTAGATTGGCCTTAGGGGGTGGTACTTGCAGAGGAACTTGGCATGCACCCAGGCAAACAGTCAATCACTAGAGAGGAGTTTCACGGTGTACTCTGACACTTGCTTGAAGGTCACTTCTAGAGGTCCAACCCACAATGTATCTAACTTGTGAGTGTGTCCTCCTACTCTATGCTTATAGTAGAGAACGTGGTCCCCAATATTGAACTCAGGCAGGATAGAGCGTCCAGCATTATCATGAGAGAGCTCAAGAATTTTGGTCTTGTACGCAGAGGTGTATGCAGTAGCTTGTATATCAATGATGAGGTTAACTAAATATTTGATATGGTCATATGGGTTCATGGCCTTATCAAAAGAGAGGAGGGGCCCCCCAGGAGCAACAAAGTGATAGCCTCACACCCATATGGCATAGCAAAGGGAGAGTAACCAGTGACACAATGTTTGCTAAGGCAATACATAAAGAGAGCAGCGGGTAAGTATAGATCTAAGTTTGCAGTATCAGAGTAAGTGAGTTTCCTCATGATAGAGACCAGAGTCAAATTTACATGCTCAACTGCCCCATTGGTAGAGGGATTATAGGGGCAGAGAAAGACTGGTGAGACCCCAAGGCTTCAAAAACAGAGGTTACAACTTGGCGTTGAGTTCAGTCCCATTTTTGGATAGCAACACTTGAGAACAGCCATGGCAAAAGAATACATCCTATAACAGAAAGGCGGTGGTTGTCTTGGCAGTGATGTCCTTAGTAGGGCGAGCTTCTACCCACTTGCTAAAATGATCAACAGCAATTAGGATAAAGCAGCAACCAGAGCAAGAGTGGGGGAGAGGCCCTACAGTGTCAATGATGATAGTATGAAATGTGTGCTGAGGGGGGAATAGCTTGAACTCATGTGAGGCAGCTCAAGGTCACTGGAGCTGACAATTGTGGCAACTAGCAATGATATCAGGAATTATCAGGTAAAGTTTCTCCCAGAAATAGTTTTTCTGGAGCCAGTCATAGGTCTTGGAAATTCCTCCATGTCCTTTCTTCTTATGAGCTTGAAGCACCAAAAAAAGGTAAAGACTAGATTGTACATAAGGTAGGTAGCAGTCTTGTACTTTCTTGAAAATCTGGTTATCAAAAATTAGTGTGTCTTCATAATTAATTGGATAGGGCGATATGGACTTCTTTTGTCTTTTTCTCCCAGGAGGAAGGATATCTAATTAGTTCATATAGTTGATCAGCCTCAGCAGGGTGTAGCGCAAGGATGGGCATTCTGAACAATTCATTAGTGTTTTGATGTTGAATCCCAGGACGTTGTAGCACAGTAAAGTCATAGCCTTTCAGGAAGAGAGCCCATCTAGTTATTTGTCCTTCTGGCTTCTTAAGCTGTTATAACCACTTAAGCAAAGTATGATTGGTGACCACTGTGAAATGTGTGCCATATACATAATGGCAGAACTGCTTGACAGCATGCAATACAGTGAGACATTCTTTCTCTGTGACACTGTAATTCTTCTCATGCTTGTTGAGGACACAAAAAGTATAAGCTACAGGATGATCTACACCTTCATCATCTAGTTGAGCCAAGATAGCCCCAATAGCCAAGTCACTAGCATCAGTATATAGGATAAACTCCTTATTGTAGTCAGGATATACTAGGATGGAACCTCTTTGAGTTTCTGTTTGAGGGTCTCAAAGTCTTGTTGCTGGCTAGCAGTCCATTCAAAAGGGACATTGCGTAACAGCTGGACCAAAGGTTTGCCCATATTGGTGAAGTCAGGGATGAACTGTCTGTAGTAACCCATCATGCCCAGAAAGACTTTTACTTCTTGCAGGTTGGTGGGTGCTAGAATTTTGTCAATGGCTTCAACTTTCTTGGTCACTGGGTGAATCCCAGTCTGAGTCTCCTCATGCCCCAAGAATTCAAGGCGTTTCTTGAAGAAGGCACACTTAGATGGTTTTAACTTAAGGCCAGCCTCTTGAATCTTTATGAACACTTCCTTGAGGTGATCCAGGTGATTGGGGAAGGTAGCACTGAAGAAATTTATATCATCTAAGTACACTAAAACACACAAGAGCTTCAAATCACAGAGGATGGAGTCCATGGCTTATTGGAAAGTAGCTGGAGCATTGCAGAGTCCTTGCGGCATTTGTGTAGGCTCAAAAAATTCTTTGAAAGTGATGAGCGCAGCCTTCTGTCTATCTTTAGGAGAGAGATAAACTTGCCAGTATCCAAGAGCTAAATCCATAGTGGAGAAAAACTTGGAGCTGTCAAGGCGGCAGAGAGCATCATCAATGTGTGGTAGGGGATAGAAATCCTTTTTGGTCAAAGAGTTCAAGCGTCAGTAATCCATCACAATATGATGATATCCATCCTTATTCTTCAGTATGAGCAAGGGAGCTGCCCATAGGCTTTGGGAAGGAGAAAGCAGTCCAGTGTCTAGAAGTTGTTTGAGCTCTTTAGATACCTGAGCATCCTCTACGCAACTGTGGCAATATGGTTTAGCGCGGAAGGGGGGAGCATCACCAGTATTAATCTGATGAATGACGCCTTTGGCTAGGCCATGGTCAGTGCTATCTTTATCAAAGATGTCTGAAAATTGATCCAGCAAATCAAGAACCTTATTCTATTGTACTGGGGATAGTTGTGTGAAATCTTGAGCAGTAAACAAGGATAGGACTTTGGGCTCATCCTCAGGTAAATTAAAATCCTGAAACATGCCAAAGGGATGTAGCAATAGGACATTGGGAGAATTCAATAACTTACCATAGCTAAAAACCTGTCCTCTAGAAACTTTATTGGGGAGAGTGGTTAAGTTGACAACCAGCAATTGAGCAGGGTCTTTATGAGAGACGCCCAAGATTCCTGGGCATAAGTAGGGCTTGTTGCGTCTTAGTGAGGGAGGAGAGTATAACACTAGAAACGTACACTCAGGAAGCTCATATTATATTTGGGAGTCCAGGATAGCTTGAGATCCAGGAGGGATAGTCACTATGGAAGTGGCCAGGAGAGGGATCCCCTCAGACGCAGGGCAATTCATAGGAGGACACTTAATGTTAGATGGATGTGTAAAGTATTTTAGAGTGAAAACACCAGTGGGATACTCTAAGGCATACATCTTAAGGTGCTTTCCTGGGACTTTAACAGGCTCTTTGAAGATCAGAGGGACTTTGTACCCTAGTATAGAGAGGTAATCATCCTTCAAGTTGATGATCCCATTGTATTCCCTAAGGAATTGAGTACCAACTAGGAGGTTGTAGCTCTCATTATCCAAGACAACAATAGGTGTGGCCAAGAGTAGCTTTAAAAACTGCATGGGAAGAGCAGAATAAGCCCCTATAGCGCAAGTCATGGATAGCCCAGCTGTGCCATATGACTAGCGGTAATTAAGGACAGGGCAAGTTTGAGCTTCTTGACAAGCTTTGAGGAGACAACATTAACAGGAGACCCTGTGTCTAAAACGGCCTTGATTTTCACCTTTTGTATGGATGTTTCCACACAAATGGTAGTACAATCAAAGGGAAGAAGGACATCCAGAATGTATTGGGCTTCTGCTAGCTCTTTATCCCATTTTTTACATGCATCTCAAGCCTGGAAACTACTTATAGACAGTCTGGAGAGAAAACAAGACTGAAACTTTCTTGAAAACAGCATCAGAAACATCAGCAGCTTCCTTGGATGACTCTACTAGCACAGGAGATCTCTTTGCTTGAGTGAGGTATGGGCAAGAGACAAACTCTTTGGCCTCAGACAAAGACTTAGCAGTTGTTGTAGTCTTCCCAGGGCGTAACTTATAGGGGACCACAATGGTATTGGGGACGGCAAGAACTGAATACCCATAGGTGTTGGGATTTTCTATATCTGAATCATCTATATCAGAGTTGTCAGAGATTCCAAGGGATAACAGAAGAGTGGGAGGAGCTCCAGTGTCAGCAGGCTCAGAGTCAGCAATGGAGGGGGGATTGAAGAAGACAGGAAAGAATTGTCAACCAAGAGCATCTCTTCCTCTAGGTTGACTGTTCTTTTTCCACCTATTCCTTGGGATCAGCCCCTTTAACCCAAGGATTGGTGCAGAATCAAGAATGGTGACCTATCTGGCCACGGTTGTGGCAACCTTGACGTCTAGGAGGATTTTGCAAGTTCATTATGAGGATATGTGGGCCATGTGAAGACAAACCAGAGTTATAAGGGGCATGATTCTCCTGCACAACTGCCCCAAAATGGGTAAGGTACATATCCTGCAACAATGACTTTATGCTCTTCATAGAGAAAAGCATGACTTTATGAGCCTTAAAGTGAAGACACAAAAGCTGTTTAACCTTGAGGCTTGAGCGCAAGCCATGTACGCTTCATGTGCGGTCAACTGGTGGCTTGTGATCAGTTGCTGTCCTTTCATGTAGAATCTATCCTCAAATTCAGCTAGTTTTCTTTGGTTTGAATGCAATGTTCATGAAGGTGTCTTTCTTTACTTCCAAACTAAGGTCACCACCAAATTTGTCAATCAGAAGCTGCTTCATATCTTCCCAAGTCTTGATGGTGGGCAGCTCTGGCACTACTACCTCTTGGCAGATTGGGAGCAGACAGATTAGAAGTGTTCATTCTTAACCTCATCTGAGAATCTTCTCATGGTAGCTTCATAGATAGTTAGAAAAGCTGCACTTATTGAGGGTTTGTGATCAAAGACTTGCTAAAGATAGGCTTGACATGTGCTTCTGGAGTTGGACCATCATTGTTACTATTAGGTACATTTATGCGCGGGGGAAATTCTACCTCATATTTAGAGGGGGACTTTCTGGCCCACAGCTTACAAAAACTTTTCTCAAGAGTAGTCAGGGTCTCAGCAGAGCAGATACCTGTATTAGTAGCTAGGGTGGTCTGCTGCTCAGTAATATCTAGGTAAAGCCCTGTGCTATTACTACCATGGAAGACTTGGCCAGCCGGGAGGTAAAGGAAGGCCCCACTGAGAGGCAAGGGGCAGACCTGTCATTTACTGAGTCAATCAATTCGCTCATTTCTTGCACGTCCTTATTGAGGCCAGTATGATCTTGTTTCAAATGGTCCACCTCACTAGCTAGAGCAATCAACTCTCTACTATATTGGATTTTTGGGTCTCCTAACAGGCCAGGGCAACAGCAATCTTCATCAATAACTCCAACTGGACTAGCAGCAATTGCCACCATTTTGCATAGGTGTGGGGTTCCTGGTCACCAGTCCCCATAGTGTGTCCTGGGTTGTAGCCAGGGACCGGGTTGGAGGAGTTGTCATTCTTCAACAGGGGGAAGGGTTGGTGAGAAGCTTATACTATGCTTGCATAAGGGCAAACTCCTCAAGTACCTTTCCAATTACCAAGCAAGCGTCTCCCCTGTATACCTGGACTTCAGCAGGCGCCAGCCCGCCTGTAGGCCAATACCAATCCTGGAGTAGCCTTGCAAACTCTTCTCCAATGAACTCTCTTCCTCTATTTGACATTTCCAATTGCCTGGTCACCTTCTCCCACTCCTCCTGGGCAGATTTACTAGAGGCAAACTTCCTGCACCCTAGGCGGTATGATTCCTCATCCCCTGGTCTAGGGTAGAAAATATGGGGCAATTGACTCATGAGACTCATATACTCTTTTTACACGGGAAAATCAGATAGGGGTTGTAATTTGCACTTTATTCTCTGTCAGAAGGAAGATCCCCTTAGAAACCTTCTGAGCTATCACCTTTGGGTAGGAAATAAGAAAGGGTTTGTGCCAAAACTTGGAGTCCTTTAACAATATCTTGGACTCCTTGTACTTGATCTTTGACTCCTGCTCCTTGTTCTTGGGCTCCCTGGCTTTGGTCTTGGGCTCTGGCATCTTGGTTGTGGGCTCTGTCATCTTAATCTTAAGCTCCTGTGGTCTGACTTGGCTCTGGCTTCCTATCCTTGGTCTCCTGCTCCTTCTGTAGCTTTGGTGGCCTTTGTAATCCACTTGATCCAGTCCCTGAAGAGTCTCAGATAGCTCTCCCTTTTATAGCTCCCTGTTTCAGACCAAAATCCTCTCTTAGAACTCTGGTTCTTCAAAGCTTAAACTATCCTGTTTTTCTTCTTCTATAATATATTAAACTTTCAAACTTACTTCAGCCAATGAAAGCCCTGAATTTTCCACTTCTGCTCCCCATTTTTTAGGCTTTAACTCTCAAGTTAAAGCCCTTAAAAACCTGATCAAGTAAGCTCTGGGTTGCAGCCAATCAAACGCCTTGCTTCAACAGTTTTGCCAAAACAGTTCATCTGGATGACCCGTTCCTGACCATGGTTCAAACTCCAAGCTGCCCTGCTCCAGGTAAACCACTGCTCCGCGTTTCAAACAGTTTTGCTGTACTTCCCGTCACGTTTCCCCGGCAAATCTTGAGCGCTTCCACATATGTTTTACTTAGGCAATTTTTGATCCTTCAATGTTTCAACGTTTCTCTGTGTTTCTCTGTGTTTCTGTCAACGTTTTGCATCTTTGAACCTGCCTGCTGCTTGTCCTTTTGCTCCCCTAGTTGTTCTCAGCGAAATTTGCTCTTTTGCTTTCACAGTTTCTCCATTCTTCTTCCAACTCCTTTCTGGTCCTTTTTCTCTCTCATCTTTTCCCTAAAAATAACTTATAGTTCTAACAAACCATAGGTTATTTTTTCTCCTCTTTCTTTTTTTTATATAAATTTTAATCCTTTTTTAATCATAATCAGGCAGTATTCAATCATTCTTTAACTGCTTCTTTATATCCAAACTTCTTCTCAAAAGTCACTAAACCAGCTCTTCCAGCCTCTGTATTCAGTCCAGCTAGGTCATCCTCTCAATTCTTCAGTTCTTCAGCACCAACTTCTGGTCCTTTGGCCATCCTACCCCATGATCTGCTAGTTCTTCATCCTGTCTTCTTGTCTTTCTGCTTATCCTTCACCAGTTCCACACTAGGAACTTCATTTGTTCCTTTAACACACTGAACCATATTGGTCCATTCCATTCAATATGAAATAACAGTTCATCAACTAGCCTTCACTGTGACCAAACAGTCCCTCTTGCTAGTTTTCTCTGCTAATTCCATGAACCACCTCAGTTCTTTATCTCAGCCCCCATTAACAGAACTTGTAGACCCAGGCATGAGTCTACATTGAACTGGCGTTTGACTGGGCCCTTGTAAGCGGCAATCCACTTAGGCCATTCAACTATAAATCTATGTTTATGCATTGTCTTTACTCACCCAGGTGATAAAGTCTGGGCTTTCAGTTGCAGAGTAATCAGCTCTACTTCCCAGAGGCCTGATCACCAAGTTCTGCATCTTGCTTCCCCAAGCAAGCCACCCTGGTGACACCTCTGAGCATGCCTATACCCTACAATGCTCACTTTGGGTTTCCCCAAAGCTCCCATGGGGCATAAACAAGGACACCATGTCAGTCTGTTAGGCAGGGTGCTTGCTGACAGACCTCCTGCAAGCGTATTAGTGTATGTTGAGCCCTCAGAGCTCTTCCCCTCCCTGGCAGCCTGCGTTACCCGCCAGGGGTCCAAACTTACACTCCCCCCAGCCAGACAAAGTTCCCTGTTTGCTATTTCAGTCTCCACCCTGCTAGGTGGAGTACTATAGCCCAAAGCAGCAACATCTTCTGCTGGTTGGAGGCAACAACTGCCTCTAGTAGTCCTTTGTTACCTACCAGCCAGGCCTTACTTACCCTAGTAGACCATGTTACCTACTAGGCTCCCCTTACTTACCCTAGTAGACCATGTTACCTACTAGGCTTACCTCACTTACCCCTAACCACACACTGTCATTTCTTAGCATATCTTTTTATTTGAAGCCAAATTCACCCTTGCCTGCAAACCGCACACATGTGGATCACCACAGTAGGGCAGCAACCTCTTGCTGTAAATCTGCAACTTGAGTTATTAAGCAAGCACTTAGGGATCTGGCTGAGGTGCTTTGGCAGGGCAACCTTGACTACAGGTAGACTCTTGTAGCTCTTGAATGGCGCCTGATAGTATCTGCTCTCTATCTACCAAATTTTCAGATTGGGGAAAGGGTGGAGCATCCGGCTTGGGCATAGATGATTCATTCACCTGATTCTGGAGCTTGGCAAAAGCAGCGGCAGTGACAAATCTTTCTTGATCAAATTCTTCACTGAGCTCAGGAAGGCCTTTAGCAGCAAGGTCTGCTAATTGTTGCAGCTGCTCAAAGGAGTAAGCGCTGAACATATTAAGCTGCTGTACAAGTTGTTCAAAATCAGTGAGATAGGCGTTCAAGGTGGAATCTACTTGGGCTTGCCAGGGCTGTTCCAACTGGTGGAATTTATGTAGACACTCCCTAAAGTATTCAGGGATGGACTGGCACATTTGTTCAATGGAATCAACCAAGCAGGTCTGGGAGGTGACAGAGTTGTGCTGATTATCAGATACCAAGAAAAACAGGGAGTGGATTCATTGTTGATAGGCAGCAAACTGGTCCCAGTGATGAGTAACAGCTGCTTGTAGAGATAAAATCTCCTGAATGTGGAGCCCTAACACCGTTTTATGGTGGGCCAAGGCGGGCTGTACAAAGGATGACAGCAGGTGTTCTTCAGAGCCAGCCACTGAGAGGAGAAGCTGTGGAAATTGTGGAGCCACAATCAATTTTTAGTATTCTGCTTAACTGAACTGTAGCTGGAGGCAAGGAATGGCCCCATCATGGGCTAACCCCAGGGCTACTGCCATGACTTGTTTGACGTCAGGGGTACCCAAAGGGTAGGCCACTAGGCGGGACCATTTCCAAGGTTCAGCACAGTAGGGATAATATGTGGGTCTGTGATGTCTTCTTTTATATGAGGACTGGTAATTTCAGGTGAAGTTGGCTTTTGTATATGCAGAGGCAAAGGACCTAAAAACGTGGTTGCAAAGGGGTAACTGAGCGGTTTAAAGCCCGTGTAGTGAGCACCATTTTTGTTGTGATCTGAGGCGCAGCACAGAGTCACAACTGGGAATCCTAACCTTAGGATTGGATTTGTACTAAGTATTGGTTAGATGGCAGGAAAGGCTATGCAATTAACTTGTGGCCCTGAATGAATAATCTTTACTAGTTGGGGCTAGAGAGAGACGCCAAAGTACTTGAAGACATAAAGAAAAAAATGTGAATAGAACTTAATTTTTATTGTTAAAAGTAAATGGAATATATACTGTGTAGCTTTACCACAAAACAGTACATGGACAGTAGGATCACTTGCCACCAGCACAAGCAGGGCAAGTGAGTTGTGCAGAATCAGGAAGCCAAACAACTGAATTTCCCAATTTGGAGCCAGACTCATTTTGAAGGGCAAAAGCAAAAGAGAGAGATTTGTCCTTGAAATAACCCATTGAAGGCAAAATTGAAACACGGTAAATGACAGCATTCACAACAGCCATTTTAAACTGGCAAATATACAGGTCATGGTTAAATCTACTTTTGGGGTTGAGGCCTCAAAATCCTTTTACTATCATCTGGTGAAAGGAATGTACTTTTCCTGGAAAAAGCTCAGGGTATCTCTCTATAACTGAAACAGCCCAACCAATGTTGAGACCTGGAAAAACTATGCAGAGGCATACACTGCCCTCAAAGCTAAGGGGACGGACAAATTCCACTATATTAACAAATCAGCATTCACCTTGTCTATGCACAATGCATATGGATATGTCCCAAAAGGCTCCAATGACGGGATGGCTCAGCATGCTGCACTCCACGCCCAGCCTATTTGATGGGGGCTCTTCTCAGTCCAAAGGGGGTTGAGCTCTACCAAATGATACTAGGCTCCCACAATAGCTGGACCTTCCTATTGTTTCTCTGATTGGTCCAGGAGCACCTGAGGCACACAAGCCTGGGCTTCACCAAAGTTATTGTGTTGGACAAAATTGGTCTCCATAAGGTGGCTGACATTCTTGAGGAATTCCCAATGATCAACACCAGCATTTCTGTGGGCCCCCAGCAGTTGGCCACAGCAAATTTGTGCCTTCTCTTCCTCCCTGACTATTTGCCCTTCTTGAATCCCATTGATGAAGTTTTTGGGTGGCTCAAGCAAGTTGTCAAGTGAGGGACCCCAACTAGGACCAAGGGCCTCTTTGATTTGCTGCAGGCCAGGATCCACACCCTCTCAGCTGAGACTGTAGCTAAATTCTATGGCCTTGATAATTTATTCATCCCTGTGTGCCTTGCCAAACAGCCAATCAATTAAAGGCTTAGTGTGTTCAACTTTTTTATATTCAATAATTTACTATTCAGGATTTATTAATTATCATTTTTTATTTAGAAGCTGCCAAGCCCGCAATAACATCAGCAGGACTATCAATGAAGGTTTTTAATGTGTTTATTTTATCTTACCTTTTATTATGGAATCTGAGGCTATCTAAAACACTTGATACTGAATTACACAAATATATTTATATGACTCTTAATAAATAATCATAAAAATGAAATTAAAGAAAATTAGATGGTTAATGTACAACTTAGAGGTATATTTTATTAAGTATTTTATTTTGCTTTTATGAAAACCTTCTCTGGGATTTATTTTGCAAATTTTTGCTAAAATAAAAACTATAAAAAGTATTATAAATAAAAATAATCTAGAATGTAAATATATTTATTGGAAAAGAGAATTTTAAGGGTGCCTGT
The DNA here is from genome assembly GCA_014839935.2 of Entomophthora muscae. Classification (NCBI taxonomy): domain Eukaryota; kingdom Fungi; phylum Entomophthoromycota; class Entomophthoromycetes; order Entomophthorales; family Entomophthoraceae; genus Entomophthora; species Entomophthora muscae. Next base: position 275,458 of record QTSX02007149.1, on the reverse strand, counting down.
AATGGGTTCTTTGGTATTCACCCACCTGGCAATGGAGGTGGCGCACAACCTCCACTGCCACACTGTAGACAGTGGATACACCCTGATTGAATTATTCACGGTGGCTGGTAAAAGGGAGTACAGTCAGTGGGAGTGAAGCAGCTGTCAGGATACCATGTCCCATGGGAAGACCCATTAGCCTTGGCTGCCAACTTGCTCTGTTAGGAGAAGGGTAGAGCCCACCATAGGAGGGGTACTAACTTGATGAGGTAAGATGCTGATCATTCTACTAAAGCCCAGGGTCCAGCAGCTGGAACCATAGTGTCAATTAACCCAGCCAAGGTAATGTAGGCAATGCCCGCATATTGGTTGGCTGTGAGAGGAGTCAGACCTGGGGTGGGGTGTAGGCAGACAGATTTTGGTGTTGGGGGTGTTTCCATATCTGTCTGGTAGACAGGCAAAAAGTTGTACTCCATATAGGGTTTGGAGGCTGATTAATTGCACCAAGTATCCTCATGGAAGGCTGTTTGTGGGGTTATCTGCTGGGCCAGGTGGTCTGCGCAGGGGGTTTCCTTCTTGGTAAGCTCCCTGTACTCTGGTTTAAGAGGATAGTTGGAGAAATGCAGTGGACCAAAGGGAGCACCAGGAGGACAATAAAACGCAGGCCAATGTTTGGGGGCTTCCTCAGGAATGAAGGCTATCAGCCCAAGATTTTCTGTTGGAACAGTAGTAAAATGGAAAACAACCAAGACAAAATAAGGAATAAATTGGTAGAACCAAGGTCCCATAATCTTATTTTTATTTCAGAATGACAATAAAATTTTTCAAGAATTCATGGGGTTTAAATACCATTTTAAATGATAAATTTAGGATCTAGCCCATCACCTTATTGCTAAGTTGCTCAGTTTCTTCTAGCCTGAAAGCTCTGGCCCCATCCTGGATCCTTAGACTCGTCATTTCTTCTGCTGGAATGACCTCCATCTGACAGCCCATCAATAATATCCTCATGGCCTTATCATTGCCACTGATGTTCCTGTCATCCTGGACCAAATGACCCTCAGAAACCCCAATCTGGGTCAAACCTGGTCCCATGGTCTGAACATCTCTGGGAGTCACTTCAAGGTCACCAGAGGCCCAGAGATCATGTTGCCCGGCAGCCCAGTTTTCTAATCTATCCTCTGATTTTTCTTCTGACTTCAACTTATCAAGCTGAGCAATAAATCCCTCCTCAGATGACCCATCAGTCAATATAGGAGTTATGGCATGTTGATTCAGTGCTTCTAGCAATCTAAACTGATCTGGATTAATCACTGTCCTTTGACGTTCCTCCATACTTTGCAAATCTGTGGCCTGGAGGACCTGCAAATTTTGCTGATTATCCAGGTTCAAATCATAACTTGTTTCAGCTCTTTCATTGGCTAGCCTAAAAAAATATGGATGGACAGCCCAAGGATCCGCAGAATTTTCACAACCATCAGAATCAGGCCCTGAGTTCAATTCTTCTAATTGGAGTTTCCTACTTATTTTGGGAGAAATGGCATTCATGACAACAGCAGCTTCTCTGGCGGGGCTGCAGACAAAAAAATTCCAGCCAGGACCAGGGCGTCCTGGATCACATGGTCAACTGAGTTTACCCAGGGGGACCTTCTTCCCATACAGGGAGAGTCTGGCCTTGTTGATCCTGAGAAGGATCCTGTCCAGGTCCTTGACGTTTGCACCCATCCCAAAATAAAAGAGGAGCCCCAAGTAAATCATGAGGTGAAGCCTTTGCCCAGCAAAGGCTTCAGTAAACTCACACAGCTTATTGAACATGGTACTAATTTTCTTCTTGTATTTTTTAGCAAAGGTGAGATATATTGACAGAGGGATTGCTGTCTTGTTGGCATTCCATGCCAGCCCAAAGTCAGCAAGGAGAAATTTGTTCTTCTTTACAGCTGTTGCGTCTGCAACAGACAATTTGACACCTCACACCCAAAGTTTTCCAATAGGTAAGAGTGGGTATGCTCCAAGGGGAAGCAGAAGCAAGCAGCTGCATGGAACCAGCCCATCTCTGGTATATTCTTGGATGGGATCATCTCCAGGACGTCCCAAACAAGCTCAATGGAAATTACTGTATAAACTCCTGTTGCAACTGAGGTTCAAACCTTGCCTGCCAACTTATCTTACGATACACAGGGGGCGCTCAATGAGTTGCCCCTTGACATATCTAACGTTATGAATGAATCTGATGGCAATGTCAAATGGCGGGCACTTCATCTTAATTAGGAGCGTTGCCAATTTGACCCGCTGATTCCCGCACAAGTTATTCCTTGGCTCCAAACCCTACATGGAACTCCCCATTATGCCACCCCCTTGTGGCCTTGTGGCTTCCCCATTTAGTATATTAACCACAATATCTTACAATAAACAATACCTTCTTATTATTATTCTGTCCTTTCCTATTAGACTGTTGTCTTCCCCAATTCCAATTCTGAACCCTCATTGGTTCAGTTGCAACACTCTATTGAGGGATACTGGGTCCAGGCAGACTAGTTGGGCATCCTTGTAGGCAATAACTTCCCACTTGAATGCCCCCTTGCCATGTGTCAGCCTGGCTAGCGCTTTTTTTGTCATTAGGAAGGACCCATAAATTCTGTTTTCAGCTCCTGCAAGACAGGGGGGACAGAAACAGCTGCTTGGCCACATTATTGGGGTAGTTGGCATAAAACGTGGTGGGGAAAAAGGGGACCAGGACCCAGTGGATTTCACTGTTTATGTTTTCTAAAAAAACTAAGTATTTTGAAATCTTTATTGATTTTGATTATTAGGTTACCTTTGCATGTTTCCTCTTTGCCCAAAGCCTTGGCCGGCTTGGTCATTCTTGGTGCAAGCAGTTGAGTGAGCATTTCTTTATCCTCAGTTCTTGCTTGCTTAGCTGGCTTGAGATATTTTACATCTTAGGGTTTTTGACCTAGACAGACAGTGCAGAAAGGTAAAAGGACTTAAATTGCAGATCCTTAACTACAGTTTTTTGAACGTTGAGAAGACACTAAATTGTTATTTTGGGGGTGTCTGGCATCTTGGCCATAAGTGCCTTGGCAGACACCTTGTAAATTTGTCCCCAGTAAGGATGGCAGCCTTAAATTTTGCCTTGACCTTGCAATCAATGTCTTTTATTTTTGCAATTGCCAAGTCAATTCAAGGTCCTTTGGAAGCTTTTCAATTTTCTCATATGATTTTTTACTAATTTTTCCAAATATTTTTATAGCTTTTACCCCAATAAAATCGGTATTATTCTGATACTATTGCCTATTTGTTTATTCCTGTTTGTTTTCCCATCTACTACATTATCTCATTTTTTATTCATTGTGTATTTGTTTTACGCTCATCTCAATATGTGTTGTTTGCTTTGTGTCAGCATTATTTCCTTAATTACCATATTATTTTGCCACTTTACACAGCCCCTAGTGAACATATTGACAACAATTTGGTGATCAGCTAAACTTGAATTAGAAAATTATAGGTTATTTGTGTTTAGATAAAGTTGTTACTGATCCAAATTCAAAGCCTTAATGATAAACTTTAAGCTAATCAGGAGCCAAGTGATAAAGTAATTATTGTGACATAAAGGGTTATTCAATAATTCTTTGGTGCATGTGCGCTAATTAATATGATTGGCTGGTTGCTTTGCCATTATGCGCCATTGTTGCTGTGGCAAGTTGTTGATATACTAGTGGTAACCCAGCAGCTGATTGAGCACTATTCCACCAACAACTTGCCACAGCGGCAATGGCGCACTGATGAGGAGGGCCTTTTTGGGGAAGCTTCAAATATGGAAATGAGAAATATATTTTATTGAATAATACTTTAGGCTTATATAGCTTTAGCTGTGGTGGAGATTTAGTTGGATTGAACCTAGGGGTTGGTCATGTGCAGGATGGGTTCAAGCCACTGGATACTTGGACAGTCATGTGATATTGCTTGGTTACCATTCTTGGTATGTCAAACTGTATATTGGAAGGGCATCAAATTGGGCAATGACTGGATGTTAAGTGAGTTGGCGGTAGCCAGAATACTTGTACATCCAGATCCTCAACACTATAAAAACTGCTGTTTTCAGAAAAGTTTGCTTCTACCATCATAATTTGATACTTTAGCCTATTTTAATGTTCTGATAACTGATCCTAATACTTTGGATGAATAGCTACACTGCAAGGGATCACATTAGAAACCTATCTAAGATATTCTTAATTCCCAGCTTTTTAGAATATATAGCATTGATTGTGGAGAAGTTGACCAAAATTGACATTGTATATATCCTTGTCAACCCTGCAGGTAGAGCCATTACATCTTTTAGTGCAATTGATTTACCAAGAAAATAAAATCTGCAACTGGCCAGCCCTTTTGTCAATGATCTTAGATGATCCTGTTTTGAGAAAAGTTTGGTGTGCTGATGTCATGGCCATAGTTTTCCCGGGTATGGCTTGGCCAAAGCCCTGCCACCTGGGGAAACCTGCCCCAAAGCCCTGGACAATCAGCTGACCATCCTAGAGGCAAAAACCTCCACAGCTTGAGAACCCCTACCAATTATCTCCAAGAGCCAGAAAACCCATCTTTTGACTAACAAATGGCCCAGTATTTGAGAGGCACACAAGCCTCAAATCCCTGGCTTCAATTCTATTAACAAATCTGGGCCTCTCAACTATTGGGAAATGGTATATCAGGAGCGCAATTGTTTGATTATGCAATTGGGTGCTTGATCACTTGCAGGATCTATAAATAACTGTGGCATCTAAGCATGCTGCAGTTCAAGACAGGTTCATGTTATACCAACCAATGAGCACCTACCCCCTGGTCCAAGTACACAAATTCCAGTGAAAATTGTAAGTTTAACTGCAGTTGATGCCATCAGTTCTCTGGTGGCACTAAAAGCCTCAAAATTACCTGTAAGCATAAATAGTGAAAAGGAGAGGCCCTCCTCACTGTTGACATCTTAATAAAGCAAGTTTATGCCAAGAAATCACTATCTTATTGCAGGATTTTTTTAATTTTGCTCTAATTTAATTATTATCTTTGCATCTATTTGTGAATCCACAACACAATACAATCTTGCCTACCCACATCCCCCTGGCTGTCACAAGTGACAAACTCCTATTGACTATTCTTACTGGAAAGCCTCAACTACAGGATTCAAACCCTGACACCCTGTGGGCCGCCCGCAGATTTTTGGGCTTAAACCAGAGCAGGATTTGACTTCAGGAAATCCTCTAAGGCTTGATGAGTCAAAATTACCCACATCAACGCTCCCCATGTTAAAGGTTCCTGTTAAATCAACCAATCAGCAGGCGGGCCTAGCCATAGACCTCAAAATAACTTGGGCCACCATGGAAGGGGAAACAAAGAAAATTCCTATAGAACACAGGCCGCCCAGAGATGACCAATCCCATGACCCAATAAGGAAACTCAAGTATTCTCAGTTCAAACCAGCCAATGAAATAACTCCTTCAATGAATGCCACCAAGGACTGGAAAAACCTGGTAAACAGTAAACACCTGGGCCAAAGAAATTTGTAAAAATTTTCCCATGACAGATGGGCATACACATACCCTGGACTTCCAGGAAAAGCCCATTGCCATTCTTGCAATAAAGTGACATGAACCTTTGGTTCAACAAGGTTATTCCAATTTGATATTAGCTCTATTTCATTTACAGTCTACCTCCTGTGGTTCTGCATCTCACACCCAACAATCCCAAGAAACCATGGACCAGCCGCCCAATCTTTATTGTCCACCAGGAGCTCCCTATGGCCCAGTAAATTTCACCAAGTACCCCCCTAACCCTGTGTATTTGGAGTTTATCCTAGAGGAAATCCTAATCTACAACCCTGAGGCAAGAACTAGAGAGACCAAGACTGTTTACAGGGAAGGCCATAAATTCACTATACCTCCTCTGCTATTCCACAACAAGTACAACCACCTGACCGCTGAATTGGTCCCAATGACTATGCCGATCACCCTGCGGCCTGACTGCCTGCAGTAATCTGTTGCTGCCAATGAATCCACTTCTGCCCAGATATTTTGAGTGATGTACATCACTCTTACCTACTTGATAGACTATATTGTACCTCTCAGCAGACCTTAGGCTCTCCTGGGCAAATTTTTATCTTATATTGTAAAGTTAGCTCCAATCTTATGGGGGCCCTCCCTGCTGGGCCCACGGGCTGTCCGCCTGCAAGTTCCCAGGAACCCCCCCCCCCCCACAGGCTGGATCCCTGACACTGGATATACTCCTGCTACCTCTGTCAGTCCTCCCTGCACCCTTGACGTAAAGTATTACCACCTTATCACCTGGATCTTCCACCTAAAATGAAGGAGATTCCTGCTGTTCCCCCTACCCAATGCGCCTCCCTCCCAGGACTTCAGTAAGTTGGGGTATTTCTACATCACAGTATTGGGGCTGGACAACCAGGTTGTGCCCTATACTGGGAGTTGGTGTCCCCTTGCTACTGAAGTCAACTATCTGGTCTGTATTGTGCCTATTGTATACATGGCCTTCCAGGCCCGGCCTGCCTCCCCTGTGGGAGCCCAGTTAGACTCTGGTATGGGCTGTGACACTGCCTGCTTGCAGTAATTGTAGATTTAAATCTAGCAATCAATCACAAGTGTGTGGTGGCGCAGAAAATTGAGCCTGAGCAGGGTGCAGATGCCCCACTGTCAGGGATCCAACTTATGGGGGGTTCCTGAGAACTTGGGGGCAGATAGCCCACGGGCCCAGCAGAAAGAGCCCACAACAGGATTGGGGCTAACTTTACAAGATAAGATAACAATTTTCCAAGGACTGCCCAAGGTCTGCTTGTAGGCACCATGGAATCAATCATTCCAGTGAGGGTGATATACATCACCCCAAATACTTGGGTGGAAGTGGATTCATCAATGGCAACAGATTCATGCAGGCAGTTGGGCTGCGGGGTGTGGGGCGGTGTCATTGGAACCAAATATGCGGGCAGGAAATTATACTTGTCTTGGAATAGCAGAGGAGGTATGGTGATTTTGATGCCTTCTCTGTATACAGTTTCAGTTTCTCTAGCTCTAGTTTCAGGGTTGTGGATTAGGATCTCATTCAGAGTAAACTCCAAATACACCGGGTTGGGTGGGTACTCGTTAAAATGTACTGGGCCAATGGGAGCTCCTGGTAGACAGTAAAGTTTGGGCAGCTGGTCTGCGGTTTCTTGGTGTAGGTGAGCACGGGGAGCAGAGCTGCAAGGAGTATACTGTAGATGAAGTAAACTAATAACAAGTATGGTATGATCTGGTTGAACCAAAGGTTCATGTCACTTTATTGCAAGGATGGCAATGGGCATCTTCCTGGCGGCCTAGGGTATAAGTATGCCCATCTGTCATGGTAAAACTCTCCAAAAAAAATTCGGCTTGGGCTTTCCTGATTACCAGGTCTTCCCACTCTTTTGTGGCATCAGTTGTGGGGGTTATCTCATTGGCTGCTTCAAACTGAGAAAGCTCAAATTCCCTAGTCAGATTGGGGGATTGGCTGCCTCTGGGTGGCCTGCGTACATTAAGAAAATTCTCTGTTTCCCCTTCTGGGCGGGCCCAAGTTACTTTGAAATCAGTGGCTGGGCCTGCCCTTTGATTGGCTGTCTTAACAGGAACCCCCAGTGTGGGGAGTATTGGTGTAGGTACATTTGGTTTGTCAAGCTTAAAAGGATTTTCCAAAGTCAAATCCTGTTCTGATTTGAGCCCAAAAAACTGTGGGTGGCTGGCCCTGCGGGCTGGCGGCCCACAAGATGCCAGGGTTTGAGTTTCATAGTTGGGGCTTTTTGATAAGCACAGTTGATAAGAGTTTGTCACTTGTGACACCATCCCTTTCTCTCCCGGTGTCCGCCTCCTTCTGGGTCCCCTTTTCCAGGTATTGTTGTATGGCTTCTTGTGTGTTAGGTAGGTTAGAGACCAGTTCCCAGGTGCTTTCTTTGGGAGGGGGGGTAACTTACCCATTTGATGTAGTACTGTGGGGTCTTGTAGTGGAGGCAGTGTCCATGGATGTTCTCTACTTTGTATTTGGTTGAGCGCCCCTCTTGGATGGGTGGAGGGTTGGTATTTATCTTCTGATGGTGAAGGAAGGTTCCCTCTTTCTTGAATAACAGTGATTGGTGGAAGACATTGTGGATTTTCTAAGTAGGCAGCAGCTCTAGTTTGTACGCCACTTCTCCTATTTGCTTCACTATCTTGTAAGGGCCACAGCGGCAGTGGGCTAGCTTTCTGCTGGGTACATGCAGGGGAACATTCCGTGAGTTGAGGTAAACTTCATTGCCCATTTCCAGAGGTTTCCTGGGGATTCTTTTCTTGTCAGCAAATGCTTTGTAGGTCTTAAAGGCGTAGGTCAAGTTCCTTAGACAGGTTTCTTGTGTTGCATGTATTTGTTCAATCCAAGATTGTCCCGCTGTGTTCTGTTCCTTACTGCCAATGCTAGGGTCCCATGATGGATCAAACCCATAATTGGCTTTGAACAGGGACATTCCAGTGGAGGCGTGGTCTTTACTGTTGTATGCAAACTGGGCCATGGGAAGCATCTCAGCCCAATTGTCCTGGTTGGCGTTGGCATAGCATCAGAGGTATTGTTCCAGGATTTGGCTGACCCATTCAGTTTGTCCATCAGTCTGTGGGTGGTAGGAGGTTGACACGCAACGTTTTATTCCAAGGTCTTTGATCACTTGGGTCCAGTAGTGGGAGGTGAACTGGGGTCCCCTATTGGTGATGATTTCTTCTGGGGTGCCGTGTTGTGTTAAGATACAGTTGTGAAAGTGTCTGGCCGTCTCAGTTGCCGTGCACTGGGTAGTGGTTGGAAAAAAGTAGGCCATTTTGGTGAAACAGTTGACCATGACCAGGATTGCATCAAAGGATTTTGAAGGGGGGAGCTCTACTATGTAGTCCATTGACACTGACTTCCAGGGGGCAGCAGGGATGTCCAGAGGTCTCAGTAATCCTTCTGGCTTAGAGCAACACGTCTTGGTTCTTCCGCAGGTTTCACAGCCGTTGTTGTAGGCAGCTACTTCTTTGTCCATGCCTGGCCATGTGTAGTTCCGCTTGATACTTGAGAGGGATTTGTGTCTACCTGGGTGGCCAGCCATCTCTGAATTGTGGTGGTCAATCAATACATTTTTTTGGGTTGGGCCTTTGGTTACATAGATTCTGTTGTGGAGCAGCAAGGTAAAACCTTTCAGGGAGTACCCTTTCTTTGAGTGATGGCATTCTGGGTCCTTTGACAGGGCTTCAACTAGCTCAACTGAGTAAGCATCCTGTTTCTGGGCTTTTATCACATTGGGTTTTCTGGCAGCAATCCTTAAGTACTTCAGATTTATCCTTAGGCTGGCAGGGTTTAACAGTGTGTGGGTGTTGCAGTCCTTGATTTCTGTAGAGGAGGGGGTCAAGTCAGCTCTCCTGCTCAAGGCGTCTGGGACTACGTTAACCTTTCCTGGCTTGTAGTCTATGGTCAAGGTATAGTTGGCTAGTTCCAAGGTCCATCTTGCTTGTTGTTGGTTCAGCTGGCGTGGTTTGAAGAAGTAGACTAAATTCTTGTGGTCTGTCAGAACCTTTACCGGATGTTCAGCACCGCACAAATACCTGCGCCAGTGCTTCAATGTCTTCATTATGGCTAACATCTCCTTATTGTATATTGGGTAGTTCCCTTCAGCTGGTAGCATCTTCTTGAGGTAATATGCTACAGGATATAGCATACTATCCCCTCCTTCCTGAAGAAGGACCCCACCCACTGCAAAGTTGGACGCATCTGTCTCCAGCACAAAAGGTTTAGCAGTGTCAGGCATGGCAAGAACCGGGGCAGAGGTGAAGGCGAGCTTCAGGGTCTCAAAAGCAGCAGTGCACTTAGGGGTCCAGACAAAGGCAACCTTGTCAGAGCACAGGCAGGTCAGGGGCAGGGTGATGTGAGAAAATTTTTGGATGAAATCCCTGCAATAATTTTCCAGGCCCAAAAAGCTTCTCATGTCTTTTCTGCATTTTGGGTATTGGTCAGGCTGTTACAGCTTCTACTTTGTCCTGTGCCATTGCAAACCCACCAGTCTTCACCACATATCCCAGGAATTCAACTTCAGATTGAAATAATTTGCATTTCTTCAGCTTGGCGTGTAGGTTGGCCTGTGAGAGTTTCTCCAGTATTTAGTCAAGGTGTTGGAGGTGTTCCTCATGTGTTTTGCTGTATATGAGGATGTCATCCAAGTACGCCACACAGAACTGGTCGAGGTACTTGCCAAGGACAGAGTTGATCATCCTTTGGAAAGTGCTGGGGGCATTACACAACCCAAACGGCATGACCAAGTACTTGTATAACCCATATCTAGTTTTGAAGGCTGTCTTGTATTTGTCCCCTTCTTTGATTCTGATCTGGTTGAAGGCGTCTCTCAGTTCAATTTTTAGTATACCTGGGCTCCTGTCAATATGTCACATAGGTCGTCAGCGTTGGGGATGGGGTAGCAGTTCTTTACAGTGATGTCGTTCAGTTTCTGGTAGTTTACGCAGGGGCGCATCCTGCCATCTTTCTTTCCTACAAACAGCATGGGCAAGGAGCAAGGGCTTTTTGACACTTGGATGAACCCTTTTTTTGTTATGTCCTCCAAGTATGTCTTCAGAGCTTCCGGTTTGCGGTGATTGCAGCTGTATATGGGGCCATGGTGGGATTGGGTTCCAGGTAACAGGTCAATGGCGTGGTCATAGATTGAGTGACTGGGGAGCTGGGTGGCTGCTTCCTCACTGAAGACGTGGCTCCACTTCTCCAAGGGGGCAGGAAGACTACCCACACTGGGTTCCATTATCAGGGTCAGGAGTGTGTTGGGTTCCTTACTGGTTGGGCCCAACTGGAATGGCACAACATCAAACACATTGTCTCCCTTCAAGGCAACCGTTTGATTACAGAAATTCAGAATAGCACTGTGTCTCTGGGACCAGGACTCACCCAGGATCAGGGGGTGAGGAAGCCCTTTCAAGATGGTGGGGAATGCTGGGTAAAAGTTTTGCCCAATTTTTAGGGGCATTTTAGTTGCGCACCTGAAGCCCAAGTTATGGGAGCTGTTTCCCATGATTACTTTGACGCTTTTGTTGGTGGTCTCCAGTCCAAGGTCCTTGGCAAGGTTGGCAGTGATAAACCTCTCCTCCTCTCCAGTATCAATGAAGGCTCCAACAGTCTGGGACGTTGTGGATGTTTCTGCTTCAACTTGGATAAATTTGTATAATTGAGTAGAGGTGTTTATTTGTGCCAAGGAAACTGAGGGGTCACTCTTCTTGGGGGAAAGCCTTGGTGAGGTGCCTGGGTTTGTGGCAATAGAAACACAAGTCTTCACGGTAGTGGAGCTGTAGTTCATTGGGGGACATTCCTGGTCTGCTGGGCGTGGGGGCTCAGCTTGTGCGCTGGGTGGAAGACGGGGTGCCTTCTTGGTTGAGGCTCAACCCTCTGCCCAAGAGGAGTAGTTCATCCAGGACAAGCGTAGGGGGTGGTGCTTGAGGACTCCTTCAGGGTAGGGCAGGCTCCTCAGCAGTACAGGATGGCCAATAGCTCATCCTCAAGTTGGGTTCTGGCTTTCAATTTCAGGAACTTGTCGGTGTAAGCTTGAAGCAAGCGCGGTCCTTGTCAGATATCCAGTAAGCTGATCAGGGCGTGGTGGTGGGTGTCTAGGTTGTTGCCTGTGGCTATCAGGTTGCTCTCAAATTGGGAGTAGTCTAGGCAGAACTTGACGTCCTTGGCAGTTGCTTTCCCAAACCAGTCCAGGGCATTGCCGAAGAGCATGGAGGCCACTCCAAGGACTTTCTTGGTGTCATTGGAGTATGAGTTGGTGTTGGCTTGAAAATGGAGGCAGAGGACTGACATTGCTCTTCTGGCTTCTTCTAGGGTGAGCTTCCCCATCTGGGGCATATCCACCTGGACCGTGGTCTGGTTTACTATGACGTTCTGCACCTGCAAGACTGGGGTCTTGGTCTTCTCCTCACCAGGCGGTGTGTCTTTCTATTTGGGGTTGGTTTGGTGTTGGGCCACTGAGGTGATCAGGTTGGTAGCTAACTTGTATGCATAGTAAGCTGAAATCAATAAAAATAGCATACAAGGTGCCCCAAGAGTTAACAACATCTTGGGGCCCAGGTTACCGTGTTTAAAGGTAGATTGCCATAATGTCAGGGATCCAACTTGTAGGGGGTTCCTGAGAACTTGCGGGCAGATAGCCCACGGGCCCAGCAGGAAGAGCCCATGACAGGATTGGGGCAAACTTTACAAGATAAGATAACATTTTTCCAAGGACTGCCCAAGGTCTGCTTGTAGGCACCATGGAATCAATCAATCCAGTGAGGGTGATATACATCACCCCAAATAATTGGGTGGAAGTGGATTCATCAGTGGCAACAGATTCTTGCGGGCGGTTGGGCTGCAGGGTGTGGGGCAGTGTCATTGGAACCAAATATGCGGGCAAGAAATTATACTTGTCTTGGAATAGCAGAGGAGGTATGGTGATTTTGATGCCTTCTCTGTATATAGTTTCAGTTTCTCTAGTTCTAGCTTCATGGTTGTGGATTAGGATCTCCTCCAGAGTAAACTCTGAATACGCCGGGTTGGGTGGGTACTTGGTAAAATGTACTGGGCCAATGGGAGCTCCTGGTGGACGGTAAAGTTTGGTCGGCTGGTCTGCGGTTTCTTGGGGTAGGTGAGCACGGGGAGCAGAGCTGCAAGGAGTAGACTGTAAATGAAGTAAACTAATAACAAGTATGGTATGATCTGGTTGAACCAAAGGTTCATGTCACTTTATTGCAAGGATGGCAATAGGCATCTTCCTGGCGGCCCAGGGTATAAGTATACCCATCTGTCATGGTAAAACTTTCCCAAATTTTGTTGGCTTGGGTTTTCCAAATTACCAGGTCTTCCCAGTCTTTGGTGGCGTCAGTTGCGGGGGTTATCTCATTGGCTGCTTCAAACTGAGAAAGCTCAAATTCCCTAGTCAGGTTGGGGGATTGGCTGCCTCTGGGTGGCCTGCGTTCTATAGGAAAATTCTCTGTTCCCCCTTCTGTGCGGGCCCAAGTTACTTTGAAATCAGTGGCTGGGCCTGCCCTTTGATTGGCTGTCTTAACAGGAACCTCCAGTGTGGGGAGTATTGGCATAGGTACATTTGATTTTTCAAGCTTAAAAGGATTTTCCAAAGTCAAATCCTGTTCTGATTCAAGCCCAAAAAACTGCGGCTGGGCGGCTGGCCCTGCGGGCTGGCGGCCCGCAAGATGCCAGGGTTTGAGTTTCATAGTTGGGGCTTTTTGATAAGCATGGTTGATAAGAGTTTGTCACTTGTGACACCCACACCCAATTTTCCCTTAGTCTAGCTTGCTGTTTCCAAAATCCTGACCTCCTTAGTGGTCAGGTAACAGCTTACAGAACCACCATTGGTGGTATCTGTAAGCTGACTAAAACTATACACAAGGAGGCCACCTCATCAAGATGCACCCAAGAGCCTTAAGTGCCATGCCCTGCCCCTAAGAACAGGCTCTTTAAATTCATTATTTTTGTGTATTTTTGATCAATTTAAAATTCAGTATTTTTTAATATTAAAGTTTTTAATTGAGAGTTAATATATAAGTATTTTAAAGTTAATTACCTTGTATATGTTGATTTGTGTTTGAATTGACGTTGACGTTTTTGTTATCTTTTGCTTTTCAGCTATTCAATTAGCTTTATATTCTCTCCTTTAAGTTAAAAATGTTTACTTTTTCACTCACCTTTTGAAACTCCTGTTTACGTTGTTGCTGCCTTCCCCAGCTTCATTCTTGCTGATCAAACTTTGAACTGGTCTTCTGTTTCCCCTTTTCTGTACCTGGTTTCTCCAACTTCTCCAGTTGCTCCTCTTCTTGGCTGCTTCCTCCTGTCTATCAGTCTTCAACAGAAAAGGCTTTTTCCTCTATAAATAAAGAGCTCTTGAAGAGTAGGCTTTAAGCCAAAACTCTAAGTGATTTCTTCCCTTCAATATTTTATCTAATTTTAACTTTGAGATCTTAATTTCTAGAAATTTATACATTTTTATTAAATTCATTTTAAAGTTTAGCCTTTTCTTTCTTTAAAAACAAATGTAACTAGTAAAACAAAAAGCCTTAGGCTTGTTGTATCCATTATTTTCCCTTAAGGAATCTTTTGATAGTTATATGTACCAATTTGCTGATGGAAAATATCCTAATATTGACATTCCCTTAGTTACAAATTGTTCACTATTAAACACTTTGTTTTATCTTCTTTGCTTAGGGTTCTTACACTCAATTACTCCTTTTGTGACCCAATATAGGTTTTTAGCAGGGTTCTGTAAGATTATTTTACAGACAGTTCCTATGTTTTTATATCTTCTAAATTTGAATCCTAATGCCTTACACACTCTAGTTTATAACCTTGCGCCATTATGGGCAAGACCTTACATTATTTTGGCTTCTCATGGGATTGACTCAGGCAATATCTTCTCAATCTCTTCTATCATCTTTCTAGCCTTGTTTCTGGTAGGACACGCCATTTCAAAAACAGCATCTCAAAAAACGCCATCTCAAAATATGCCATCTCAAATTTTTGCTATCTCAATTTACTAGTAAATTGCCATTTGATTTACGGCATTTTGACTAAGAAAAAATGGCTTAAAATATTAGATTTATTGAACTAAGAAAATTACCCAAAAAATTCCCAAAAAATTTTAAAAAACATTTATAGGCTTAAAAAAGCCTCAGGATTCCAAATCTGCAATAAAAAATGGGGTCAATTAGTAGCAACATAGTTGCGTAAAGCTCAAAAGTTAAAATATACCCAAAAACAACCATTTTTAACTATAAACTATACTTTAAAATAAGCATACAATTGTACCAAATACTAAAAAAGTCAAAAATAATGATAAAATTAAAGGAAATAAGAGTGAAGATAAAGAACAATTTATTAGTAAAGGGCTCAAATATTAGTAGAAGAGAGCAACTGAGATAGCTTGGAGATGCTCAAGCTTGCTATCCTTGGGATAGTAGGCAAGGACCACCTTGCTAATCTCTGTATACTTTTTCACCGCTTTGGTTTGCTTGGGGGGACCACCCTTGTTCTTCATGCCTGTTTCAAAGAGGCAGGCAGACATGTCCTGCTGGGTTTTGAGATGCACCATGATTTTGTTGAACTTGGGCTTCTGAACCTGGACCCTTGTGGCAAATTGACTATGCCACCCTTCAAGAGAAGAGGTGGTCTTGATGAGGCCATTCTTTACCTGCTTAAAGCAGTTCCATGTGATTGAGTCACCACCTTTTCTAATTTTGTGTGCTCCCTGAAAAATACCAACCCATTGATTTTCAAAATTCTCAATAAAGGGCGCAAAGGAAGCCTGGTTGGCAATAATGTAAGGATGGCAGAGGAGGACGTTGTAGAAGGCATTTTTCTCCACCTTTTGCACAAGGGCAAGGGCAGCAAAGCAGGTGAACACATCATTTGCTTCCTTTGTGCCTTCAGTGTAGACCAGCTCATGAAGTGCAGAGCACTTTTGGAGGCGGTGGCAGAGTACCTGCCAAAAGTGAAAGTAGCATCCCTGAGGGAAGCTCTTGAAGACTCTAATAAAAGCATTGACCTGAGCCTGCTCAAAGTCTACTACCAGATATTCATGGTATGAAAGGCTTTTGGGCTTTTTCTTGATTGGGGTGGCTTCCTCTGACTGGGCCTTTTTCTTGCGCCCTCTAGTCTCCTTTGGCTCCTCTTCAATAGTTTGGAGGATCTCATCCAACTTGGCCTTTAATATTGTTAGAGCCCAGACATAAGTTCCCTGCTTCTTATTTGGGAGGAAAAAGAAGACCAGGGGAAGAACTAGATTGCCAACCTGCCCATGGATATTCCAAAGCTGGCTGAAGAGCTTTGGGCAGGTTGAGAATATTCCATTTGCAAGTCAGGTCTTGCATTTTAAAAGGTTGTAAAGATCCTGGCTTGTTGCAAAACAGATGATCCGCTCTGGGACATGTTGCCCATCATTGTGAAGGAGGAATCTCTCTTCATGCCGTGAAATCTTTTGCTCTTCAGTTAGAATCAACTGGTCAATTAATGTAGCACTGACGCCTTCAGTGCTCAGAGAATATCTCTGGTCAGTGAGATATCTCTGTAGTTTTGAGGCACCACCAACAGTTGCTTGTTGGGTATCATTTTAATTGAGGAGTGCATTGTTGATGACCTCAGTTGCAGTTTGATCCTTTGTGGTTGGGATGATCTGGTAAAGAAACCAGCAGATCAGTTGATATAGAGGATTGAAAGGCTTGGCACAGTCATGCCCAACAGTCAGGGCTTTAAACCCAGAGAACCCATAGGTGGTAAGTCTAACTGGACAGCCAACATTATCACATTTGAAGTGATGTTGACGGATGGGCTTCTTCTCATTGTTGCAGCTGAAGCTGTAGCCCTTGTGGAAAAAGCCAGCACCCCCTTTCTTTGTCATAATTGAATAGCTGACAGGGTATGTGGCGGGCACAGCAAAGGTGCCATTTTGATTGCATACATTGTGGATTGAGTTAAGATCCCAGAGCTCAATTGGCTCATCTGCAGGAGCACCAGGCTCAGGCTCCTGCTCTTCTTCATCCTCAGGCTCTGAAGTGGAGTCAGAATGGCAATTGAAGTTGAACAACTTCTCTTGAGGGTCTGACAGGGAGTAAACAAAAGGAGAATGGGGGTTGGGCTTGTTTCCTCAGGCTCTGGTGAGGGCATAGGTGTCTTGGGAGGAGCTTTACCCTTAGCAGGCTGCTTTTTAGGGGTAGTTTTGGCCTTCTTGGCCTTGGGAGGAGTGTTCTTGGACTTTGAAGCCTTGGAGGCCTTTGGTGCAGCTTTAGTGGTAGGCTTGGGAGGCATCTAAAAGTAAATTAACATCAAAATATGGGAATTTGGAGGTTGTTTTTAAAGAGAAAAATGAGAATGTTTTAATATTAAAGTAGTAATATTTTTTAAATAAAATTGTAGAGGAGATCTAATAATATATACTATCAAATTTCAATGTTTTTTCTTTTTAAAAATAAAAAATTTATTAGTAATGCAAGTAGGCAAAACTTTGAGTTTTGACTGAAAACTTGCTCTCAAGATGGTGTTTTTGAAGTGATGTAATTGAGGTGCCGTAGCTCAAAAACATAGTGTTTTTGACCATTTTTTATATTAAATTAACAAATTTACGGTGGAGCTACCTCAACCAGGCCAAAGAGTAAAACTTGAATTTCTCAAAAACTAGCTTATACAACTGGGGTTAAAAAGTACCCAGTTGTTTAGAGGAAATCAAAAAATATATATTTGCAAAGTTTCATATGTTTCTTTGCATTTTTATTAATATTGGTTTTGACGTAAAACTATACTTTTGAAAAGTGGAACACAAGAATTGCGGTGGGGGAATTGATATAACGTAGCCTGGCGTCATAGGTAATTTCCCCTTATTTTCCCTATCCATTGTGCACATCAAATCAATTTTGTGAGGTGAAACTTGGTGGAATTCGAAGTGACGTAAATCAAAATGGCGTAATCACCCCCTTCCATATTAATATCACTATTAAAATATTTTATTGATGAAACCCTTATCAACATATCCATGTATAATAAAGTTATAAATTACATATAACAAAACTAGTTTTTTTACCCAGCAATGACAATCACTAGAAGGACAATCATATTGGTGTATATTTAGGTTGTTCTTATTATAAGTGTCTTAGATTAATACTATAGGAACATCTTCTGGCACTATCCACAGGCTTTATTTTAGTTCAGGTATAAGCTTATTTTAGTTTAAGGTAAATGGCGTAATTTGAAATGACGTAAAGTCAAGATGGCGTAAACAAGCCCCACACTAAGTGTTTTCATATGTAAATAAAGTTAGCAAATTAAGATTTAATTAATCTTACTCAAAGTGACAGAATCAAGATGGCGTAAATTTGAGATGCCGCATTATAAAAGTATATGTAAATTTTAACTATTTTATTGTTTATTTTATTTTTTTGTGATTCAAAATCACTAACACAAAAAATGCCATCTCAAATTAAATTTGAGATGGCATTTTTCAAGATGCTGTTTTTGAAATGGTGTGTCCTAACTCGTTTCTCTCTATTATTATTGTAACATTGTTATCTCTAGTAGTTTTTTTACTTGTTGGGTTATATGATAAAGTTTTTTGTAATAAGGAGGGCATACTCCTACTTATTACACTAACCAAACATCAGTTCTTAATACATTAGCTCATAGTTTGCCACCCCCTAGTATTTTTAACACTTTAGCTTATGCACAGGCCCACTTTACTGCTTATGAATCTGAGTTCTCCACCAACTCCCAGAAGGTCCTCTATCTTGCGGAGAAGCTCACCAGTCACTACAGAGATTGGTTTAGCTCTCACTCACTACGCAACCCAGGTATCCTCCAGAACTATGACCTCTTTGTCAGTTCACTACTATTCTTCTCTGGAGAAGACAAAGAGTCATCCACTCCCTCTGCTTCTCATTTTGCAGGTCTCACCCAAGGTTTGCTCCCACTTGGTGAATACAACCAGAAGTTTTGCTCTCTTCAGTCAAGACTACAAGCCTCTGACTCTGAGGCTTGTAGCTTCTACAAGTTAGGCCTCAAAAGATTGCTCCAGGAATTTTTGATCCACCACAAACTTCCCAACAAACTAGAACCTCTTATCAGAGAGATGGTTAAGTGGAACCAAAAATACCTTTCCTCAAAAACACCTCCTTATTCTAACCTATCCCCTGCAGCTTGTTTGTTTGTACCAGACAAGGTACTGTAAATTCAGAACCTGAACGTAAAAATGCAGGATTGTCAAATCCTTGGTCTAAATTTTGAATCACTTTTGCGGGCACCTCAGCTGAGTGAAAAAAAATATTTAATAAAATCAACCATTTATTTTGATTTTTTTGGTTTATTTAAATTGGCAAATTTCAAATCTCTTGAGCAAATAACTCAACTAACAAAAGACAAAACTCAGCAAACAAATGTGGGATACATGAATCAGGAATGCGGGATTCTAATGTATGATTTGTGATTTCCTGTATTTCAAACAAATCATAGACATCATGTGAAAATTAATAAATCTGAAATTGTGGGATTGTCAAATCCAAGAACCAAGTTTCAAATCAAAATTGTGATGAATTTGAAATAAATATAATTTGTGGGTGTATCAAAAAGGATGATAAAGGATCTAGAGTGGGTTTGTGCAAATTCTTTTAGGAAGCACAGGCATTCTCAAAATTCACCCTATTCCATTTTAGGATGGCTAAAATTTAGAGCGTAATATTCACAAAATTGACATATTTAACAATAAAATTGACTAAAATATACATTCCTCTTCCCGAGTTTAAAATTTTAATAAATTTTTATTATGTCTTCTTCCAACACCAACCAAGTCAACGAGCTGTTCCCTGGCCTTGACAAAATAATGCAGGGCTACACTGGGTCTCTTAACAGTGAAGCCTCTGTCTATGGCCACTCCCAACCCGCAGGCCCCTCCGCAAGCCCCACCCAGGAGTGTGTTCTTTCTCCTGCAACTTCTAGCATGGCCCTGTTTGCCCACCATGCACAGGCAGCTGCCAACCAAAATCCCTTATCAGTGATGGCATCCAAAACCAGCCATTTGAGCCATGGGGTCTCCCAGAGAGCCCAGAACCCCAAAACAGCCAATCAGATGGCATTGACCAGTTCCCAAGATGGACACATCCCTCCCCCAGCCAATCAGTCTGCAAGACGCAGAAGAAAATTGATCACTCCGCACATTGTTCTCAAAATGGTTGAAAAGCAAGGGAAGCTTATGTCCCTTGGGGAAATTGCGGCCGCAATGGGTTTTGCAAAGTCCACTGTGGCTGCAACCCTGAGAGCCCACGCCAACTGTGGCCCCCCACCAAGAAGACCCCAACTGGTGCTTGTACCTCAACTGAAGGTGAAAAAGCCCACCCTCTCATGATGGCCATTATGGAACGTGACCCGCAGATCCCCCTGGTCCAGGTACGTCTCCAGTTGGGACTCCACGGCATCTTCACCAACAAAAGAACGGTGAGTTCATGGATGCACAGAGTTGTGGTTGCTGCTAGAATCTTGTCCAATCAAGTTCTCAGTGGCCCCATTTTGGTGGATACCAACCCCTACAATTCAACCATTATTAATTTTATTAAAGGGAGGGCAATGAGGGCCCGTAATGACGTAATATTCCTGTTGTATGCTAAATCTCGTCCAGTATCTAAGACTTTGGAGAGAAGCGCATCCAATCTGACGTGTACAAGCGCAGCCCAATCTTGTATCGGTTTGTTGGTGTTTTATTGGCAGTTTCCCCATTGGGCGTCAATTATTACTTGGCATTATCAAACACTGCAGATGGGTATGCCTACCAGACAGAGCTCAAGGACATGCTGGAGGAGTGGGCCGCCCAAAACGCCATGCACACAGTTGTACTGAGTGCAGAGATGGAGCAGCAGGAATGGGCTACCCAAGAAATCAGGGCTGCAGGGCATACCTGCTGGTCCTACCCCATCAACTACGCCAACATGCACCTTGCAGATGTATGTCTCTACAATTTTGGTTCTGCTCTCAGGCGCTTAAAGCCTGCCACCTACAATGAACTATGCACCCAAATTGATATGGGTTATGAGCTTTTCCCTTCCGCGTCCGTCCAGGACTTATTTGATCTCATCATCTTCTATGCAAGTGATAGTGATAAGTCCAGAAAGGACCCCTGCCTCCCCCCACACCACTCTATCTGTTTTGTCAAGCCCAAATATGTGATGGAAGAAGAATTTGAGCAATTGAAGCAATCTGCTCTTGCTGCCCCTTCCCAGTCAACAGACCCTGCCTCCCCAACCCCCCCATCAAGATCAAGCCACCCGCCTTCCAACCCTGACTCCCAAGCAATCACTCATTCCCTCACCACTATCTCTGATACCGTCCCTTTCATAGGCGCAGATGAAGGTGATGTCCATTCCGCCCATTCCCTCCCCTTCCTGTCCTTTGATTAGTAAATAAATCTTTTCTAGGTGACTACTATTAAAATTAATTTTTTCTTTCAGTTCATAATTAATAATATATTTTTTACATTGTTATAAGTTTCTGTGTGTAAAGAATGTTGTACATTTGATGTGGTAGCATATACTTATTTCCGAGGATATTTTCATCATCATCATTAATAAATTGAAGACAATAAACGTAAATATTGCATTAGAATATTGCAATTTGACGTCAACTATTGATATTTTGACATTATGTGCATAACTCAATGCATTTTATTTAATAAAATTCATTTTAAGTGAGGCCTCTTCATTTTAATTTATTTAAATTGACTGTGTTTATATTACAGAGCCATTAACACTTAGTACAAATATTAATAATTAGTGCATTTTCAGCCTGTATATTTGCCTATTGGGAATAATTCTGTAAAGTTTTCAGTCGGATTTTGAGAGGTAATAATAATGTAATGTGTTAATAGAATACTCTTTATTGTCATTAATTGGCTGATTTTCTTTGATGTGGCAATTGTGCATTTTCTGATGTTTACGCACTAGTATCCAATTGGTTGGCTTGTTTTACTATCGCCTGTGCAATTGGATGTGAAAACAACCAATTGGATACTAGTGTGTAAATATCAAAAAATGCACAATCACCACAGCAAAGAAAATCAGCCAATTAATGACAATAAACAGTATTCTATTAACACATTACATTATTATTACCTCTCAAAATCCGACTGAAAACTTTACAGAATTATTCCCAATAGGTAAATATACAGGCTGAAAATGCACTAATTATTAATATTTGTACTAAGTGTTAATGGCTCTGTAATATAAACACAGTCAATTTAAATAAATTAAAATGAAAAGGCCTCATTTACAATGAATTTTATTAAATAAAATGCATTGAGTTATGCACATAATATCAAAATATCAATAGTTGACGTCTAATTGCAATATTTATGTTTATTGTCTTCAATTTATTAATGATGATGACAAAAATATGTATGTGTCAAAGATAGTACTAAGAAAGCCAGTTTTTTGATGGAATTCAAACAAAATGTTATCAATCTATAACTTAATCAACAAATTAGAAGCTCACCTGCAAAAGGTTGTTGAAATTGAGAAAAACATCAGAGAAATAGTGACAGGAAAGCTAGGGGACAAGGGCCAGCCACTGATCCAGCCAAAAGAAGATGCTCTGAACAAATTGGGAAATATTATAGATGAAAGAAATAAAGAAAAATTACTTAATCTACAGGGAAATATTTTATCAAGTCTAAATTCAATAATGCAGGATACAATTTGTAGGAGTTCCGGCAGGGGGCCAAAGAAAACAATGAGAAGATCAGACTAATAGAAGGAATAGAAATTCAATGGGAAATCAACACCAATGTAGAAAAAAACAATCAAATGGAAACAGATGAAAACAAAACACAATCAAGAAGCAGAAGCGCTTCAATAAATACAGAAGCTTTTTCAAATGAAACATAAGAAGAAACACAAGTTGCAAGCAGGATAAGGAAGATCAAGCCCAAGAAGAGCACTGAAGAGCATCCAACGCTCATGAAGTTCACCAATATGGCGCCTGTGGCTGAGGGGGCCACAGGGGAAACAATTAGTAAGTCTTTTTATGTTTTACTTATATTTATTTTTAGTCATCACCAGGAATGGGGATGAGGTCGCAGAAGTGGCGGCTTTTACGCCAAGTTGGTTTTATGGGGGCTACCAGTCACTGGTGGCCCCTATAAAACAAATAAATAAAAACCAAATAAACAACATAATTCAACAGAATATGAATAATTTTAATAATTGTGAAGCTCAAATCAGGGAATATCAACCACCTGCGGGGTGCTTGCCATGGATAAGAGAAGCCTACAAATTAGGATCAACAATCAAAATAAAAGAAATGAATGAAATTCATGAGGATTTGAAACTGAACTTCAATGAATACATATATGAAAGCGGTCAAAGGTTCCCATTCTCAAATATCAACAAATACAAAAAAAGTTTAATAAAAACTGACTTTCAAATTGGAAATGAATATTTAAAATCTGCAATATTTAATGAAATTTTTAAGGCTCTATCAAATAAAGTCGGGGATGCAGTCCTTGTGAACAATTTTAAACCTTTATTGATATTGTTTGCCAAGGCCTGGGGGCTGATACAAGTTGAGTGCCCCCCCAGAACCCTCTTCAAGTTCAACCAAGTGTCATATATCAATATGTTAGTACAAACGTTCAAAAAACTGTGCATGTTCTCAGAAAAATATACCTTGCAAAGGATCCACGTCGTGGTGTACCTGGGAATCCTGCTCCATTGCATACTGAAAGCCAACGTGAAAAAATTAGAGGATGTACCTATACAGATTGACATACGCCCTGTGTAGCCCTAGACCGCCAGAAAACACCACGGGGATACAGGACAATTGAGCATGTTCTCTATGATTCATTTGCATTGGCAACTCTATACAGGTACTATGTGCCCCCCAAAAAAAACCTGCTAGTGGATTCCCTCACCTGTCTGCCTTTTATAAGACGTTTGGCCACCACCGGGGTGCTGAGCGCCACTCCCATAGCAATTGGCGCCAGAGTCATCCACCACATACAGAAGAGTATGTGGTCCCAATTAGATGCATTAGCTGAAAATTTAATTTTGGGATATAATTCCCCAGAATAAACACATTCCCCTTGCAACTTGCATTCCCCCAATAAATAATTTCCCCTTGCAAAAAAAACTTTTTTAATTTATTTTATTTTAAATATTAAAATTTAAATATTAATATTTTAATACTAAATACTTCACTATTTTAAAATTTTACTTGTAAAATTTTAATAGTAAAATATTTAATATAAAAATATTTAATAGTAAACATTTAATATTAATATTATATATTTTAATATTAAATATTTTACTATTAAAAATATTTAATATTTTAATATTGAATAAATCACAATTAAATAAAAAATTGGTGTATTTTGAATATTTAACCTTTACTATTAAACTTTTAAGATTTTTAACTATATTTTTATTTTAAAATTTTATTTTTTATTTTAATTTTTAGTAGGTAAATTATAGTATTAATATATCTAAATATATTACAAGATAATAGTTAAAGTTGCGACCACGTCAAATATTTAAAAATAAGTTAATTTTTTTTATTTATTATTTATTATTTATTATCTTGTCGAGGTTGGGTCCATTTATCACAAAGATAGACATGGAGAATTGAATTTATCTGCGTCATGCGGCCGCTCCACTTATGTTCAAACATGTGATTGTTTAGAACTCAAATTACCTTTCCCTTGTAATATGATTTGATAAACATATTCAATATACTTGAACTGCGTCCTAAGTACAAATTAGTAAGGAATACATAAAAATCATTGGTTGCCGTGTTGTGTAGCTACAGTGGCACTGAAATACCAAGGAGTAGATGATGACATGCAAGGTCCAATTTGTGGATTAGAAAAGTCAAAGTACCAAAATAATTCACAATTATTTAAATAAAATATTTTTTTCTATCTTTTTTTATCATTTATTTATTTGTTACCGCAAAAGCCAATAATATTCAGTGCATCATATAAAAAAAAACCTCTTATCTAGTATAATTAATTTTACTTACCTTTTCTAGTATTCTTAAATGTCTATAATACAATCAAACGTCACATTATTATATATAAATAATATTTGAGTCCTAATAAAAACAAAATAAATAAAAATAAAAACAAATAAAACCGGGGCGCCCATTTATCTGATTGGCTCGGAGGCCAGGGCTTTGGGGAGGAAGAATTCTGAGTGCTTGTAAAAAGCCGCCACCACATTGGGTGGCATTGCAAATTGGCTGATCTCAAGAATGTTGAAGAGATCCTTGGTGTCCTGGGGGTGCCTTGTTTCACCTTATTCTTGATCCACCCAAAGACTTCCTCAATTGGGTTAAGAAATGGGGAATATGGGGGGAGGAAGAGGAGTCTCATTGGGCAGTCTGCAAGGCAGTGGCTGGCAGAATGGCTATTTTTATCAATTGGCGGGAACTTGGACACAACCAGATCTACTTTGTGGAGCTCAACATTATCAAGCACAACAACACTGGTTGTGCCGCTGTAATTTATCCAAAGGTACTCCTTGACAGCTCAAAGAAAATTGAGAAATGTCCTGCTGTTATGGGAGCCTTTAATCATCTGATACTGGTCCAACCTGCAAGGACCAAGAAGCACAACCATTGAATAGGTCTGGGAACAGACAGCTGCACAATGGGCTACACTGTCCTTGGACCCCTTCTTGACCCACCCATGCCTAGACCTGAGTGAGGAGGAAAACAAAAATTTATTGATATAGAAGAACTGGACATTCCCAGTCTCCTTTAGTGCCAGATATGTCTTGGCATAAATGGTTCAATCCTTGATGGTCTTCTCATTGTTTCTGTTGTACAGAGAAACTCTGAGTACCTTCCATGAGAAGCCCAAATCAACCATTGTTTTATATACAAGGGTTTTAGAAACAGAAAGCCCAAACTCTGTGGCAAGCATTGATTGGACAGCAAGTGTGTCCAGGTGGCAATCCCTGGCTACCCATTGCTTAATTGTGTTGATGTGTACAGGCTTGAGGAGTTTTGGCTGTCTTTTTGCCTTGGTGGATTCAGCAATTTGCCTGGTGTTGCCATACTTGGTGTTGATGTTGGCAATGTACCTGGCTGTGACACCAAATTGGGACGCAATATCCCAAACTGCTATTCCCCCGTTTAAGCAGTTGAGGAGAGCTTCACGCTCACTATCTGTCAACTGACACCAGCCCTTGGCAGGTACCACGGCATCCTGGCTACCAGGCTCAGCACAGGGGATGAGGACCTTTGTGTAGAAGGTGGGATCACACTTGGTTGCACTGGCGCCGTCAATAGTGGCATAAGACACAGGCACAGGTGGCTCAACAGTGGCTGCCAATGGCTCAAAGATGGTGTCAAAGACGCAGGGGCAGGAAGTAGCAACTCTTGGGTCAATAGTGCGGGGCCAGGTGACAACTGGGTAAACGGTGGAGGTGTAAGTAACCTCAGTGTTCCCAGTGACCCTGGTGTAGGAGACTTTGGTAGCAGGCCTTGAGAGTGGCTTCTGCCTGGGATTCAGGCTGGTTGATCTGGCTTGGGATACGAGAGGTGGTTGACTGGCGCTGACACCTTGGGAGGCCTGTGTATTGGCATGACTCCCCTTGAGTTGTGTTCTGGGTCTGTTCTTGGACCCTCTGGGACACCCTTGTTGATGAGCTGCCCCGCGGGCTGGTGCAGGAGCGGGTTGGGAATGCGCTTGATGGTCCATAAAAATAAAATAAAAAATATATTTTAGATTAAATATGTATTTATTTGGAGTTATTGGTTTAGTTGTGGGTAGTTATTTTCTCTTGATTTAGCCTTGAATAGTAACAGTATTTCTTTATCTGTGATTTGAAGTGTATAATATTGTATCCTTTCTGGGTTTGGATAATTTTAAAGTTTAATCAATTTTTATGCCTAAACATGGTTATCAATATTGAATTTTTCATTTGATTTTTGTTGTGGTGGAGCTTCTTGATTTGGGTTGGTGTTTCCTAGTGTGCTTATTGTACATTAAATTTGATTTCCAGTTTCCGCAATTAATATCTGAGTTTACTAGTGGCATTCAAAAGTGATTTGAAATTTGGTTCTTGGATTTGACAATCCCGCAATTTCAAAAAACATAGTAAACTTAATAAAAACGGTTGATGGATTTGAACGCTTCAAATATGATTCCAGTTAATTCATTTTGTCCATAGGAAATATGCAGCTCAACTTGAACTTTGCAAAGTGTCTATGAGTTCCCGCATTTTCAAATATTCAAATAAATATCCAAAAAATCAATTTAATTAAAAAAGGCTATCCCACAAAAGTGATTCAAAATTTGGACCAAGGATTTGAAAATCCCGCATTTTTACGTTCAGGTTCTGAATTTACAGTACTGCTTCCTTCAAACCCTCCACCTGGCACTGAGCCAAAGTCTGGGGAGGTTTCTGCCTTACTGCCAAGGAAGTCCTTAGAAGAAGGAATAATAACCTTTGCTCCTACTGTGGATCAAAGGATCATCTCCTAACAGCCTGCCCTCTCTCCAAGTGTTCCCCCTTTGTCAACAAGACCTCCCCTCTCACTTTGCTTTCCCTTATTGACACTTTCAAGTCACTTACCGTATTAGTAACTATTCATGGACCTTTGGGAAAGATCAAGGTCCTTGCTCTTCTTGATACTGGCGCTGATGCCAACTTCATTGATGAGAAACTTGCTAAACTAATTGGACTCTCTGCTTCCAGTTCCCTTGACGTTAAGGTGGAAAACAGCACTATCATTGGTGCCACACCTATCCTCCAACCTGTCACCATTGACTTGGAGGGCTCTTCATTCTGCGTCATGTGTAACTCCTCTCCCAACTTATCATTCCCATTCATCCTTGGATTCCCTTGGCTAAGAGAGTCTTTACTTAACTTTGATCACCCAAACAACAAGATATCATTTACATGCAATGACATTGTCAAATATCTTCCCCTTGTATCCGGTACTCTTTGTCCCATTCCCTCCAAGCTGAACCTTACTACCATCTCTATTACAATCTCAGATACTCTTTCCTCCAGGGACGAGGATTGATTACCTTATTGTTATTATGACTTCAAGGATTGCTTTAGTGAAGAAGAATGTAATCTGCTACCTCCTCATAGGCCCTACAATATTCAGATAAACCTTAAACCAGGCACCACTCCTCCCTGGGGAAGGCTTATCCCTCTCTCTGACTCAGACAACACTCTACTAAAGAACTACATTAATGAAGAACTCTCCAAGGGTTTCATCTTTCAATCCATGTTCCCATGCTCCTCTCTCATCTTCTTTGTTGGTAAATCAGACAGCTCTAAGCGCCCTTGCGTAGACTATAGAGTCTCAACAATATCACAATCAAGGATAGATGCCATATTCCCTCTGCTGAGGCTTTGATCAATTGCCTTGTGGGTAGTTCTTTATACACTAAGATTGACCTCCAAAGCGCTTTCAACCAGATCAGAGTCTCCCCTGGCCATGAATGGAATACTGTGTTCCGTACCCCATTTGGGTTATAAAAATACAATGTAATGCTCTTCGGGTTATGTAACGCTCCGTCAACCTTTTAGGCCTTAATGAATGAGGCACTTCTCCCTTCCTTAACAAGTTTGTTGTTGTTTATCTTGACAATAATTTTGTATACTCCTCTTTCATTGACAACCATGTCACCCACGTCTGACAGGTACTCCAGAGACTTTGAGACTAAAACCTGTTTGCAAAATCTTCTAAGTGCTCATTCTTTTGCACTGAGGTCAGTTTCCTTGGCTATGTTGTCACCCAAAACGGTTTTGCTATCTCTCCTAGCAAGTTGGATGCTATCCAAAGCTGGCCTGTTCCCAATACTTGCTCACAACTTTGTGGTTTCCTTGGATTGGCAAACTATTGCCATAAGTTTGTGGAAAAAATTTCTTCTTTAGTTTTGCCTCTCACTACCCTTACCTCTCCTTCTGTTCCTTTTGTCTGGACCCCTGAGGCCCAGATTGTGTTTGATACTACCAAAGCAGTCTGTCTCCACTCCTGTCCTCCTGATACCCAATCCTTCCAAGTCATTCTTGGTTGAGACTAATGCCAGTGACTATGCCATTGGTGGTGTTCTCCTTCAGCTTGGGAGGATGGGATGCAACACCCTGTTGCATACTTCTCTCAAAAACACCTTCCAGCTGAACAAAACTACCCTGTACACAACAAGGAACTTCTTGCCATCATCAAAACACTCAAGCATTGGCGTTGCTACCTTGAGGGACTCAATGAGCCTTTCCTCATTTACATAGACCATAAGAACTTGCTTTACTTCACCAAGTCACGCCGCATTTACCAAAGACACGCTAGATGGATACTGGAGCTGTCAAATTTCTGCTTCAAGCTTGTGTACAATAAAGGTATACTCAATACCCTACCTGACGCGCTTAGTTGTCATCCTTCATTATCCAATGTTGACAAAGACTACAAACTCCTTAACACCAAGATGGTCCTTACACCTGAGAGCTTTCTGAAACTTAATGTTATCAGTACTACAACCCCCAATATACTGAAGCAAATCCACAAATCCCAGCTTTCTGATAAAGCCTCATCTCAGATCATTGACGCTCTTACAAACAATAAGACAGTCACAAATCCTTCCTTCTCCCTGCTAGATGGTGTGTTATACTTCAACAACCTTTTGGTAGCCCCTTCTCTGGACCTTCAACAGCTTCTAACTATCACTTTCCATGACTCTCTTGCTGCAGGCCACACTGGATATAAGAAAACCCTTTCTAAACTCTGCAATCACTTCTGGTGGCCAAAGATGTCCACCTTTGTCAAGTCATACGTAAGTAGTTGCCTAATTTTCCAGAGAAGCAAACACTCCACCCAGAAACCTGTGGGTCTTCTATGCCCCCTCCCAGTCCCTGAAGGTCCTTGGTAGTCTGTCTCATTGGATTATATTGTCCAGCTTCCTCAGTCCAAAGGTTTTGACGCCATACTGATCATTGTAGACAGATTCTCAAAGCAGGCTATTTTTGCTGCCTGCAATTCTAACATTACTGCAAAGCAGACTGCTTCCCTCTTTGTTAAAAATGTCTTCATCCACCATGGTACTCCAAAAGATATTGTCTCTGACTGTGGACCACAATTCCTTTCCCTGTTCTGGAAGGAGTTTATGACTCATCTAGGTGTACACCTTTCTCTTAGCACCTCCTATCATCCCCAGTCTGATGGGCAAACCAAACGTACCAATCAGACGCTAGAATTTTTCCTTCACTGTTTTTCCAACAAACAACAAGACAATTGATTTACCCCCTACCTTTGGCCCAGTATTCCTACAATGCTACTCCTTATTCCTCTACAAAGATGACTCTGTTCATGGCAAATTTAGGCTATACATCTGCCTTTGTCCCTTCTGTCACCTCCTCTGTCTGTTCCCCGTTAGCCGAGGAGTTTCTTGTCCAGCTAAAACTCATCCAGAATTCCTTAAAGAAAAATCTCTCTAAGGCTATTGAGGTTTACAAGGTCCAGGCCAACTGTCATTGTCAGGAAGGGAAGAGCATCCAGGTCAACAACCTTGTATATCTAAATACAAAGAATCTTCCTATCAGATGGCCCTCTCATAAACTTGGCCCGCAGTTCATAGGGCCTTTTCTTGTAACAGAAAGAGATGGAAAGGTTGCCTACTGTATCCAACTTCCTCCAGGGTATTGCATTCATGACATATTCCATGTGTCCCTCCTCAAACTCCATACTTCTCCTCCTCCTCCTCCTCCTCCTGACATGGTCCAAGGGACCCCTGAATATGAGGTTGACTCTATTACCAACCATTGTTAACACTATGGTAATGTCAGGGATTCTTCCCCTGACTACCTGACTTTTATTGAAAGCCTTTGGAAAGATATATTGGCAAAGCAACACCAGAACAAAGATATTGAAGACACCCAGTCAAAAACACAACACAACATAGTTAACAATTATACGGTTTTTTGTAAAACTTTTGGGACCCAGATTTGAACCCAGGACGTTAAAAATGTATGAATTGTTAACACTGGGTCATCACAAAGCTTTGGTTTACCTTTTTATTATCATTCAATTCAATCAATTTTTGCTTTCAAAAAGCCTTTCAAACTCAAAAATGTTAATAATCAGATGGTATAAATCACTTACTGGTCTGTGCATGATTGGCTGCTGGGAGCTTCCCAGACAATCCAGGACCCGCTTTCTTTGAATTAGACATGGCTCTGTACTCTAGCATACTAGATCTTCTTATGATACACCGCTTAATCAGCCTGATAATGCTAAAATCTTTCTGGTGCCTCTGCCTGCATCAGGTCAATTTGATACTCATTAAGCTAAAATTAAGTTGTACTTAGACAGGTATTTTCAATGATTGTTTCAGGTAAATCATATTCATTTCCCAAACTCCTCTCAAAGATTCAGCCCTGTTTTAAAGCTATATAAGTTCCCAACTTTCCTTCATTCCAAATGTTCCAACAATAAAGAATATTCCACTTCCAGCTACTCCTCCATTTTTGATAACACACCTTTTTGAAGCCATGAGAGGAATTCTTTTCCTATCCTGGTTTCTAGCCTACTTCTTGCCCAAGGTGTACACCTTGGAAAATCCAACTCCTACAACCAACTGGTATAATTCCTCCCCAGATGAGGCCCACCAGAAGGAATCCCTTGCCCATGGATGGTTCAAATATCCTTCTGAACACTGGGGACGTAAATTCCACTATGGCCGTTTTTTTATTACCCCACCCACTGAACCTACTCTGGTTAGACCTTACGCCTCCTTTTACCTCTTGATGTATTTGGTGGGTTATTATCTACTCGGACAATTCAGTTCTATGTTTGGAAGATTTGCTTACCTAGGACAACTTGGACATCTTGCAATGATCACGGTTCCTATTGGCTCAGTAATAGCAGGTTTGAATGTAGGGGCCTTGGCCCATCAGCTGGGAAGTTTATTCCCCGCCAAGTGGGTCCCTGACAGGTAAACTCCAATACTTGGTTCTTTGGAAGGGATATTCTGTTGAGGAGAGTTCTTGGAGCCACTGTCCAATCTTGGAAACTGTCCTAATGCCATCAACTCTTATATCCAAGCACATCCTGAGCTTGGATCTGGAAGGGGTAATGTCATGCCCTGCCCCAAAGGGCAGGCTCTTTAAATTTATTATGTTTGTGTATTTTTGATCAATTTAAAATTCAGTATTTTTTTAATATTGAAGTTTTGAATTGAGAGTTACTATATAAATATTTTAAATTTAATTACCTTGTTTTACGTCAATTTGTGTTTGAATTGATGTTGTTGTCATCTTTTGCTTTTCAGCTATTCAATTAGCTTTATATTCTCTACTTTAAGTTAGAGAAATTTTACTTTTTCACTCACCTTTTGAAACTCCTGTTTACGTTGTTGCCGCTTCCCCAGCTTCATTCTTGCTGATCAAACTTTGAACTAGTCTTCTGTTTCCCCTTTTCTGTACCTGATTTCTCCAACTTCTCCAGTTGCTCCTCTTCTTGGCTGCTTCCTCCTGTCTATCAGTCTTCAACAGAAAAGGCTTTTACTCTATAAATAAAGAGTTTTTGAAGAGTAGGCTTTAAGCCAAAACTCTAAGTGATTTCTTCCCTTCAATATTTTATCTAATTTTAACTTTGAGATCTTAATTTCTAGAAATTTATACATTTTTATTAAATTCATTTTAAAGTTTAGCCTTTTCTTTCCTTAAAAACAAATGGAACTTGTAAAACAATAAGCCTTAGGCTTGTTGTATCCATTATTTTCCCTTAAGGAATCTTTCAATAGTTATATGCACCAATTTGCTGATGGATAATATCCTAATATTGGCATTCCCTTAGTTACAAATTGTTCACTATTAAATACTTTATTTTATCTTCTTTGCTTAGGGTTCTTACGCTCAATTACTCCTTTTGTGACCCAATATAGGTTTTTAGCAGGGTTCTGTAAGATTATTTTACAGACAGTTCCTACGTTTTTATATTTTCTAAATTTGAATCCTAATGCCTTGCACACTCTAGTTTATAACCTTTTGCCATGGTGGGCAAGACCTTACATTAAGTAACAATTAATCCCAGAAAACTACTTTAGTAATGTTGCAACTGAACCAATGAGAGTTCTGTACTTGGAATTGGGGAAGACAACAGTCCAATAGTAAAGGTCAGAATAATAAGAATAAGGTATCGTTTATTGTAAGATATTGTGGTTAATATACTAAATGGGGAAGCCACAAGGCCACAAGGGGGTGGCATAGTGGGGAGTTCCATGTAGGGTTTGGAGCCAAGGAATAACTCGTGCGGGGATCAGTGGGTCGAATTGGCAACTCTCCTAATTAGGATGAAGTGCCCGCCATTTGACATCGCCATCAGATCCATTCATAACATTAGATACATCAAGGGGCGACTCATTGAGCGCCCCCTGTGTATTGTAAGATACGTTAGCAGGCGAGGTTCGAACCTCAGTTGCAACAGTAATTTGATATTTTTCCCAAATAAATATCTTGCCTCATGTTCACTTATTTCAAAACTTGCCAATCAGGTTGGTAATAACCAGATTACTAGATTCTGCCTTCTCACCTTTGCAATTTCCTGGGAATCTTCCTCTTCCTGACTAAGTGATCCCTGAAATCTGCAAAATTGAGTGTAAACCTATCTATACTGCTGATTCCTTGACTCTGAGCCAAATTAAGGTCTTCCTTTTGTACTTGTGTATAATCTTCTGTTGTACCTTTCTTTATTCACTCTTCAAGGGTATCATTTCTGAGTAAACACGCACTGTCTCCTCCTTATTAGAAATGTCATCCTAATTTGGGTGTACATTCCCCATTTGATTGACCATGATGAGCTTTCACTCTATTTCACCCTGACAACTGAAGAGCCAACCAATTTTACAGGTTAAATATCAACTTTTTTAGCAAAATCTACAATAGAATTGAATTTTGAGCATCAAATTCCAAATTTTAGGTTAAAACTAAGCCAGCATACAATAAATTTACCCAAGTTGGCTGATGATAATAGAAAATAATATATTTTAAGCCTTATATTGAAGGCTTTAACAGATAGATGAAAGAGAAATTTAGAATCATTAAGATTTAGTGGAAACCTTGTTGACTAACATAAGGACATGTTTAACCAGAAGCATCCTGATTTTGAGCATTGGCTTTGTGATTTATTGAGGCTTGATGCTCTGGATATTAATGAAGGTTTATACTTACCAAATTTCACATGTAGATTAATAAATATATAGGAAATTCTCTTGTTGGAATAAGAAGAGTGGATGTGATTAGGTCAAAACAATATTTTCAGAATCTGTGGTGGTCGTTGCTAAACTGGACAGCTGCACAGGGAAAAAATATTCTTTGGCTTTGAAGATTAGGGTGATTGAGGTCAGGGCCAAAGCAGAAGCAAATACCATCAAGATCCCTTGACGAATCGATTCCCATTTCATAGCCTCGATCTGAGCCTTAAGATCAGAAATCTCCAAGTAGTACTTGTTGACCATATCCTGAGTTGCCATATCATTGGATTTGATAAGGAAGCTTAACTCATGATGGTGAGTATTGAGTTCCATCTGCAGTTCAACTTTAAGTTGATTAACTTCAGTGGGAAGTGACTGGGTAAACAGATCTATTCCCTTTCTTATGTGATCCATTTCTGACGTCAAAGCTGCCTGGTCATTTCGCCTTAGGATTTGAACTTCAGTACGCAGCTCAGATAGTGCAGCTTTGAACAGGTAAGTCCCCTTTGGGGGGTTAGCTTGTATTGTTTAACAGACATACCTTCTCTAGCTCTGAATTGGACAGCAACCCGGTTTTAGCATTAAAGGCCCTGATAGAAGGGTTAGCAAGTAGCTTTTAAAAAGCGTTACTTTTCATTGAGAAGAGATGTGATGGCACGCATAATGCAAGTACATTGCCCTTGGGTGAACCCTTTCCCTTCTAACTTTGTGAGAAGCTTATGAGTATCTAAGTAGTGTTGCTTATGGATATTTCGATTTTGACATTGGCTTGGCAGGAACCTAGTCCTGGAGTTTAGGCCAGTGAGACGAATCGCCTTCAAGCTATTCATTTGTAACATATTTAAGCAATCTATGAATTCAACTGTAACCAAAGGTTTTAGTTTAAATCGCAGTAGATAAACAGAAAGGGTCTACTTGACCCAGAATAAAAGCAGATCTTTATCAAAGCATTTAAAAGCTCTTTGAAAGGCTTACAGGGGAACTCGTAGACATTAGAAAACTCTAAATTTTATTATCACGACGATTGAAAAATTTCTGCAAAACCAGAAAAGTATATCTGATTCGGCCTCACATCTTTTCAGAGTAGAACGAATATGAAAGTCTAGGGATTTAAACATTCCAATGGAATTAAGTCTTTTAATTTGTGTCCATTTTTTAATTTGCAAGCTACTAGAGGTCATGTTTA
Organism: Entomophthora muscae; assembly: GCA_014839935.2. Taxonomy (NCBI): domain Eukaryota; kingdom Fungi; phylum Entomophthoromycota; class Entomophthoromycetes; order Entomophthorales; family Entomophthoraceae; genus Entomophthora; species Entomophthora muscae. Next base: position 240,512 of record QTSX02007149.1, on the reverse strand, counting down.
TAAATCAATACCAGGGAATTCAGAGGGTTAAGGATATAAACTTTGCTGTGACAAAAATTGACAAATGCAATAAGGCAAGCTACCAAGTGGAATCTAAACTATATTCCGAGATAAGATAAAATCTATGCTGTGGAGATCTATAACAGGGATAAAGATACTTGAAGCGATGATAACTCGAGGTATCTCATAAATCTGGGACATAGGTGGGTTTTAGACGCAACTTCATAAGCGCAATCTAAGAACCCAAGTAATGAAAGGATATGGTAAATTTCGCATTTTTAAAAGGTCAGCAACCCAAATGTACTGTAGACAAATTAAACAATATTGCAAGATTTGATAGCTTAAAAGGAAAGGCAAGAACTCAAAATCGAATAAAATTAGAACGCTTACTAAAGCACAGAACTATCAGCAGAACTTGCAATAGCTTTTAAACAGATTACTGGGCTGATAAAAAAAGTCGAACTCAGTCAGGGGTTAGGCGGAACATAGCAGTTTACTCACTTTTAAATATCAGCAGCTGAACAAGATCCCATGTAAAAGTGAAGAGCTTGCCTGATCCTGTAAAAAATAGCTCAAACTATTCGAGCCCAGGGATCTATCCAAAGGGTTAAATTGGATTTTGGAGAATCTGGTGAATTGTAAGGTCAATTTTGTCAGATTGGACTAAGCATCTCGAATAGGGCTCCTGGTTTTTAGGAACCCATGTTGTGGTGAACAACAAATATGTAAAATTGGTAATAATTAATCAACCAAGAGATAAAGGTTTATTTGCATGGTTCAACTATTTAAAGGGGAATTTGGGGATTTGCAGATTTTGAATAATGGTTGTTCGAATGTGTTCACCTCAACGCTTCCTCTTTCATTCTAAGCTTGATATGCCTTCAAGTGGCTGCCACTGACAGGGAGGGGGTATTGGAATCCTGCAGAGTTCTCTAGGAAGTAGCTATGATGTTGTCCAATGGCATAAATGGTGTAGGGACCCTTTCATTTAACCTTGAACTTCTTAGAGCGGGTGGTATTCAAAGCACTATTGAATTTTAAGACCTGTTGGCCAATCTTGAATTTGGGTATGCAGTGGTTGATCCCCTGTTGGGCTGCTGTAGTCTTAGTGATGGTGGCAGATAGGTTCTTCTTGGCTTGGTGGCAGGTTTGCTCGCAGTCTTTTGAATCCCAGTGTTGGTTCACCTTCTTGAGGATGCAGGCTTGGTTGGGTTTAGTTCCAAACATGGCTTCAAATGGTGTCATCTTAATTGTATTGTGGACCTTAGTATGATAGTTCCAGAGGACTGAGGGTAACATGACTTCCCAAGTAGATGGCTGGAACTTGGTGGACTTCTCAAGGCTTTCTACCAATGTACGGTTGAATCTCTCAGTGAGGCCATTACAACAAGGGTTGTACACAGTGGAGAACTTGTGGACAGTGTTCACCTTGTTTGTCAAGTCGGCTACCATGCAATTTCTGAAGTGGGATCCTTGATCAGATAACAATGTAGCTGGAGGGCCAAACTGGGTCACAATGCTGTTGTAGATGAAGGACGCTGCAGTCATGGCAGAGTTATTGCTGCAAGCCTGAGCAACAGGCCAAGGGGAGAGGTACTCAGTAGCAACCAGGATGTAAGTTATTCCAGATTTTGAAGGAGGTAGGGGCCCAACAAAGTTGATACCCCAAAGTTCAAATATCTTGTCAACTACAATAGGTTCCACAGGCTTGATATGAACAATCTTCTTACTGAACTGTTGGCAGTTCATGCAGCTGTGGGTGTGGTTATAGGTATCTGTATACATCCCTGGCCACCAGTAGGTCTCCTTGAGGCGCGCTAGGGTAGCATCCCGGCCGAAGTGCTCAGCGCTATTGTGTGCTTCCATCAAGATACTCTCCCTGTCCTCCTTGGGTGGGATCACCCAGAGCCCATTATCCATCTTTTTAAACAATGTGTTGCCTATCACAGTTTACTTGGTTGAGTAGACAAAGGACTTGTGCAGATCAGCTTCAGTGACAAGTGATGTGCATAGCCAGGCCATATCCTTGAACTGAGCTAGAGGGGGTTCATAAGTCAACTTTTCAACCAACAAACAGAACTGGCAGGACAGACCATCTGCTACAGAGTTCAGCTTCTCAGGAACATGTACAATCTCAAAGTCATACTCCATAAGTTCCAAGAACCAGCACATACGGCAACTGCAAGGAAGAGATGCATTGGTGATGAACTTGCCGGCCCAGTTATCAGTATGAATGACCAGGGGGTGGCCAAGCACATAATAGTGAAACTTCTCAAGAGCCTTGATTACAGCCAGGACCCCCTTTTCATATATAGCATAGTTGTACTCAGCAGGTATAAACTTTTTAGACATAAACTCAATGGGTCTAAAAACATTGTTTATTTCCTGGCATAGTACCGCGTCCACTGCATTGATACAGGCATCTGAGAAAATGTGGAACTCACGATTGAAATCAGGGTAAGCAAGGACTGCATCAGAAGCAATGGCAGCCTTAAGAGCCTTGAAAGCATCATCTTTGGGGGGTCCCCACTTGAATGGCGTCTTCTTGTGTGTCAGATTGAAGAGAGGGGCAGCTAACTCACTATAGTCTTTTATGAACTGATGGTAGTACCCTACCAACCCAAGGAAGGGTGACACCTGGTTGGCGTTGGTGGGAGTGGGCCAGTTTGTGATTGCATCACACTTGTCAGGGTCAGGGTGTTTTCCAAAGGCGTTGACCATGTGTTCCAGGAGTTTCAATTGCTGAACAGCCAGGATGGACTTCTCGGCATTCACGCTCAAGTTGGCGCTCTTGATACGGTCCAGGCATAGCTTCAGGTGTTGTAGGTGCTCATCAAATGTCTTGGGGTAGATAGTTATATCATCTAAATAGACAGTGACAAAATCACCAATAAGACCTTTAAAGACTCCATTCATAGTGCGCTGAAAGGTACAAGGAGCGCCCTTCAAACCAAAAGGCATGTGGATGTATTCATACTGTCCCCATTTCGTGACAAAGGCAGTTTTTGGCTGGTTGGCTTCTTCAACAAGGATCTGGTGGAACCCACTGAAAAGGTCATTGTTTGAGAACCACTGTGAACCATCAAAGGAGGCCAAGATGTCAGAGATGCAGGGCAGGGGGTAGTGGTCAGAGATTGTCACCTTGTTTAGCGGGATGTAGTTGACACACATGCGGAGTTTGTTGCCCTTCTTGGGTACAACCACAATGGGGGAAGCCCATGGAGACTTGCTGGGGCAGATCATACCCTGTTTCAGCAGCTTGAGGATTTTGGTGCGTACAAACTCCTCCTTGGACTGAGGAAGGCAGTAAAACTGGGAAGCTACAGGCTTGGCGTTACCAGTATCAATCTTGTGGCAGAATCCAGGTGCTTCAGGCAGGTTGTTGTAGTCTGAGACAATGTGGGAGCTGTACACGGATATCACCTCGCAGAGCTGGTCTTGTTGGACGTTGTTCAACCAGTTGTTGTCCTTGATCTAGGAAGCTAGAGGCTCACAAAGGAAGGAAAGGCCAGTAGGACTGTCAAATGTTACCTTGAGATCAATCAATTCATTATTGTGCTCAAGTGTCCAACTGTTGTCGGCAAACCAGGTGGTTACGCTCAGGTCACTCATTGTCTTGCGGCCAAGGAGCAGGGTATACTGGTCATGGTCAAAGATGGCAGCTTCAATGACACTAAAGACACCACCTAACCACAAGCGCACCCTGATGGCCTTGCCGAGAGCAGTCTTGCAGCTCCCATTGGCAAGGATGAAGCTGACATCAGATCTGGTTACCTCTGGCCAAGGAAGGGATTCCAGGAACATCTTGAAGATGATGTTGCTGTAAGCACTGCCATCCAAGATTATAGATATATGGGCAACTGTGGTAAGTTTGACTCCCTTAAACTCAACTCCCTGGTACTCAACAAAGTGTTGAGTACCAGGGAGTTGAGTGCCGCATATGTGCATCTATTAGTATTTTTGGCTTAACCAATTTTAAGCTAATTTTTACTAGTAATTTAGGGGTTCAAAACCAAAAACCAAGGTTGGATTTACTCAAACTTGACTCTGTTTAATAAATCAGTTAGCTAAAATACCAATTTAAGGGGCAATTTATAAGTAAATTTACTAATAGAACTGAAAAAACCTGTGTTTGACACTCTAAACCCAAAAGTGACCAGTTTGACACTTTTTAAGCCAAATCAATATTTTATTAATAAAATACTTATGTGCTTATATAAAAGTTGTTATTTACTATTATATTTTTATTATTAGTGTCCATAGTTGTTGATTAGGCTCCCAAGCACCACTATACTGGATTTGGTGGTATATACATTAATCAAGTACCCCACTTATTTTACTTTATGCCATTCCCGGGTTTTTGGATTAAGTGGTGCCACATAAATTAAGCCCAATTTATTAAGAGATTTCATAAGTAATTTATAAAAAACTGAAACTTGACACTTTCTTTGTTTGACTCTATCCACTTGACACCTGATTGGTTTCAGATTTAACTAATCAAAGGCTCGGAATTAAGGCTAAATTAATATGTGATGTACTATGAGCGCCACTTGACATTCACCCACTCGACACTTTAACTTGGGGATTAGTACAGAGAGCTTCTTAACGTTTTAACCAACACTATGGTAAACAATTCACTCCTAGCTCCTCACGGCATACCCTAATCACTAATAAATACATTTCCACTCATTTACTTTTTTAACTTATGTTGTATTTTTTATTTTTGAGCATACAAAACTGCCTTGCTTTTGGGTTAACCTTTGAGCCCAGTTTAAATTTAAGCAAGGTTTATATGTAGAAAACATAGTAAATTTGATGTTTCTGCTTGACTCTGGCATACTCGACAGTGAGAATTCAGCTTTTTCTGGCTGTTTGACAGTGCCGAACTCAACACTTTACTATGTTTTGAATTTTCAACTCTCAATAAAAAAATTCCACATAATAAATTTTTTTTGCTATTATAATCTACTACTTTTTCTGCTGCTCTCCATATAATTTTCATATATTTTTTTGATTTTCAATTAAACTTTTACATTGATTTAACACTAAGATGTTATGCTGAACCTAACATCTTTGATGCTTCATCACAAAATCACTTAATTTCTATGTTTTAACCTTTATATCTATACTTTGAGTTTCTATTTTGCTTCTATTTACTTTTTTATGTTTTTTTATAAATAAAACTTTATTTGCACACTTTTCATTCAATTTTTGCTTTGCTTTACCTCTTTGTGTTTGCAATATCTTCTCAATCATTTTATTTACAATGCTAAACTTTTCTTTAGACAAAATCAAGCAAGAACAGCCAGCAGCCTAAGCGCCAAGCCTCCAAAGGCTCCAAAGAAACTGCCTCCACTCCCAAGCGTGCCAAGAAGCCTGCAAAGGCAAAGTCTCCAACCCCATCTCCTCCCACTCCATCTCCTCCCACTCCTCCCCCCTCATCTTCTACATCCCCTTCACCTCTCCCCCCCAAAATTCCTCCCCCAATAAATCAGATGGTGATCTTACCAACCACTCATTTTATCACTCAGAGGCTGACTCCGAGCCTACCAAGGAGCGCCGGACCAAGAAGGCAAAGGCTGCCAAGGAGCCCACCTCTTCTTCTGGTAAGAAAAAGGAGGCATCCAAGCAGGCCTCAAAGAATCCTTCCCCTCCCCCTCCCAATGGCTCTTCCCCTCCTTCTTCATCTGACCCCCAAGATGAGCCAGAGGATTACTCCAAGAAGTTTAAAGCTTCTGGTCATGTGGCTTGGGATCTACTGGCTATCCACAACATTTGCAATGTGGTCAGAGAGTTCAAAGTTCCTAAGCGCTTCCCCCAGTACTTTCTGATCATGTCCGTAAAGGGCGGCCCTGGTTATGTTGCCGACAATTATATCTTTAATTGCAAGAACCAAAAGTGGCAGACCAAAAGAAAGCACTTTGTCTGCAAGGATAAGACTTGTGGGGCCCGGTTGAACACCAAGGGCTGGGAGCAAGTAACGTTGGAGAAGGGGGAGCACACTTGTGAGCCCCCCAATCATCTAATCACTTGCATGCTTAAATGGTACCTTGTTCAGGTCATTCTCACCACTGCCAACCTCCGTGCTTCTGATCTGGCCATCAAGGCCCTCCAGCATCTCAAACCCAACAATCTCAAGTTGGTACCAACACAGGAGCAGTTGGTCAAATTTATCAGCAATAAGTGTATTGCTGCAAATCCTCCTCCCCCCAAGGCTTCTGACGTCCTCTCTGAGCTCACGCTCACTCATGAGCTTAAGCAGCTTCCTAGTGGGGAGCGCTTCCTGCTTCATGATGACAGGCCTGCAGCCAAGGACCGTATAATCTACTACTCAACTCAGCAGAACCTGATGGAGTTGAAAAGGGCTTCAACCTGGCTAGTTGATGGTATCTTTGCCACTTGCCCCCGGATTTTCAAGCAGCTCTGGATGGTTCATGCCCAGATTGACATCTGGGTGATTCCACTTGCGTTCTTCCTTCTTCTTGGGGCCACTGAGGCCATTTATACCCGCGTGTTCTCCATCCTCTGCCAAGAACTTGCCCTCCTTCCTCTGCCAATGATGATGAATCCATGAAGACTCCCCCCACACCCGTGCCAACCCACCTGCCTCTGACAAGGACCAGGCCACCCTGGACTTGGAGGAAAAGGCAAGGCTAAGAGCTCTTGGGCCTCGTGTATGCATTATGGACTTTGAGCCTGCTCAGTTCAATGCATTTGAGCAGCTGTTTAGCAGGGAGGTGCAGGGGTGCCACTTCCACTTCCGCCAAGCAGTTGCTTGTAACGTGTAGGCCCACGCTGAGCTAAGTAGGTTGAGCTGGAGGGATACTTTGGACACCTGCAGATTTGTGCTGGCACAATTTAGTGCCTTGGCTTTTTTAAAGCCAGAGCACACTGCAATGGGGTTCAAGGTTCTTTCAAAGGATCCCTATATAGTGAAGCACCCATAGTTCAAGCCTTTCCTTGAGTACTTCAAGCCCCAGTGGATTGGGAAGGTCGTCACGCAGAGGCGAGGCAAGGCAAGGCCCGTGCCAAGGCTAGCTGGAATGTGTACTGGGCGGCAGTGAATGGTGAGCTCAAGACCACCTCAGTGCTAGAGGCTTACCACAAACACCTCAAAGCCAACTTTGGGCTCCACCCAAAATTTAATAAGTTCTTTTCCCTCTTGCAGCACGAGCAGGAGAAAACCATCTCCAAGCTGTGTGATCTCTCCAACTGTGTCCCTCCCACCAAGTCAACAACCCGCTGTACCCTCTTCACCAAGGCAATACAGGGTGAGGACAAGCACAAATACAAGGCCTCTGAGCTTAAGCAGAAGCTTGATCTTATTGCCACTGCCCTCCTGGAAGGGGCCAAGATGAAACAGGGAAATAAGGATGAGGAATAAACTTGCTTGCTTGCTCAGTTATATGATTTTTACTTTTAACTTTTAACTTTTTAACTTTAATTTTTATTTATTAGCTTTGATCATTTAGTTTTTAGTTTTAATTTTAAGTTTTTTAACTTAATTAGATATCATTAATTGTTCTATGTATACATGGTAAGTTTGAGATGAATATTTATAGTTGGAAGTAAGTGAAATATCTTAATTTTTGTTAATTTCCAAATAAAACATATGATATTCACAGTTGTGCTTATATGAACTATATCAATTAAATATTAATATTTCTTCATATTTTGCATAACTTCTATTGTTGTGTTTTTGTTTATTTTTGATTCATTGGAATTTTAATTTTTATGGTAATTAAAAATATTTTTATAATGAAGAGTGTAAATTACATAGTAAAATGAGAAATAATTGCTTATTTCTCCTTATTTCTATTTATAAGATATTGTTTTTATTGCATTTTTTGAGCTCTCTGGGGTCACTTTAGTATACCATACCTGTATAGCTTAATTTTTTTATTAAAAGTTTTCAGTACATTAAGATCTGTTAATTAAAAAAGTGTTGAGTACCAGGGAGTTGATCAGGGGAAAAGCTGAATGCTCACTTTACTATAGTGTCAATTTCAAGGGAGTCAAGTACCAGGGAGTCAATTTTAAGGGAGTTGAACTTACCACAGTTGCCGATGTATATACACTGTTTACAGTACCTGTGGTTCTTGGGGCGCCTGTGCCCGTCAGGAAGAGGGCTTCATACTTCCCGGGGTGTAGCGCTGATATTGCCTGGTGCATCTTCTGGCGGAACTTGGGGCTTTCAGTGCACAGGTCCTCAAGAGAGATGGTCATCATCAGCTGGTGCAGGATCTTCACAGCTGAGAGGCCAGTTCTCTCCTTTGGTCCATCTGATTGGGTGGTGCTGTGGTGCTTCTTACCAGGTTTGGAAGGGGCGCGCTTTGCAACCAAGGTTACCTGGGACTTACCATCCAATTTAGGCTGTTGATTGTCACCCAGAATAGATCAAACTATTCTGGTGGTGTGTGAAAAGTATCCATAGGCTCAGAAGAGGCAGATGAAAACTGGTTTGGCCAGTTAGGATCTTCTTTATACCTGATTGAATGGCTTGGAACAGTATGAGTATAATTTGCGCCAGCTGCACCAGATCTGATTGGCTCATCTGTATTGCAATAATTGTGCAATACATTGGGTGCATTAGTTTCCTTGACAATGCGGGGTCTGATTGGTTGGCTTGGAATAAGACAACCAGCTTGGCTAGTATGAGTATAATTTGAGCTAGCTGCGCCAGATCTGATTGGCCCATCAGAATTACAATTATTTTTTGATACATTGGGTGCATTGGTTTCCTTAGCAACGCGGGGTCTGATTGGCTCATTTAGATTACAATTAATGGACAATGCATTGAGTAGTTTGTCATTGCGCGCAGGTCCATTCATGATTGGTTTATCTAAATTGCAATTCTTGTACGACACATTGAGTGAGTCAACTTCCATGGTGTTGTTGGATGTGATTGGATCGTTTAAATTGCAATAATTGGACAATGTATTGGGTGAGTCAACATCCATGGCGTCAACAGGTGTGATTGGCTCATTTAAATTAGAAGACTCACTTGGAGCCATATGCATAGAATTGCATGTAGCACCAGAGGAGTTGATTGGCTGGGCTAAATTGCATGGATTGTACAATGTATGCTGTTCCCTGGCATCCTGGGAGGCGTGAAATTTGATTGGCTGGTTCAAATTGTGAGGGTTGGACAATGCAGCTGGTCCCTTGGCATCCTGGTGGGCCCACAAGATGATTGGATGATTGCTAACATCAACATTGTACAATGCCAAAAACACATTAAATTTGTTGTCACCGCCAGATCTGATTGGCTCGCTCAAATCAGCAGAGACTGGTAATAAGCCATGCCTGTCCCCTTCAGCTGTTTTAAGGAACCTGATTGGCCCCAGCCCAGGGGAATTCACCCAGGACACCATTGCAGGGCCCATTTAGCCAGGGTGGCTGCAATGGTGGCTCCCAGAAGCCATTGGGCCTCCTTCCTTGCCTTCCTGGCTGGTGGCCTTGTGTCCCCAGGCTGCCGCGCCTGCAGGGGACACCTCCAGGGAGGGCGTTCCAGAATGTAAGTCTAGAAAACTGCTGTCAGTGCGTGGGGATTTGGGGACGGACTCCACGGTTACAATGTTGTAATGTGGGTTGTCCTCAAACAGGAGGTATTTGTTGAGATCAGGTAAGCACAGGTAATGATCTTTGTTTTTGAATGCATCCTCATTTTCTAAGCTAACAAATCTATTAGGATGGCAGGGGTTCCACTTGCTGTCACTCACGTACGCACAGGGTGGCAAGGGAGAGGAAGGTGGTTTGCGGAGAGGATCTAGGTTGCTGGGGTGTTCCAAACCCTCCCTAGTTTCATCATGGATGTGAGGAAGGAACACATATGGGGATGGTGTGTCCTTGTGGTCTGTACATTTCATGGGTGGGGGTGTGAGTTTGCAACCTGGGGATGGGCCTTGGGAGCAAACTTGACGTTTAAAGATCAAAGTAAATGGGAAACTGGGGCCATCAGGGTCAACAATGTACTCAAGGTTTGATTTTTTATTCAAAGGCTGAGGGGTGGCAGAGGAGGAGAGGGCGCGTTTCCCAGCTTCAAAGTTTTGTTCAGCCATCATCAACCCTTGAGGTTTGCAGTCATGGTTAATGGGGTTAAACTCACAGATGAAGTTAGACTGGGAGGGCTCCTTGCAGATGGAGCAGGGCGCAGTGCAGTCCTTGGAGATGTGTCCCAACTCAGAGCAATTGTAGCAGCAAGGGCTATACAGGCGGTTACGGTCTCTTTGGAAGGTGCGGGGGGAGGGGGGTCGGGTTGGCATCCTTGCTCCTGTGCCATGAACATGGCGTCAAAGTGGCGGTTCAAGTCTTCCAGGTGGGCCTTGATCTCTTGGGCAATTTCCTCAGATTTATTTTGTTTGTGAACTGGTGCAAAGGGATTCCATTCAGAATTTTCTTTGGCGTGCTCATCTGTGGCTTGTTCTACCCAAATGTCATACTTGTCACGGACCAAGGCAATTGCTTCCTCCAACAAACTGGGTTTAGCTGCCTGAACCATGGCAGAGTAGGAGTGGGTAAAGGCGTTCACAGATGCGCAGATGGAGACAAGACTGTGGAAATTCTTAACACTGGTCTTGCAATCAGAGGAGCTGTTGTTTTTGAGGTGTTGCTTCAAAGCATTGTTGGCAGTTTTTGGAATGTATTTGAAAATTTGTGCAAGGATTTGAAGTGCACCATCTTCAACAGGCCCAACTGATGAATAGCATTGGGTTCATGTTCAGCAAAGCAGAGCTCAGCTTGGGCTTTCCAGTTGACCCAGGTGGAGACCTGGACGTCTTGATGCCAAACACAGGCTTTGCCCAGGAGGAAACAGCTGACTTCATGGAGGTGGTCCTCATCAGAGAGCTTGAATTGTTCAGCATAATCCTCAAAAGTATACAGCCAAGCTGTATATCCATTCTCTTCAAAGCGAGGAAGATGCTGAGCAACCAAGAACTTAGACAAGGGGTCACCAACAGAAGGGGTAAGGGGGGAACAGCAAGGGTAGAGGTAACAGGGGCCTGAGCAGGGGAGTCAACGGCAGAATTGGGGGGGGGGGTGCAGAAGCAGACATTGCGACAACAACAGGCACACAGGCAACAACAAAAACAGCAAAACAAGTTTGGTGAAAGAATGACCTCCAAAATTTTTGTTGTGGTGAACAACAAATATGTAAAATTGGTAATAATTAATCAACCAAGAGATAAAAGTTTATTTGCATGGTTCAACTATTTAAAGGGGAATTTGGGGATTTGCAGATTTCAAATAACAGTTGTTTGAATGCGTTCACCGCAACACCCACTACAGTTCCACTAAGGTTGCAGCAGACCACATCCGGACTTCAGTTAGATCTTGTACAGTTTCTGATATTAAACAGTGATAAATTATATTTTATCAAAGTCGGCAAAATCCGGAAACTAGTTGGAGGTAATCCACCACAACCCTAACTCCAGCACCACGTGGGGGATTTATTTGGTTAAATAAGGTTTGTTGGTGATTGTTGGGGTTCAATTATATTCTTTTATGGAACAGGAAATAGTAAGAAAGTTGTATCCTCAATAATATTTCTGAGTGAAAATAATCAGCTTTAGTGAACGGGGATTTCACTATTTAAACCACCAAGAAATCAAACTTGTTCAAACTTCAAGGTTGTAATTGAGAGCTTAGAGACTAGAGATTTGTTGGACAAAAAACAGGACAGTTATGTCAAATGCTGTAATTTTCCCATCCTCCCTTCCCTATTTCTGGATTTTTGGATCCTCCTACGTTGGAGGAATCTGAAATTTCAAAAAAAAGTCTCAGACGGCTTTCTGTTTTCTGGGCGAGCTGGATTCATATATATCTTAAAAATAAATTTTATTTTTGAAACAAAATCAAATTTGAATTCATGCTTTTTATTTTTAAAAATTGAAAGAAAAAATATATAATTTTTATTTTAAAAATAAGTCCAGAAAAAAATCTGGCTGTTCTTATGGTACAGAAACAATTCCATAAAAATTGTACCCTAGACAATTTTCCGGAATCATTTCTGGATCTGAGACAAATGGCTGCTTTTTTATAAAGCAACCATTGTTTCAGATCTACTGGAGCCCTACTAGAGACTAAAAGTAAGTAATTTCAAAGGGAAAATACAATCACTAGCATAAAGCAGGCATATTGGTTTTATTAAGATATAAAAGAAGTCAACTTCAAAAGTGGAGATATAATATGGGCTCACCCATGAAGATAGAATCTCTAATTGCCAATAGTTTTGTCACAGCCCATATCAGAGTCCAGTTGGGCTCCCACAGGGGAGGCAGGCCGGGCCTGAAAGGCCATGTACACAATAGGCGCAATCCATACCAGGTAGTTGAGAGCAGTGGCCAGGGGGTGCCAACTCCCAGTATGGGGCACAACTTGGTCAGCCAGCCCCAATACAGTGATGTAGACAAAACCTAGCTTGCTGAAGTCCTGAGTGGATGGCACATTTGGGAGAGGAGGTGCAGTTGGAATCTCCTTCATGGTTGGCGGCAGATCCAAATTGTAAGAGAATGGGGCTAGGCTAACAAAGTCTGGCTCCCATCCTGGTGGGACCAACCACCAGGATGCCATCCAGTGCAAGACTGGGATAGCTGCTCAAAGGGGCCTCCCAAAGGAGACCAGATGTGAAAGGGGAGGTAAGTATGCATCCAAAGCCATGACCATGGCTCCAGTAAGTAACCATAGAGAGCAATCCTGAGTGAAAGGGGCCTCTGTATTTGACTCAGGGATTTGGCGCAAGGGGGAAGGATTGACCAAGTCAGAAGAAGGAGTTTCAGTAGTCACAGATTCCAAAGGTGGCAACAACTCTTCAAGATGAGAAGACAACCAAGAGAACAACCCATAGGATCCCGGTTTGAAGGGAATCTGGGTAAGATGCTCAATTACATTTGTAAAATGACTAGTAATAAACTCAGAAGATCAAGAAATCAAGGAAAGTTTGCTCCAAAAGACTGGGTTTGAGGACCAGAACAAGAGGGAAATGGGCACCAGTATCCACACAGCTATCTTGTACCAAGGTGACAACATGATTCCAGCAGGTACCCTTCTTTTGCTAAGACTACTGGGCGGACAGACTTGGAACAATTCCCAACAAAAAACGACAGGCAGGCGGGCCAGGGAAGGTGGTTGGCAGGGACAATTAAGTGCTTGGGTAAATAACAGGGAATGGTCCAATGTTGAAACCGCAGGCTTGACCTGCCAGCAAGGTTCCAACCAAGAGGGTTTGTGACCCGCAATCCAATTAACTGGTCACTCAAAGCCAGACCCGGAAGTCAACTTGAATTACCAAATCAATCAACATGAACAAATGATGATCCCTCACGGTGGATACCTTGATTTGGCGCTTGACTCATTAGCAGGATCAAGCCACTCCCTCTTCCATCCAGCTGTGTGATCACCAATCATGTTTCTGCTATCCATTGATTCACAATAGCTATATAATCACTATCTCACAATAAAGATTATTATCTATCCTCTAAATATTTTTCCCCTTGTAACTCTGCTAGAACAGCACAGTTACAACATTGGTAGCACAGGTAGGTTCTCCATCCTACCTTATCTTGAAAAATTCTGCCTGTTGCCTGCACACGCCGCGGCTAACAAATCCTTGACATAATTATGTCTGGCCTCCCGCCTGACTGGACACCATACACTCCTGGTACCAAGATACCTTATGGTTTTGTTCTCTACCAAAACACGGTGATCCTGCTACCCGCCTTCAACACCCTGTTTGCCCTAGGGTTCTTTCAGGCACCCTCATCAACGCCACAACCAGCAGACAAGACCACCATGCCCGCCTATGTTGCACAAAGACTTTGCAGCGCCGCCTTGGAACCCTTTGCGGGGGCCAACAATGACAATGCTGCCACATGGATTCAGTCCGCCCAAAGCAAGTTGGCTCAGATGGAGTGCCCACAGCAGTTTTGGATTGCAGAGATTTCCATTTGTCTGACCCATGATGCTGGCACCTGGTGCAAAAAGTGGCACAAAGAGCACACTGGCAAGAACTGGGACACCTTTAAACAGGACTTCTTGGCGAGATTTGTGCTTAAGGATATGGCACTCATGATCATACACCAAGTAAAGAACCTAACCTAGACAGGCACCATTAAAGAACTCACCCGCGCCTACAAGGAACTCTGTCCCCGCGCCCCATCTGACATGGTCTTTGACACCCCAGCAACACACCTCATGTACTACAACGCTCTCAAGTTGCACGTGATGAGACATGTGAACCTGGACCAAGTTACCAACCTACAAAGCCTGTACTGTGAAGCAGAAAAAGCAGAACAAACCTCCAACTCTCTGCACAAGGCACAGACTGGGAAACAAGAGAGACCCAAGTACTCACATTCAAGTGGGCGCTCCTTGCAACCACCTCCTGGAGGTAATAGTAACAACAACCACAAGCCCACGGGATCAAATGGGAATGGGAATGGAAATAACGGCCAATCAAATTTTACCCATTTCCGTGTCACTGCCACCCAAGGCAACCAAGATGAGGGAAAATCCCAGGGAGAGCACTAAGAAAGCCAAGCTCTCCCCACGCAACTCCTGACTTGCCCAACAATGAATACCAACCCAAGGACGTGGACCAATGCCCAATGATCCAAGTGCCCTCGGAAGACCCAGTACTATACACCATTGCCAGACATCCCAATAAATTGAAGTCTTACCCTTTCTGCTTTTGCAGTTACACAGGCTCAGCACTCTTGGAATTGGGCGCAGATTGAACCTTAGTCAACAGCAGCTTTGTGGATAAATTCAAGCTGGCCACTAATCCTTTGCGGATTAAAAATGTGGTCCTGGCTGATGAACATCACATTGCTGTGACAAAAGAAACTGCTCCCTTCTCTGTCATGCTTGAGAACCTCCAATCCACCATCCAAGGTCCCGTCATTGACTTCCCTAAGTTCAACATTGTACTGGGACTAGACTGGTTGCGGAGAAACAACCCTCACATAGACTGGGCAACCTCAGTGCTGACCATCAAGCGCAAAGGTGTCAACCACCAAATCTACCCAGACTCTGCAGACCAACTCCTACAAGACCACGTCTTTGTGCGCATCCAGAGACTGTGGATGAGAAGAAAAACCTGAAAGCTATTGACTGGGACTCCTGTCAGAATGGAATCTTACACTTCAAGGACCACCAGGACACCTCCACACCGCAAGATTGCAATATTGTGGCCTGACACCCAGAAATCTTTAAGGAAGCGTTACCTGGGCTACCCCCTGAGAAACACATCCAACACTCTATCCAACTCAAGGGGGCCGTACCCAAGGCACACCCCATTCACAGGCTGACCCCAAACAAGGACAACACCTTGCGCGCCTATCTCAAGGAAGCACTGGAAAAAGGACTTATCTGCCTCTCACAGTCTCCCTTTGGGGCCGCCATATTCTTTGTGGCTAAAAAGGACGGTACCTTGTGCCTGGTCACAGACTACTGCGCCTTGAACAAAGTCACCATCAAGAGTTGTTACCCCTTACCACTAATTGACAATCTCTTTGACGCCTTGGGAGGAGCCTCTGTCTTCTCCAAGATTGACCTAACTGCAGGTTACAATCAGATTTGTATCAAGGAGGAAGACATCCCCAAGACAGCCTTCTGCACCAAGTACAGTTCCTACAAATGTGTGGTACTCAACTTTGGCATGACCAATGCCCTGTCCACCTTTGTAACCTACATGAACAAAGTGTTTGCGCCACACATAGGCAGACACGCCCTTGTGTACCTGGACAATATCATTGTCTACAGCCCCTTGGTAGAACAGCATCACAAGGACCTGGAGGAAGTCTTTGCGACCCTGGCACAACACAAACTGTTGGCCAAGCCCTCTAAATGCCAGTTCTTCTAGGAGCAACTACCCTTCTTAGGACACATAGTCTCAAAGGACAGCATCAAACCCAACAGTCAGAGGATACAAGCCATCTGCAAAATGCCACCTCCCAAGGACAAGTCAGAACTATGCACCTTCTTGGCAATGGTGGCCTATGTACAACAATTTATATCTGACTGCGGCGTCTTGACCGCCCCCTTGTCTGCCATAACAGGCGCCAAGTCCAAGTTTGTATGGACCCCCCAACGTGACCTCTGTTTCAGACGTCTCAAGGAAAAGATCACAACAGCACCCATCTTATAATACCCCAAACGAGATGGAGAATATCAGGTGGAAACCAACGCTTCAGATGCATCCATTGGGGGAGTACTGCAAATTAAGAATAGTGACAGTGACTTCCTGCCTGTAGCCTACAAGTTGCGCAAGCTGACAGATGGCAAGTGTTGATACCCTATCCACAACAAAGAACTACTGGCCATAGTACACTGCCTAGTCAAATGGCGCTGTTACCTGGAACAGCAGGAAGAATTCACAGCACTAACCAATCATAAGTCACTCATCTATTTCAAGACACTGGCAAACTTGTCACGCTGCCAAGCGCGGTGGATGGAAATCCTAGAAAGGTTTAACATGCTCATCCAATATAAGCCCAGGGCCAAACTTGCAATGGCAGACGCCCTGTCCTGCCTGTATGTCCGCGCTTCTAGGGGAGAGAATGGGCTCAACCCAGACTGGCCTCTCCTAGTGCTACATACAAAAGACAAAGGATTACCTGCAGGCACAACCAATATCACCAGAGAAACGGTCATCAAGAATGAACACCTCTTTGCTGACGTATACAGGACTCTTCACAGAAAGATGTCAGATGGCACAATCATTCCCTACATTCCCACACATCAACAAGTCAATACCATTCTTTGCTACCACAGAGATCTTGGACACACTAAGAGCCAAAATCTATATGAATTCCTAAAACATAAAGCCTGGTGGCCAACCCTATACCGCAATGTCAAGGAAGTGCTAGAACAGTGTGAGGTCTGCAAAAAGTTTGCCAGAAGCAAAACCCCGCCTAAGTCTGTAATCTCCATTCAAACCCAACTACTGTTCAAGGTATGGGCTCTGGACATTGTGGGCCCCATGCCAGGAAAGCACAACAACAAAAAATACATCATCACAGCCATTGATTTCGCGACAAGGTGGCCAGTAGCCCAAGCGGTGAAATTGCACACCGGTAACAACGTCTGACAATTCATTGGCAAAAAAATAATCAGTAAGCTGAGAAAGCCAGAACTCCTGATAACCAATGGAGGCAAAGAATCAACCTCTGAAGACACCAATGTGTACCTCGCCAAAAACGGGGTCAAACACACTGTCACAACACCATACCATCCACAGACCAATGGACGCGTAGAGCGGCTTAATGGTAGCCTTGTGCAAGCCTTAGCCAAACTCACTGCCGGGAGACCTGAAGACTGGTATAAGCAGCTACCAACTGCATTACTTGTGTGCCAAACCCAAGTGAACAGATCCACAGGGAAAAGCCCATTTGAACTGGTATACAGCACACAGCCTAATATCATTCAAGCATTGAATGGCCCCAAACTGGAAATTCCAAGTCAAGTCCCCCTTGCTCTGATCTTCAAGTAATAGAGGCCAACAGCAAACAAGCAGCCAAAGAAAAGGAATGCTTACAAAAAACCTTCATACCCATCCGCCGGAGACATGAAGTTGGGGACAAAGTCTGGGTCATGAATGTTGACAAAAGCAAGTTACAACCCAAAAAAGTAGGTCCAGCAATAATACTAAAGGTAAATGACAATAACACTTACCTTGTGCAAGGGCTCAGGAAACGCAAGCAAGACAAGACATTACATCATGACCGCCTACAACCTTGCAAAGCAAGACAGCAACAACGGGAAACTGCCCTGCCTGCCACCAAACAACAACTGGTTCAATATGGCGCCCGGGCTCCTGACAACCTCCCCAACAACCTGCCTCCTGAGGAGGCTGACTTTCAGCCGGGGGGGGGGTGTCAAAACTGCAGGCTTGACCCGCAAGCAAGATTCCAACCAAGCAGGTTTGTGACCCGCAATCTGATTACCCGGTCACTCAAAGCCAGACCCGGAAGTAAACTTGAATTACCAAATCAATCAACATGAACAAATGATGATCCCTCACAGTGGATACCTTGATTTGGCGCTTGACTCATTAGCAGGATCAAACCACCCCCTCTTCTATCCAGCCGTGTGATCACCAATCATGTTCCTGCTATCCATTGATTCACAATAGCTATATAATCACTATCTCACAATAAAGATTTTTATCTATCCTCTAAATATTTTTCCCCTTGTAACTCTGCTAGAACAGCACAGTCACAACACCAAGTTATTGTTCTCGGAACAATTACCAACAAAAAACAACAGGCGGATGGGCAGGCGGGCCAGAGAAAGCAGGAGGCGGGGACAACAGCAGGAGTTGGGATAAATACCTTTATTGTTAAACAAACTTTAAAATACAAAAGATTTGCAAAGTCAGGAGTTTATTCAGCAATTGGAATTGGTAAGCAAGGGACCTGATGGCCCATGCTTCCATTTTATGCAAAGGGGGGGTGATAGGACGGGAGGGGTTATGAAAGGGGCTATCAGAGCGCAATCTAAAGGGGAGCCTATTAAAGAGTACTAGCCAATCTTATCTTGGTTTGAGACCCAGAAAATAGGGGCCGCAGGGCCGGATGTAAGACTCAGTCCCTTTATTGGCTAGGAGCCTTCTGAGGACTCAGGGTGCGCATTTCCCCCTAATGCCTTCCTCTGACGTCTCCACCGGAGAGCTCCAGAACCCAATTGTTTTGGGCTGGGGGACTCCTGGGCCGGAGGAATTAGCTACCTGGGACACCTCTGGTTGTGGGTTTTGGTACCCAATTTCCCCTGGATGCAGATTTTACCTTTCCAACTTCATGTGGCCCACATTTTTTGTTGGTTTGCTAATTGTTTCAGGACCGGGCAACACCAGGACAACAAGAAATCCAACCAAATTAATGTCTCTTCTGAAGTTGGAGGGGACTCCAAAGGGGAAATGAGATCTTTGTCCGGGAAGGCCAACACAAAGTGTTTGTCTACTGTATGAGCCAAGTCCTCCATGTTTTGGAGGGGTTTTTCCTGCACGCAGACCACCTTTTTAAATGGTCTGGGAAATACATCCTGATCTAGGGCCAAAGGTGGGCCATGGAACTTTACACAAGTGGTGTGGATGGAAATACTCCAGATCAAGGACGTGGGGTGGTTCAACAAGGGCAGCAGGAGTATAACCAGGTGGATGTGGATAGGCTAGTTTGTATATTGTGGTAGATTCACAAATAGATGCAAAGAAAATAATTAAATTTGAGCAAAAATAGACAATTCCTGCAATAAGATAATAATTTCTAGGCATAAACTCGCTTTATTAAGATGTCAACAGTGAGGAGGGCTTCTCCCCCTTACTACTTATACTTACTGATGATTGTATGGCCTTTTGTGCCACCAGAGAACTGATGGCATCATTTGGAGGTGGCTTTGCAATTTTACCTGGAATTTGCGCGCTTGGCCAAGAGGGTGAGCTCACATTGGCTGTTATAACATGAACCTTTTGAATTTTGCAGCATGGCAAGTTGCTACAGTTATTTTTAGCTCCTGCAATGGATTAATTGCCCAATTGCGCAATCAAACAGTCACATTTGTGATGTGCCATTTCCTGATAGGTAGATGGCCCAGATTTGTTAACAGGCTCAATGCCAGGGATTTGAGGATCGTGTGCCTCTCAAATCCTGGGCCATTCATTAGTTGAAAGGGGGTATTTTGCCCTGGGAAGTGCTTTGTGGGGGTTTCCATGCTGCATGTTTAATCACCTCTAGAGAGGCCAGCTGACTGTCCAGGGCACTCTGGGCCCTGACATCATCCCCTACCATAGTTGAGCTTGCAGAGCACAACTCTTTACTCTGAGACTTATATTTCTTTAGTAGGATGGCAGCATTCTCCAGGTTGGACTCAGGTTCCCAAGTATTCTCTTTGTGGGGGTATCCTTTCCATTTGACCAGGAAGTGAAGTTTTTGGTATGAGAGTTTGTGTCCCAGGATGGCTTCAGCCTTGTGTTCTGTGAAGCTTCCTATTTTGATGGGTGGGGGAGCTGTTCTCACTATCTGGTGCAGGAGAGAGGTTCCTGTCTTTTTTGATAGCAGGGAGCGGTAGAATACATTGTGAATCTTCCATCCGGGGGGAGTTCTAGTTGGTATGCTACGGTGCCAATGTGTTGTAAGACTTTGTAAGGACCTGTTTGACGGGGGCTCAAGCTAGCGCAAGGGGCAGTAGTCTTGATGTTCTTAGCGCTGAGATACACAAGGTCTCCTACTTCAATTGGGGGACCAGGGCTTTGTTTCTTGTTGGCAAAATCTTTGTATATTTGTACTACTCTTCTCAGGTTCTTGGCGCATTCTTCTTGACACGTGTGGATGTTGCTGACCCAGTCTTGTCCTTTGGGGTTGTTGGCTTCCTCTGTGGGGGGCATCCCATGTGGGGTTGAATCCGTAGTTGGCTTTGAAGGGGGACATACCAGTGGAGCTGTGGTCTTGGTTGTTATACACAAACTGGGCCATTGGTAGGTGGGTTACCCAATCATTCTGTTCTGAGTTAACGTAGCATTGTAAGTACTGTTCAAGGACCTGGTTTACTCTCTTGGTCTGTCTGTTGCTCTGGGGTTAGTATGCAGTAGACAGCAATCTTTTTATTCCCAAGTCCCTTAGGATTTGGGCCCAAAACTTAGAGGTGAATTGTGGGCCTCTGTCTGAGACCACTTCTTGTGGAAGTCTGTGGTTGATGAATACTCGGTTCCGGAATAGGGTGGCAGTTTCCTTTGCTGCTACTTTGGTTGTAGTTGGAATGAAGTGAGCCATCTTGGTGAAACAATTGACAATTACAAGGATGGCGTTGAATCCTTTTGAATTGGGTAGCTCCACAATGTAGTCCATGGAAGCTGACTTCCAAGGGCCTTCTGCAATCTGGAGGGGTTGTAGTAATCCTTCTGGCTTGCCTTTCTTAGGCTTGGTGCGTCCGCATTTCTTGCAACCACTGAGGTATTCTTCAATCTCTGGCTTCATCCTGGGCCACATGTAGGTTCTCTGAATCCCTCTGAGAGACTTGATACGCCCTGGGTGTCCTGACATGGGGGATTTGTGGTATTCCTTCAGTATCTCTAAGCGCAGAGGACCTTCTGGTACATAGGTGCGTCTGTGTAGCTGCAGGGTGTTACCATGTAGAGAGTAACCATTTTGGTAGTATCAACTGTTGATATCTTTCTTTAAGTCCTCCGTGATGGAGATGCAGTGCTGGTTTACCGTCTGAGCTTGTTGGATTTCTTCTCTTCTACTGGCTAGTCCCAGGAATATGAGCATTGGCTCAATCATGTTTGGGGACAACAAGGATTTAGTGTTGAATTCTTTGATCTCTTTGGCACTAGGAAAAAGGTTGACTCTTTGGCTTAAGGCATCTGGCACAACATTGATCTTGCCAGGTTTGTAGTTAATAGATAAGTTGTAGTCTGCTAGGAATAAGGCCCATCTAGCCTGTCGCTGGTTCAGTTGTTGTGGTTTGAAGAAGTATGTCAGGTTCTTGTGATCAGTCATGATTCTCAATGGGTGGCTGGCGTCACACAAGTATCCTCTCCAATGTTTTAAGTACTGAATGATAGCAAGCATCTCTTTATTGTAGATGGGGTAGTTCAGCTCAGGCGGAGTGAACTTCCTTGAGTAGTAAGCTACAGGGTGCAGCTTACTATCATGCCCCTCCCAAAGCAACACCCCCCCAATGCAAAGTCAGAGGTGTCTGTTTCCACAATTAAGGGCTTATTGTAAACCAGCATTGCTAAGACGGGGGCAGAAACAAAGGCATTCTTTAGCAACTCAAAGGCTGACTTGGCGGTATCATCCCACACAAAGGGGTTCTTCTCAGAGGTGAGGCGGGTCAAGGGCAAGAAGATCAAAGAAAAATTTTGGACAAATTCCTGGCAGAAGTTTGCCAAGCCCAGGAAACTTCTGACCTCCTTGCAGTTCTTAGGTTCAGGCCATGACGTCACGGCCTCTATTTTATCAGGTGTCATTGCAAAACCTCCTTTCAGTACATTTTACTCCAGGAACTCTACTTCCTCTTGGAAAAACTCACATTTCTGGAGTTTAACAAAGAGTCTGTGTTCTTTGAAGCGTTGTAAGACAGCTTGAAGGTGTTCAACATGTTCATCAGGTGTGCAACTGTAAATGAGGATGTCATCTAAGTAGGCTACGCAACACTGGTCCTTGAGTCCTCCCAAGACCACGTCCATCATAGTTTGAAAGGTACTGGGCGTGTTGCACAGCCCAAACGGCATAACCAAGTATTCAAAAAGACCTTGCCTAGTCTTGAAGGCAGTTTTCCATTCATTGCCAGGCCTGACCTGGATCTGGTTAAAGGCATCCCTCAAATCAACCTTTGAGAAGATGTTGGCTCCTGAAAGCTGGTCTGAGAGGTCTTCAGCATTGGGTACGGGGTACCTGTTTTTCACCGTGATGCTGTTTAGGTCCTGGTAATTGACACAAGGATGTAAGTCACCGCCCTTCTTTTTAACAAACAATAAGGGGGACAAACAAGGAGATTTGGAGACGTGTATATATCCCTTCTTCAACATCTTGTCCAAGTACTCTCTTAGGGCGGCTTGTTCCTTCATGTTACAGCTATAGACATGTCCATGCTTAGGATGGGTTTCAGGGAGGAGGTCAATGGCGTGGTCAAACTGACTGTGTTTTGGCAAGGCAGTGGCTTCTTCTTCTGAGAAGACTGACTCCCAAGATTTCAAACATTTTGGGATCTTGGCCTTGCAGGATTCCATGGTAATGTTGTTTAACTCAGGGGTCTGCCGGGGGTTCAGGCAGGGGACCTCTAAGGTTTGGCTCTCATGAGTGACAGTCACTTGATGGTTCTTATAGTCCAAGTTCAATTAGTGGTCAACCCACCATTCAAAACCTATCACTAAAGGTTTGGGAAGCTTCTCCATAATGTGGAATTTGGTGGGAAGCTGCCTTTTGTTTAACTTCAAGGAGAAAAACTCTTCACATTTGTGTGACAAGTCTGTTATCTTGTTACCCAAGGTTACCAGTCAGGAGTTTCCCTGGATTGGTACACCAAGTTTCTCAGCTAGGCTATGTTCCATGTAGTTGAGGGTTGCCCCACTGTCTAGGAGAGCTACCGTGCTCACCTCATGGTCATTATAACATAAAATAGTGTTGATGATAGGGTAAGATTGTGAAGCGTTGTTTATTGATGAGATGGTTGCTCTTTGGGTTCCATTGGAGCAGCTAGTACAATCCTTGGATAAGTTGCCACTCTGGTGGCTATAGAAGCATAGTCCACTTCTGACATGGCATTGGTACTCTTCAGGGGTCATTTTCAAGCAGGGCCTACTTGTACCAGGGATTTGATTGTTACGGGATTGGCCAGCGCAGTATCCCTGTGGTTGGCTGAAGTCCATGCCTCTGGCAATTGCCCGGAGAATGTCTTTGGGTAGGTTGCATCAGTGGTGTCTCATCAGGCTGGCATGGTGCGGGTTTGGACTGTTTCTGAAATGCAAACCTGATATGTCGTCAGGAATCTTGGCTGCATCTGCCAGGCGTAGGAATCTTTGTATGTAGGTCTCCAGGTTGTCTCTTCCTTGGGTCAGGCAGATGAGCCCCATGTAGGCTTGGGTCTTGGCCCCAGCAGGGGTAGTTGCAGAGTTCATTCTCTCCAGGAATTGGTCGTAGGAGAGTATAAGGTATGGGTCTTCCTCAAGGCTGGTCAAGAAGGTTTCTCTGGCATCATCCTTCAGTTGGGCGGCCACCATCATAACCTTCTGGGTGTTGTCTCTGAAGCTCTCAGGGTGGGCGCGGAACAAGGCATTTATCATAATCATTCCTTTTCTGAAGCCAGCCAAATTCATTTTGGACAGGTCAGGAAAGGTTGTGGGGGCAGCAGTATTCTGGTTTGAGGTGGAGATGGTCACAGTCTGGACCTGGGATGGCTTGGCAACAATTTCTTCTTGGCATTTGTTTGTTTCTTGTTTCTTGGTCAAGTATTGTCTTATGTAGTAAGCTGAAGTCATAAATAAAAGCATACAAGATGCCCTTATAATCAAAGAAAAATAGGGGCCCAGGGTTAATAGTTTAGATAATGTTGACATACTGTCACGGCCCATATCAGAGTCCGGTTGGGCTCCCACAGGGGAGGCAGGCCGGGCCTGTAAGGCCATGTACACAATAGGCGCAATCTGTACCAGGTAGTTGAGAGCAGTGGCCAGGGGACGCCAACTCCCAGTATGGGGCACAACTTGGTCGGCCAGCCCCAATACAGTGATGTAGACAAAACCTAGCTTGCTGAAGTCCTGAGTGGGTGGCGCATTTGGGAGAGGAGGTGCAGTTGGAATCTCCTTCATGGTTGGCGGCAGATCCAAATGGTGTGGATGGAAATACTCCAGATCAAGGGCGCAGGGTGGTTCAACAAGGGCAGCAGGAGTATAACCAGGTGGATGTGAATAGGCTAGTTTGTATTTTGTGGTGGATTCACAAATAGATGCAAAGAAAATAATTAAATTTGAGCAAAAATAGACAATTCCTGCAATAAGATAATAATTTCTAGGCATAAACTTGCTTTATTAAGATGTCAACAGTGAGGAGGGCTTCTCCCCCTCACTACTTATACTTACTGATGATTCTATGGCCTTTTGTGCCACCAGAGAACTAATGGCATCATTTGGAGGTGGATTTGTGATTTTACCTGGAATTTGCGCGCTTGGCCAAGAGGGTAAGCTCTCATTGGCTGTTATAACATGAACCTTTTGAATTTTGCAGCATGACAAGTTGCTACAGTTATTTTTAGCTCCTGCAATGGATTAATTGCCCAATTGCGCAATCAAACAGTCACATTTGTGATGTGCCATTTCCTGATAGGTAGATGGCCCAAATTTGTTAACAGGCTTGATGCCAGGGATTTGAGGATCATGTGCCTCTCAAATCCCGGGCCATTTGTTAGTTGAAAGGGGGTATTTTGCCCTGGGAAGTGCTTTGTGGGGGTTTCCATGCTGCATGTTTAATCACCTCCAGAGAGGCCAGCTGACTGTCCAGGGCACTCTGGGCCCTGACAAGTTTCAATACTGAAAAAAACCACTCTAAGAATGAAAATATTTAATTGGAGTGTGAACTTTTGTATGAAAAACTTATCAATTGTTGAGTATATACTTCTGGAAAGTAAATAAAACAAGATAAAGGGGGAAATTGAGAAGAGAATAAACTTTGTATGATGTGAAGATAGAGGATTGTATAGTATCACAAGAAGCCACATACTGTCCATGCATGTCATGGCTGTTACGGTAGAATAACAAGTTCAACGGATAGCACACCCTCAGAAGATAAGAAACCAATGAAGAGCTTCAGCCAAATCCTTGATAATGTTGGACAATTCAAACATTTTTATTGGCAAAAAAGGGTCAAAGCTGGAGTTGCTCAGATAGCCCTTGAAAATCTGAACCTGCCCTGCTTTGCACCAGCTAATTATAACAAGAAAATCATGGTTTCTATTTTTCAGATAGGGCAGCACTCAACCTTCTGTTCACCATTTTTCAATTATGACGTCATCAAGTTGAATTCCAAGATAGGCCTCTAAACTGCTCAAAATATTTGTACCAACCAATCAGATTCTGTAAAATCTCCTTCACCCCAATCCTAAACTCACTTATACCTTTCCTCATTAACCCTCTAGAAACTTGTTTCCAGATATATTACTCACCCTGAAAAATAAAGAAAGTTTCCCTAAAAATGCTTGAATACCTGGTTCTGATGGCTCCTGCGTTTGAGAACTTCACCTGTGCTGCTTTGAGAGTTGTTGCCAACTCCTTTGCTGTGCCCTGGCCCACTCTTTACTTAGATTACACATTCAGCTACTATTCTTATTTTCCTTTTTGTAAAGTTGCTTCCCGTTTAGCTTTGGATAGGACAATCTTCCCGCAACACACAAAAAAATCTGCTCAGAAGCCAGCCAAGCCCCTTAATTCTCTTAAGGATTTAGCCCACATAATTGATGAGATATTTGTGTTGACATACCCTTTCCAGGTAGACAATACTGATGTTTTGAACTCTGTCCCCACTTGGGAGGAATCTCTGCTCAATTTGGATTATTTTTTGGCTTGGGATTGCTTGCATTTAAAATTGATTAAGTCCAAACAATCAGGTTGTACTTTGGCTAAATCAACAAAATCTTTCTCAACTGAAATTAATGGCACCCAGAAGTGTCCTTTAAGCACTAGCCAATCAGAGGTTAGGTCAGAAATTGATGAGAAACCATCCAAACCCCCTGAAATTACTGGCAGAAATTCTACACCATCCAATCAAATGACTGGCTGAGATCACCTTGCCTTGAAAATTCAAATGGTTTCCCTTAAAGCAAAACAGGGGACTTTTGGTCCCCTGCTTGCTCATTTTATCATTAAAGTTTACACTTTTCAAATTCAGTTGAATTTTGGGCTTTTCTTGGCCCACTTTGTTCCCCTGACTTTATTAGTATTTACCTTATTATTCCTTACCTTCTTGGCCTTCCCCTGGTTCCCGGCGTGCTTTTCAAAGCCTCTAGGGTTAAAGTTAGTACTGATAAGACCACTTACCTTACCTGCTTTTGAAAACCTGGTTCAAACTTTAAAATTAGTATTAATAGATTTATATTTACCTACTTCAAGTTTGAAATTACCTCCTGTTTGCTTTGCCGCTTCACATACAACCTATACACTTTGAAAAGTATCTCACATTGTGTAATTAAGCGTATAGATCATAAAACCATCTACTGTTGTTTGTGTAAGTGTATATACCGTAGCAGCACCTACTGTTGTGTATTTGAGCAGGAAACTGTGGTAAGTTTTACTCCCTGGTGATTGACTCCCTGGTAATTGACACTTTGTTAAGTACCAGGGAGTCAAGTGCCGCATATGTGAATCTATTAGAATTTTCAGCTTAACTGATTTTAAGCTAATTTTTACTAGTAATTTAGGGGGTTAAAACCAAAAACCAAGGTTAAATTTACTCAAACCCAACTCTGTTTAATAATTCAGTTAGCTAAAATAACGTTTTAAGGGGCAATTTATAAGTAAATTTACTAATAGAAATGAAAAAACCTGTGTTTGACACTCTAAAACAAAAAGTGACCAGTTTGACACTTTTTAAGCCAAATTTTAATTTTATTAATAAAATACATATGTGCTTATATAAAATTTATTATTTACTATTATATTTTATTATTAGTGTTCATAGTTGTCAATTAGGCTCCCAAGCACCTCTATACTGGATTTAGTGGTATAGACATTAATCAAATACCCCACTTGTTTTACATTATGTCATTCCTGGGTTTGTGTATTAAGTGGTGCCATATAAATTAAGCCCAATCTATTAAGAGATTTCATATGTAATTTATAAGAAACGGAAACTCAACCTCTTCTTTGTTTGACTCTATCCACTTGACACCCAATTGGTTTCAGATTTAACTAATCAAAGGCTCAGAATTAAGGCTAAATTAATATGTGATGCACTATGAGCACCACTCAACACTTGTCCACTCAATGTGACGGAAATCACTGGATAATATGAAGCCGTTTCTAAGTGATGGGGAATTACCACCCAAGTCCACATAGAATTGATGATTAACCACCAATGTGGCTTCAGATATTTTTTTGTGAAATTTCCAATTGTAGCTCCAGGATTAAGTAGAACAATTAGTCCTAACCAAAGTAGTCCAAGATAAATGACCTGGGAAAGCATCAATGCATCTTCAGCGTAAAATTCTGGGCATTGGGAATTAACACAATTTTCATTTTCAAGAATGGGGGAGGAGCTGAAAAATTGGCTGGCATGAAATTGACATTGGGAGGCACCAATAACAAAGTTCCAGTTGCAGGGCCCCATCTTCCAGAAATGATTTGGTTCATAATCAGATTGTACGTAATATACTGCAACAACCCTATCACAGGATGCATTTTAAAAATTGAAAGTTAGAACTTGGGATAAATGATTTTTATTGAGTAAATTTAGGAGGACTCAACTCTTAGAGTTGAAACAGGGAAAATTATTCAATATATATCAGAAAAATTGACTAAGCAATACCACCTGAGTCTTGACCTCCTATTCCTTCCACATTGTCAAGTAAGTATCTGGTCCAGGTTGCAAAAAACCCTTGCGTGACTAGTTTCTGACAACCATGCTGATTAACAAGCTCATATTGGGTGACCCTCATATTACGCCAATTTATCAACATCAGTTTGAAAGAGGGAGCTGGTTTCAGCTGGCAGTCTGGAGCAGCTGTGACCCATTTTTGATCAACCGTTTGGTTTAAATCTGTTAACTTGGTCAATTTTGATACAGGTTTTCTGGCTTTCCGAGCCTTCTTACTTGGACAGACAATACCTGGCATTATGGAACCTACCGTGACACTCAACACTTTAACTTGGGGATTAGTACAGAGAGCTTCTTAACGTTTTAATCAACACTATGGTAAATAAGTCACTCCCAGCTCCTCACAGCATAATATTATCACTAATAAACACCTTCCTACTCATTTACTTTTTTAACTTATGTTGTATTTTTATTTTATTTTTGAGCATATGAAACTGCCTTGCTTTTGGGTTGACTTTTGAACCCGTTTTAAATTTAAGCAAGTTTTATATGTAAAAAACATAGTAAATTTGATGTTTCTGCTTAACTCCAACATTCTCAATAGTGAGAATTTGGCTTTTCCCAGCTGATTGACAGTGCCAAACTTGACACTTTACTATGTTTTGATTTTTCAACTCACAATAAAAAAAATTCCACATGATAATTTTTTTGCAATTATAATCTACTACTTTTTCTGCAGCTCTCCATATAATTTTCATATATTTTTTATTTTTAATTGTACTTTTATATTGGTTTAGCACTAAGATGTTATGCTGAACCTAACGTCTTTGATGCTTCAAAATAAATTCACTTATTTTCTATGTTTTAACCTTTATATCTATACTTTAAGTTTCTATTTTGCTTTTATTTACTTTTTTATGTTTTTTTCATGATAAATAAAACTTTATTTGCATACTTTTCATTTAACTTTTACTTTGCTTTACCTCTGTGTTTCATATCTTTCACACTATTTTATTTACAAACCTAAACTTTTCTTTAGACAAGATCAAACAAGAACAGCCAATAGCCCAAGCGCCAAGCCTCCAAGGACTCCAAAGAAACTGCCTCCACTCCCAAGCGTGCCAAGAAGCCTGCAAAGGCAAAGTATCCAACCCCATCTCCTCCCACTCCATCTTCTCCTACTCCTCTCCCCCTCCACCCTCATCTTCTACATCCCCTTCACCTTCCCCCCCCAAAAAATCCTCCCCCAATAAATCTGATGGTGATCTTACCAACCACTCATTTTATCACTCAGAGGCCAACTCCGAGCCCACCAAGGAGAGACACACCAAGAAGTCAAAGGCTGCCAAGGAGCCCACTTCTTCTTCTGGTAAAAAAAGGAGGCATCCAACAGTCCTCAAAGAACCCTTTCCCTCCCCCTCCTGATGGCTCTTCCCTCCTCCCTCATCTGATCCCCAAGATGAGCCTGAGGAGTACTCCAATAAGTTCAAAGCTTCTGGTAATGTGGCTTGGGATCCACTGGCTATCCACAATATCTGTAATGTGGATGGAGAGTTTAAAGTCCCCAAGCGCTTCCCCCGTTTTTTCCCAATTATGTTTGTAAAGGGCAGCCCTGGCTACGTAGCTGATAACTACATTTTTAATTATAACAATCAAAAGTGCCAAACCAAGAGCAAGCACTTTGTCTGTGAGGATAAGACTTGCAGGGCCCAGCTAAACACTGAGGGTTGGGAGTGGGTTACTGCTGAGAAGGGGGAGAACTCTTGTGAGCCCCCCAATCATCTTATAACCCAGATGTTTAAATGGTACCTGGTCCAGGTGATCCCAATATCCTCTCACCTCCAGGCATCTGATCTGGCTATTAAAGCCCTGCAGCACTTAAAACCCAACAATCTCAAGTTGGTGCCAACTCAAGAGCAGTTGGTTAAGTTCATAAGCAATAAGCGTATTGTCGCCAATCCCCCTCCCCCAAGGCTTTGGACGTCCTCTTGGAGCTTACGCTCACCCACAAGCTCAAGCAGCTTCCAAGTGGGGAGTGCTTCCTCCTCCATGACAACAGGCCCACCACCAAAGACTGCATAATCTGTTATTCAACTCAGCAGAACCTGATGGAGTTGAAAAGGGCTTCAACCTGTCTAGTTGATGGTACCTTTGCCACTTGCCCCCAGATGTTCAAGCAGCTCTGGATGATCCATGCCCAGATTGACATCCAGGTGATTCCACTTGTGTTCTTTCTTCTTCCTGGGGCCACTGAGGCCATTTACACCTGTGCTTTTACCATCTTCTGCCAAGCACTTTCCCTCCTTTCTGACAACAACAATTCTAAGAAGACCCCTTTACACCCACGCCAACCCTCCTGCCTCTGACAAAGACCAGGCCACCCTGGAATCAGAGGAAAAGGTAAGGCTGAGAGCTCTTGGGCCTGCCATATGCATTATGGACTTTGAGACTGTTCAGTTCAATTCAATTAAGAAGCTGTTC
The DNA here is from genome assembly GCA_014839935.2 of Entomophthora muscae. Taxonomy (NCBI): domain Eukaryota; kingdom Fungi; phylum Entomophthoromycota; class Entomophthoromycetes; order Entomophthorales; family Entomophthoraceae; genus Entomophthora; species Entomophthora muscae. Next base: position 210,009 of record QTSX02007149.1, on the reverse strand, counting down.
AGCAGGAAGTTGCAGGGGTGCCACTTCCACTACCGCCAAGCAGTTGCTTGGAATGTGCAGGCCCATGCTGAGCTAAGTAGGTTGAGCCGGAGGGATACTTTGGACACCTGCAAATTTGTGCTGGCACAATTTAGTGCCTTGGCTTTTTAAAGCCAGAGCACACTGCACAGGGGCTCAAGGTTCTCTCAAAGAATTCTTATGTAGTTAAGCACTTGGATTTCAAGCCTTTTCTTGAGTACTTTGAGCCCTAGTGGATTGGGAAGGTTGTCGCGCAGAGGTGAGGCAAGGCCTGTGCCAAGGTCAGCTGGAATGTGTACCAGGCGGCAGTGAATGGTGAGCTCAAGACCACCTCAGCGCTAGAGGCTTATCACAAACACCTCAAGGCCAACTTTGGGATCCACCCAAAATTCAATAAGTTTTTCTCCCTTCTGCAGCACAAGCAGGAGAAAACCATCTCCAAGCTGCGTGACTTGGCAAACTGTGTCCCCCCACCAAGCCCGCAACCTGTTTAACCCTATTCACCAAGGTCATTTAAAATGAGGCCAAGCATAAATAAAAGGCCTCAGAAATCAAGCAGCAGCTTGAGCTCATTGCAACTGCCCTCCTAGAAGGGGCCAAAATGAAGAAGGGGAAGAATGGGGAGAAATAAACTTGCTGTCTTGCTTCTATGGTTTTAATTTTTACTTTTTAGTTTTGATCAATTAATTTTTAGTTTTAATTTTTCTATTTTTTGATTTAATTAGATAGCACTGATTATTTTATGTATACATGGTAAGTTTGAGATGAATAGTTATAGTTGAAAGTGAATGAAATATCTTAATTTTTGTTAATTTCCTAATAAAACAAAAGAAATTCACATTTATACTTATATGAACTATATCAAATAAATATTAATATTTCTTCACATTTTGCATAACTTCTATTTTTGTGTTTGGTTTTATTTTTGTTTCATTGGAATTTTAATTTTTATGGTAATCAAAATATTTTTATAATGAAGAGTGTAAATTACACAGTAAAATGAGAAATAGTTTCTTATTTCTCCTTATTTATATTAGTTAAAGCACACTTTTATTGCATTTTTGAGCTCTCTGGGATTACTTTAGTATACCATAGCTGTGGTTAGCTTAGTTTTTTATATAAAAAGTTTTCAGTACATCAAGATCTTTTAATTAAAAAAGTGTCAATTTCCAGTTGTCAATCAGGGAAAAAGCTGAATTCTCACTTTATTATAGTGTTGAGCACCAGGGAGTCAATCACCAGGGATTTGATCACCAGGGATTCAAGCTTACCACAGTTGCCCAATAAAGGGACAATCATAGTTAGGATATCTGAGTACTGGCTCTGTCACTAGAGTGGCTTTCAAGTCCTGAAAGACCTTCTGGCATCCTGCAGTCCATTCAAATTTGACTTAATTTTTAACAAGTGAAAAAGTGGACCTCCTAGACCTGCAAAGTTTGGTATAAACCTTCTATAGTAACCAATCATTCCTAAAAACACCTGAACATCTCTTTTGTTGAAAGGCATTTGCATGTGTGTGATGGCTTCAACTTTAGCGGGAACCAGCTGTAAGTCATCTTTACTGATGATATAACCAAGAAATTCCAAATGTTCCTTAAAGAAGTTACACTTCCTTGGTTTTAGCTTGAGGTTAGCTGCTATAAGGCGTTGAAACACTGCCTCCAAATGGTCCAAATGCTGACCAAAAGTCCGTGAAAAGACATTAATGCCATCAAGTTAGACCAGTACACAAGTCAACTTAAGGTCTCCCATCACAGAATACATGGCTTGTTGAAAGGTTGCAGGGTGTTTGCAAATACTTGTGGTATCCTAGTTGGCTGGAAAAGGCCTTGTTCTGTAATGATGGCCCACTTTTCCTGGTCTGCCTCCAGAAGGTCAATCTGCCAGTATCCAATGATCAGATCCATTGCACTGAAGAACTTTGCGCCTCTCAACTTATCTAATGTATTGTCAATGCGCGGCAACAGGTAAGAATCCTTTTTTGACTGAGTTCAACTTGCAGTAATCCATTACCATGCAATTTGACCCATCATTTTTCTTTACAATCAACAGTGGTGAAGACCAAGGACTCTTGCTGAGAACTAGAAGGCCAGCTGTGAGTAGTTTCTGTAGCTCTTAATTGATAATGGCTTGGTTGGCCAGGCTGTGTCTTATTGGCCTAGAGCATACAGGAGCAGTCTCTTGCGTATCCAATACATGTTCAACTCCCAGAGCTTTTCCTAGGTCTTGATTGTTCTCCGCAGAGACGTCCTTGTATTTCTTGAAGAGGCGTATGGCTTGATCTTTCTGGTCTTCTGTCAGTCCATTGAGAGAATCACGCAGAATTGGCAATAGAACACTCAGCTGGTCATATGGTAGCACAAAATTGCTAAATTTGCCAAGTGGGGTGACATCTGTAAGGCTAGAGCTTTCCTCCAACTTCATGTAGCCCAGAAGCTGATGTTTCTTCACCTTCAGTGTTTTTTCAGAAAGATTTCTCAAGAGTACTGGAATCTCGTCTGAGGATGGCATGACAATACCAGGTAGAATCCATGGTTCTAGATGTGAACCATTGTGGAGTCCAGATACTTCACCATGCATACCTTTTGGAAAGCTGAGGCTCAGGCCTGTATTGTGTATCACTTGGGACCCACTTGGGATGGAGAATTTGCTAGAGGAATATAAGGGGATCCCTTTGTACTCTTTAGTGGTCAGCAGTGTCAGGGATCCAGCCTGTGGGGGGTTCCTGGGAACTTGCAGGTGGATGGCCCGCGGGCCCAGCAGGGAGGGCCCACCACAAGATTGGGGCCAACTTTACAATATAATATAACAATTTGCCCAGGAGATCCCAAGGTTTGCTGGCAGGTACCATAGAATCTATCAAGCCAGTAAGAGTGATGTAAATCACTCCAAATATCTGAGTGGAAGTGGATTCATTGGCAGCAACAGACTCTTGCAGGCGGTTGGGCCGCGGGGTGAGAGGCGGAGTCATTGGGACCAAATACACAAGCAGGTGGTTGTACTTGTTGTGGAATAGCAGGGGAGGTATAGTGATTTTGTGGCCCTCTCTGTAAACGGTGGTTATCTCTCTAGTTCTAGCCTCCAGGTTATAGATTAGAATTTTCTCTAGGATGAACTCTGAATACGCAGGGTTGGGGGGTACTTGGTGAAATGTACTAGGCTGTAGGGAGCTCCTGATGGATGATAAAGGTTGGGTGGCTGGTCCACAGTTTCTTGGGGTTGATGGGTGTGAGGTGCAAAGCTTCAAGAGGTAGACTGTAAATAAAATAGAACTAATATCAAATATGGAATAACCTGGTTGAACCAAAGGTTCATATCACTTTATTGCAAGAATGGCAATAGGCAACTTCCTGGCGGTTCAGGGTATAAGTATGCCCATCTGTCATGGGTAAACTTTTACAAATTTCTTTGGCTTGGGTGTTACTGTCTACCCGGGTTTTCCAGTCCTTGGTGGCATCCATTGTGGGAGTTAATTCATTGGCTGGTTCAAACTGAGAATACTTGAATTCCCTTGTTGGGTCATGGGGTTGGTCATCTCTGGGCGGCCCACATGTATAGGAAGTTTCTTTGTTTCCCCTTTTGTGGTGGCCCAAGTTATTTTGGGTTCTATGGCTAGACCTGCCCGCTGATTGGTTGAGTTAACAGGAACCTTTAACGTGGGGAGTGTCTATGTGGGTGATTTTGACTCATCAAGCCTTAGAGGATTTCCCAAAGTTAAATCCTGTTCTGGTTCCTGCCCAAAAATCTGCAGGCGGCTGGTCCTGCGGGCTGGCAGCCCATGGGGTGTCAAGGTTCAAATCTCGTAGTCAAGGTTTTCCAGTAAGCATGGTCAATAGGAGTTTGTCACTTGTGACAAGCGGTAAGACCTTAATTTTGTGCTGTCACAGGGTGTACACTACTGGCATGTCTCCATTGGCATACTCCATATTAATATAATGTACCTTTTTTTAGGAAGATCTTTTGGTCTGTCACTGTGGTAGAACATAGGTATGGAGTGGCCCAAAATGCTGAAGATGCTATCCCGATGATTGATGATAGTCCCATAAGTTGCCATGAAGCTTGTTTCAATCAAAATATTGTAGCTTTCATTGTGCAGCACTATTGCTGGGACTGTTACCACCAATTTATCAAAACATAATGGTAAGGATAATTAGGCTACCAATGCCTGCGTTCTGTCAGGTCCTGCAGTTCCAAATTCCTTGTTGTAGTCCAAATCAGGCGCAAGTTTCAGCTTCTTGACTAGCCTGGTTGACACAATGTTAACAGGGACTCCAGAGTCCAGAATTGCTCTTAATCCAAGTTTATGAACCACTAGTTCAATATAAGTGCAGTTGTGTCTTTCTCCATAATGAGGAGATGTGATTTTGGTAACCTTATGAATGTCTAAACCTTTAAACTGAGCAAGAAATGATTCTAGCGCAGTTGCTAACTTGGGCTTCAGAGATTTTAAGGTATCCAAGTTTGTGGAGACTTGTACTGACCTCAATAGTTGAGACAACTTTTTAACACTGTCATTTTTGTGAGTGACCTCAGTGTATGGCATGGAAAGTTGTTCAGCGTAAGGTATAGAGATAGTATCAACAGCTTCTTGGGAAGGTAGGCTTTCCGTACAAATTGCCTGTTTCCTGGTGACTGCATTAACAGCTAAAACTCTGTGAAGCAATTCTTCATTTATTTCTTCCTTATCAGGCAAGTATCTTTCCGGGCAGGCTTCTTGGTCCAGAAGGCAGTTGTTGCAATCAAAGATATTGGAGTCCAGGTCAATAGGTGGAGAGGGTTGGTTACTACTAGCAGTCAGGGTTTTCTCCTCAACCTGACTGCTTAGCATTTTTTTGACTCCTCACCATCTTCTTCTCTGTCCTTGTCTTTGTCTTCTTGCTTGTCCTCTTTGCTGTCTTCCTGGCCCAAGTGACGGACATTGGCCTTGGGTTGCTTGCAATACCAATAGTGATGTTCTAATTGCCCACACTTGTAACATGTGCAATTATTTGCAGTGTTGTTGACTGGAGATGTAGCAACAGTTGTTGACTTCTTTGATGGGTCCTTCTCCCAAGTCTTGCCTTTGGGTTCATTAGAAGAGAAGGAGGTGGATTTCTTGTAGTCCAGGAAAGGAACCTCAAACTGCTCTTTAAAAGGTCCCAAATGGTGCATGAGTTCAGGGACCGTTCTTGCACCATAGATTCCAGATTTGAGAGCAATGAAAAGCTCTCTATTGGGACTTAAATAGTTAAGGAGTGCTCCTTTTACGTCAAAAAAGGTACCAGCTCCCATAGAAACTAGAGTCTGCGCTTCCAGATAGAAGTGCTCAGAGAAATCCATTAGGCTTCCCCCTTCTTAATATTTCCTTCTGTAAACTCCATTTCACAGCAAAATAGAGCTTCCTTGCTACCAAACTCCGCAATCAGGGCCCTGGACACATTCTCGTAGGTCCAGCCTTGCTCTGGCAGTCTTGGCATTATTATTGTCTGAGTTTCTGAATCTAGACAGTTAAAAATGGCAGCACTCTTCATGGCCTCGTCTGCACCATACATTGAGTTATTGTACAAAAGGAGAAACATGTGCATGTTTGCCTTTTTGTCAAACTTAGGTAGATTTGTAGGCTTAAAGTTCTGGATCACAGAAGAGGTGCTAAAGTTATAGCTTCTTCTGGGCGGAGGCAAGGTATTCCTCTGGGTCAAGGCGTGGAATCACGCTTCAGAAGCTGCCTCCCTAGCATTGTTACTGGTCCTATAAGTTGAAGCGGCGGCACCAGGAAGAGGTGTCTTGCTACTTTCCAATACTGGTTCATCCACGTAGACCTTCCTCATTGTCTGACCTATATTGTCCTTGTCACTTTCATAGCTATGGAAGGAGCAATGGTCTTCTGACATTGCCTGGCTGGTGGTGGATAAGACACTTTGGCTTCTTCTGGTAGTTGTCTGTGGCCCCGGCTCCAACACAGTCTGGCATGTGTACACCTGGAGTAGCTGCTCTACTTGACCTTTTAGCAGCAGAATATTGCTACATTGTGATTGTACTTCTCAAGCCAGATCTTTAATTATACAGTTGGCTATGTGCAATTTGCCTTCAAGTTTCTCAATATGTGATTCCTGTTTATCAAACAACATGTCGTTTTTTTCCTATGTAGCCCAATGGCTATTACTTAATCTTTTCATATTATCATGATTTTCTTCTGTGTGGTCGTAGTTATGGTCAATCAGTTTTGCAAGATTAGAAATTTTTTATGTAGAAATGGCTACAATCAGAAAGGGATTTTTGAAGGCCCTTGTCAATCACGCTGACATGTTCAGATAGATCCTCCATGTCTTGTTAGACTATGGCAGTGGCTTCCTTGTTGGGTTCTGTAGAGGACCCATCCTTGATCATTCTTACTGAACAATGGAGCGGATCAACCTCGCTGTATAGATAGCAAAAAATGGCTTCTGCCCCTTTAACATGGTGGTTAACTGTGTCAAGCCAATTGTTATCCAGTCCCTTGTGTTCAAGCATAGTTCCAATTATTGTGACCAATAGTTAGTCAGGCGTTCCTCTAGCTGTACTGACCAATTTGCGGTGAAGTTCTGGTGTCTGGCCAAAATATTTAATTGATGGCTGATGTTGGACATAGAGCCTACAAGCTCATTGTACAGGCGTCAGAGGAATACTTGCTGATTGTTTATCAAGTTTCCCTGATGTGAGATAAGGGAAAGTTGATAGCCTAAGTGGATATGATTGTGACTAATAGTGGGGTGTGCAAAGCTATGGATATACTCTTTTGCTTGCTCAATTGTTTTCATCTGCAAACAAAGCTGGTTAGGAGTGATCCCTGTAAAGTTTCAGAACTTCTCCTTAGCCGTTGTGCCATATGATGGCAGTACCGCCAGCTTATTGTGTGCTTCCCTGTTTTGGCATGCACCGCGGTCCATGCTGCCAATGGCCTACTCCAGCTGCTGCTGGGTAGGCTCTGAATTCCCGTCCACTTCTAGTGAGATAGGGACGTCAAGGTGCAAAGAGGACTGGTCCTCAATCTGGCGGAGATGTTGTATGTCAGTCATAATTTGACCAAAAGTAACAAATTTGTTAGGCAGACCATCCCTTGTTCCAGAAAGGCAATTGATCTCTGTGAAGAGCCCATTGGGGTGGTCCTGAAGATGGCAGAGGAAAGCATGGAGAAGGTTATCTCCATCACCTGCCCACACAAAAGACAAGTCCCCAGCAGGGCAACAAGTTGCATCAGACTGTTGCATGCTAGAGTGAGCACCAAATGTTGTATCTTCAGGTATGGTGTGGTGAATAGCTGTAAACACTTAACTCAATTATGACCTTAATTATTATTAAAGACTAAGCTAAGATAGTTCTTCAGCCTAATGCGTATAATAAAGTATAAGTTATGTAAATTTGATCTTTTATTCATAAATCAAGGAGAGAGTTATATAGTATTTGAGGGATTAATAGGAGCCGCAGAGAGCCAGGATCCTCTGTTCTACAACCAAGATCCTCTGTCACTTAGCCCACTATTAACCTAATGATTGGATAATCATTAGTTAATATGACTTTGAAGTGCAACTTAGTTGATCAATCGGACTAGTTATCATCCAGTACGAGAGTACCATCGTTCTATTGCTCACTGAGCTTAATGGATCAATAGTTGTTATAGTGAAGGCTAGTTTACAACCAATCACTTCACAACAAACCTTTTTCTATTCACAATTGAAATATTATAAGGCCAGACCCATGGTATATTTTAAAAGGAAATGATGCTGTGTATGGTTTATAAAGGGTAGACAGTATCCAGATATTAAAGTTGCATAAAGATTCTGAATAGCTCATATGTACCTGTTTCACCTTTTCATTTAAAATATTAGCCTTAAACAAGGACTTATATTTTGGTACTGTATATTCAGAACCTAAAGGTAAAAATGTGGGATTGTGAAATTCTTTTGCATGAACTTATCAACTTGATGGAGTAATTTTCATCCCAGAACAACTTACTTTTTTATATAAAAGGATGAAAATTACTTCAGTAAGTTGGTGAGTTCACACAAAAGAATTTGACAATCCTGCATTTTTACTTTTAGGTTCTGAATTTACAGTAATCTCAGGTGCCCTATATAGCAAGGATTTAGGGTTGGGCTTTAGATTAGATATTTAGGGTTATTTGGTTTCTTGTTTTTGAACCAATGTATTGTTTATATCGGCTTTGACAAATCAACCCTGGGGTTTGAACCCTGCACATTCGGTTTAACCTCTATAATGTATTTGGTTTTTATAGCGAAGTTGGAAGTGCTTTATTCTCATCCGTTCAAAGAAGGGATTTGAGTTGAAGATCTAAGAAACTGTATCTTCATCTTATTTCTGCAAAGGATCGGATGATCAATTAGTGTTAAATGAATAAAGGAAAATAACGAGGCTCTTTGAACAAGGGGGTCTTTTTATAGTCTTGAAATAAAATGAAGTTTGTAATTATTATTTATAAGCGTGGCTTTGACAAGATTTTCCGCTTAAAGCGATATTATCTTTCTTCAAAACATCTGCAATGGCATTTATCGAATTCTGTTTTTAAACAAAACAGTATATCAATTAAGTCGAGGAAATGTTTTAATTTAAAATACTTCGGTTAATTAAAAAGCTATGTTTATTAGAAGTCAGTTGCGAGTGAGGTCTTTGATGCCTTCAAATGGAGGACAGCGGGAAGTGCCTGGCTCGTACTCGTAGCAGTCAAATTTGTTCATAGTTCCCATCCTTAGCAGCCAGCACGGCGGGAAATAGTCATACGAGATCCATACATCCACCCCTCCTCGAAAGCAGTGATCCGAGGGATAGTTTTGTAGCAGCTGAGGCTTTACAGGCTTAGGCCGACAATCCCCAAGTACACGTCCTAACACAAAAAACGCCAGCCCAACGGATTTCATTTTAACAAAGAAGAGAAACAACATTTCTTCCATCGATCCTTGGGCAATATATTGCTTTTTAAAACACACCAGAGGATGCATAACGCCAACCAATCAACCACTATGCATTCGCACCGCCAACCACCGCCCAATCACAATACTCATCCCTACGCGACCTCACACTGTTGTGGAAGCTGCACCTCTCGCTGATCCGCGTTCATGTTGATTTAATCTAGAATCCTCTTGTATGCTTTTCTAAGCACATGTCATCGCACCAAGTTTGCACCTGAGCTAGATCGTTAACTCAAATATAAATTATCAATACAAATCCCTGCTCCAAGCGCTCCATCACGACTTGGCATTTCGAATAAGACCACTCAATTATTTACCAAGATGATTTCATCGCGCCCGAAAGAAACAACCAATCATATCACACCACATCGCCTCACGCCACTCCACCGAATTAACCCCTAAACAAACTACATCCGCCAGACCCAGTCCAGCACTAAACCCGCTCGACAAAGATTCACAGGACCGATCAACCCACGCCACGCCGATATATTTCAACCGCGAGCTTGAAGCAGGGATCTCACTTTATCACCGCACCGATCCCTAAAGTGAATCCTGGCTAAAGCTCTATTAAACTACGATGAATGCAGTAGCCAAAGTCTCCATGGCCATGGAAGTATGATCAACCAACTTTATCACATCAACTCAAAGGGCATAGATATATGAGGCTTTGCCAGCTACGCTTTCCACCAACAAATACCACCTTTGAGACCACCGAGATCCTGCCACCAATCAAATACCACCAACCAGCAAACCAAAAACAAATTCTACAAACCAAATATCCAACCACACTTAAACTCCACCTTTTCCTACAAACACATACAGTGGTCCAAAAAATTACCCGGCCAGAAGCATTTTAGAGAGAAAAAGTAAATTTCACTAAACAAAATTTGCTATAAAAAGCATGAGCAGATTCACCACAGATTTTTACACAAGCATAATATATAAAAATGCAAAAATAAATAAATATATAGAAAAAAGATATCAAAAATATGAATATTTAATATAAATAATAATATATTTCAAAGCTGAATATACCATGGACTTAGTACTTTGTATGCCAACCTTTGGCTTCAATCACAGCAGCAAGTCTTTGTAAAGAACCAACAATTGGGGAAGTACTTTAGCAAAATAAGGGTTAAGTTGGTGACTTGGAAACCAGTGAGCACCATCACAATTGGATAGACCAACATCATCAATTGAAAGACTTTGGCGTGTACGTTATAGTGTTGTAACTGCTGTTTTAGCAGAGTTATAAAGAGGAAAATAGTTAGAAACTAGATAATATTTTTTATTGAGAGATAATGATTATATAGCTAATGTGAGTCATGGATAACAGGAACATGATAGTGTTGATCACACAGTGGGATGGTGAAGGGGGTGGCTTGATCCTGGTAATGAGTCAAGCGCTAAAACAAGGTATCCACTGTAAGAGGTCATTATCTGTTCATGTTGTTGAATTTGGAAATTTGAGTTGACATCTTACTATGGCTTTAAGTGACTGGATAATTGGGTTGCGGGTCATGAACCCGCTTACTCAAAACCTTGTTGGTGAGTCAAGCCTGCTATTTTGACAATAGTGTCCAAAATTACTGACAAAATATGTGAGTACATAGTATATACAGGTGTATATGGCTACAGACTGGGTGAAGTGGGGCAATACCAGTGTGGGCCAGGAGTACCGCTTGGAGGAGTTGAGATATGCCGGCTCCTTGTATTAGTACTCCCAGATGAATTGTTGAATGGCCCATGCTGTTGATTATATTGGTGGCCCCCAATCCCTAGGCATGCTGTGAGGACAGCTGAGAAGATTAGATGATTCATCTTCTGGTCCTGGGAAAGGGCAGACAAAGCTTAGTGTCCTTCTTAACTTCTTGTAGAGTAAAGTCTTTAAATTCATTTATGTCAGGATACCAAGAGTATTGTGGAGCTCCAGCAGGTGAGGGAGGAGTCAAAGCAGGTACTGGCATGGCCCACCAGATGACAGGACCTAACTTTACCAGGTAGGAAAGGGCCTTCCCAGCCACAGCCCAAGGCCCGGCCGCTGGCAAGGCAGATTCAATCAATCCCATGCGCGCCAGGTAAAGCACTCCCAGGAATTGACTACTCTGGCCAGTGGCATCAGAAGTGGGCGGGATTGAGATGGTTGGTTTGGGTGTCAGGGGCAGTCCCATGGGGACCAAGTAGGCAGCAGGATTGTTGTACTTCCCATTGAAGATCAAAGGGCAGATGATGATTGCTTTGCTGTCACAGACAATTTGGTAGGGTTCCTTGGGAGCGTTTGGGTGGGTGTACCACTGCAAGTCTTCCAATGTCCAGGGTTTGTGGTCAGGATTGACAGATACTCAGTGAAATGTACAGGGTCAAATGGAGCGTTGGGTGGATGGTAGTAGTCAAAGGCTTCAGTTTTGTCAACTGGAGTCTGACTATCTATCCCAGTGGATGGGTACTGACGCTTGGGTGTATGCAGATGAAAGAGTATCAAAAATAATGATAAGGTGCGCCTTTTGGGGAAGCTTCAAATATAGAATTAGGAAGAGAAAAAGTATATTTTATTAGATAATACTTTAGACTTATATAGCTTTAGCTGTGGCGGGGATTTTAGTTGGATCAAACCCAGGGGCTGGTCATGTGCTGGATGGGTTTAAGTCATTGGATACCTGGACAGTCATGTGATATTGGTTTGTTGCCATTTCCGGTATATTGAATAGTATATTGGAAAGGCACCAAATCAGGAAATGACTGGATATTAGGTGTGATGGCAATAGCCGGAATACTTGTACATCCAGACCCTTGACAATAGGTATGGAAACAGATTGGTGAACCAAAGGTTCATAACAACTTTATTTGATAAGGATGATAATACAGAACTTTTTCAAGTGCTTCTGATTTTTTTAAAGTGAAATGGTATGCAGCGTGATTCAAGGAAATACAATGAGGATATAATAAAAAGATTGTGAGTTGCTTGACAAGCAGAAGGTCAACTTGGGAGGACGGGTTTAACATCTTGGATCCAATAGTGGTGTAACAGAAGATGGAGGTCAAAATTGTCAACAAGCAAATTATTTGCAAGGGGAAATTAGAAAAAGAATCAGAAGGCATTGGCATATAAAGGGCGGGCCAAGTTGCAGTCATGGAGTCAACAGCAACCTTGACTGCCACAAAGGCTAGTCTTTCAAGGACAGGGGCAAACAGCCCCAGGTACGCCATCATTTTGGGATAGACTTTCTTTTATTTTGAGGGAAATTAAGCTATCTAGAAACAAGTTTCTAGAGGGGAATGGGGAAGTCTTAAGGAAGTTCAGGATGGGAGGGGAGGGGGTTCTGTGACATCTGATTGACTAGCAAGAATATTTTCTGCAGTTGAAGGTCCTACATTGGAATCCAAATCAATGACATCATAATTTGGAAAATTCTGGCAACCAGAAATTGAGCGCTGCCATCTCCAAATAAAGTATAACACGTAATTTTCTTGTCATAATTATTTGGGGAAAAATAAAGCAGTCCAGATTTTCCGGGGCTATTTGGGCGGCCCCAGCTTTGACCCTTTTTTTGTCAATGACAGCATTTAAGTTCTCCATTACTTTCAAGGGTTTGGCTGCGGTTCTTTTCTGGCTTCTGGTTTTGCAAGGGTGTACTATCCCTTCCATTTGATTTTCTACTGTAACAGATTTATATACTTACTCACATTCAGGTGCCTCTGGCCTTTCTTCTGGTGCTATCTGTGTGGCAAGGCTTGGCATCTCAGGTTCTGCTGTTTGATTGGCTGCTTCATGGTCATTTTTGGGGTTTTCAGGAACAGTTGTCTGGCTTTTTGGTGTTCCATCTTGGCTTGGCTGGCCATTAATTCTGTCAGGTTTGGCTTCTGGGGTTATGTGGGTTTTCCCAATTTGATTACCATTTTTGGACTGGCTTGAAAGGCTCTCCTGAGCCCAAAGAACTTGATTAAAAAGGGGTCCCTAATTGGGGACCCCAAATTACTTAATGGAGGGTGGGCTTGATCTGGGTTACTGGGCAGCAAAAAATAGCCTGCCCAGGCCCAACCAAACCCACCAAGGCTTGGGCGTAGCTTTTGGGGCCCAAAGCGGGCCCCTCAGCTACCACCAGGGCAGGAGTGGTTCCTGCACCTGTATTTGCTTTGAAAAGCAAAAATACAGGTGTAGGTGTATCTCTCCCGCCTGCTAGCCCCGCCTGGTGGCTAGGAGTGGGTTCAATTCCCGCCCGGGGCTTTGAAACTGTTACTTTTGTATCCATTTATGTGATATTATTGAGGGGTAATTTCACTCAATGATAGCATAAACTATCATCAAGTGATTGATCTTTATTATATACTATCATCCCTGATGGGGCATTAATAGTGAAAAACAATGGACAGGGAACCCCAAACACTAGGTGCTGTCTGGAATTCCCTTTTGGGAGGGGAATTGGAAGTGGTGTGCAGGCAAGGAATTATTCCTTCTGGGCTTGCATTGGTTTGGTGTATCTTTGGATGCTTTCATGCATCCAAATTTTACTTCTGCAGTTAATACAGGAATGGTTGTGCTGGGCAGCTTGTCAGCCCCTTTCAAATTTGGGCAGCAGTTCCCCCTCCTTTTGGGTTTGGGAAAATTGCCTTTTTAGGATTCCCAAATTGGCAATTTCCCTATCCAGTGGGGGTGGATGGTCCCACTGTGGAGGTTGCACCATCCCCCGCTGGCGGGCTGGCTGGTGGGCAAGCAGTAACTGGTTGGCTGGCGGCGTGTGCGCGCAGGTGGGCTGGCAGGCGGCCAGCAAGCTGCCAGGCTGGGCGTGCAGTCTGCAGATGGCTGGCAGGCAACTGCGCAGCCTGCGGTCGGGCTATAAAAGCCCACCAAAGAATTAAAAGATTTTTTAATTTCTTTTTGATGCCCTTCCCATTTTGCAATAGTTTCCCCAATTAGGGGGAACTGCTGCCATTTTTTATCTTGACATGTGGGATCCATTGTAACCAAAATGCTGTTTTCCAAAGGGTTGATGTCAGGAATATTCCTGACAGTCTTCTGGGTATAGAATGGACTAGGTTCTTTAAAGTTTCCATAGGAATTTCTTCCTGTGCTTTTGCCACTCTAAATTTAAGATCCATAATGAATTGTTTAGAGGTTTTTTTGGCAAATTGGATTTGACAACATCTCAAGTATATTCAATGGGGTTCAAATCTGGGCTTTTAGGAGACCAATCCAAGCAAACAATCTGCTTATCATCCAAGTATTTTAAGGCTTTCTTGGGTTTATGGATGGGAGCATTACTTTGCATGAAGATATAACTGGTCAGTTCTTGTAGATTCTTCATAAATAGATGAAGATTTCAATCAATAATTCTTCTGTAAACATCAGCATTCACCTTCTCACTGATTGTCTGGATCACCTCTCTTTTGTTGGCTGTGAAACAGCTATCAAAACATGACACCCTGGCGTTCATTTTTAACAGTGGGTTTTAAGCACTCAATTTTATAAGCTTCATCAGCTTTGCAATAGACATCTTGGTGTCTCTGAGATCCACAGAGCTGAACTTTAGTCTCATCAGACCAAATCTCCTTCCCCAAAAAATATGGGATAGTTAACATACTTATGAGCAAAGGCCAATCTTTTGGCTTTATTCTTTGGACTTATAAGAGGTTTATTTCTTGCAACACAAATTAGTACCCCAGTTCATGGAGTCTATTGCAAACAGTGGCCTCAGATATACCAATTTCCAGGGTGTTTTTAATAGTCTCTTCAATTTTACTTTCAGTTATAAACCAATTTTGCTTAACTATTCTAACAATAGGCTGATCATCTCAAGCAGTAGGTTTTTTATGACAACCTGATATCAGGCAATTTTTCACTGAGTTGGTTTCCTGGAACTTGAGGTAAATTTCTCAAGCAGTTTCTTTGCCTATATTGAGTTGCTTGGCTATCTTTCTATATTATAGGTCCATTTCCTTAGCTTGAATAACTTGACCACAAATAAAATCAGTTATTTCTCTTGTTTACCCATGTTTTCTGTGCAAAAGATTCTCTAACCCCAATTTTATAGTCTAGGTAAGTTTGAACAAGAGGTGCTATCTCATATTCATTTTATGTGCTTTAATATACTTAAAGGTGCAGCTCTTATTATTAAATATTTTTGAATAATGCTATTTTATTCATATTTATTTATTCTTGCGTTTTTATATGGTATGCTTGTGTAAAAATCCGCGGTGCAACTGCTCATACCTTTTATAGCAACTTTCACTTATTGAAATTTATCTTTTTCTTTAAAATGGTGCAGGGTGGGTATTTTTGGGCCACTGTATGTTTCTGCAGCTCTGATATCAAAGGGCCAAAAATTCAGGGTAAGCCTCCCCAAAAGCTTCCAAGCCAAAAAATAAACCTGTTTGGATTGGATGAACCTTCCAAAGACTCAAAGCCAACACCAGTCAAGCTGCTTAGGACCTGCAAATAATTTCCAAATTCAAATAAAAGCTGTGGGAATAAATCACCTCAACCAAAATATGGACTGAGATAGGAAAGGGATACTAAAGATTTAATCCTAAAAACCTATAAAAGAAGGGGGGATCAACTTAATAACTAAAACAATGAAAAAGGAAGAATTAAGGTGAGCAGCTGATGGGAGATACCTTGATGACAAAGAATACATATTCTGCCAGTTACGAGTGGCGGCATTTTGTAACCAGGACAATATAGCAGCTGCAATAGCATGGGATGGGGAGCTTCCCCCAAGGTTGATTTCATTCATTTTCATTTGATAAAGTCTTATTTTTTGGTAGGGAGAAATTCTTAAAACTGGTTTTAAAAGGGGGCTGCATCAAGATACCAGTCACTGAGTGGTGGTACTGTAAATTCAGAACCTGAACGTAAAAATATGGGATTGTCAAATCCTTTGTCCATATTTTAAATCACTTTTGCAGGATGGCCTTTTTAATTAAATTGATTTTTTTGTGTATTTATTTGAATTTTTAAAAATTTGGGAACTCATAGACACTGTGCAAAGTTCAAGTTGAACTGCATATTTCCAATGGACAAAATGAATTAACTGTAATCAGATTTGAAGTGTTCAAACCCATCAATCATTTTCATTAAGTTTACTATGTTTTTTTGGAATTTCATATTGACAAATCCATGAACCAAATTTCAAAGCACTTTTGAATGCCACTAGTAAACTCAGATATTAGTTGCAGGAACTGGAATCCAAATTAAATGTACAGTTAGCACACTAGGAAACACCAACCCAGATCAAGAAGCTCCACCACAACTAAAATCAAACTAAAAATTCAATCTAAATAACCATGTTTAGACATAAAAAGTTATTAAACTTTAAAATTATCTAACCCTGGAAAGTATACAATATTATACACTTAAAATCACAGATATAGAATTCTGCTACTATCAAGGCTAAATCAAGAGAAAACAACTATCCACAACTAAACCAATAAATCCAAATAAATACATATTTAATCTAAAATATATTTTTTACTTTATTTTTATGGACCATCAATCACATTCTCAACCAGCTCCTGCACCAGCCTGCAGGGCAGCCTGTCCATGAGGGCGTCCCAGAGGGTCCAAGAACATACCCAGAACCCAACTCAAGGGGAGTCATGCCAACACACAGGCCTCCCAAGGTGTCATTGCCAGTCAACCACCTCTCACATCCCAGGCCAGATCAACCAGCCTAAATCTAAGACAGAAGCTGCTCTCAAGGCCTGCCATCAAAGCCTCCTACACCAGGGTCACTGGGAACACTGTTGTTACTTACACCTCCACTGTGTACCCAGTTGTCACCCGGCCCCACACTCTTGATCCAAGAGTTGCCACTTCCTTCCCCTGCATTTTTGACACGTCTTATGAGCCATTGGGCACCAATAAAGAGCCATCTGCACCTGTGTTGTATGCCACCATTGGCAGCGCCACTGCAAGCAAGCGTGATCCCACCTTCTACACAAAGGTCCCTGTCCCCTGTGTTGAGCCTGGTAGCCAGGATGCTGTGGTACCTGCCAAGGGCCAGCGTCAGTTGACACATAGTGAGCGTGAAGCTCTCCTCAAATTCTTGAACGGGGGAATGGCAGTTTGGGATATTGAGTTTCAATTCAGTGTCACAGCCAGATATATTGGCAACATCAACTAAAAGTATGGTAACACCGGGCAAATTGCCAAATCCACCCAGGCTAAGCGGCAGCCCAGCCTACTTCAGCCCACCCATCTTGAGGCAAATTGGCAGTGGTGTGACCAAGGATTGCCACCTGGATACGCTTGTTGTCAAATCAATGTTGACCACAGAGTTCAGACTTTCTGTCTCTAAAACCCTTGTTTACCAAGCAATGGTCAATTTGGGCTTCTCATGGAAGGTCTTCAGAGTTTCTCCACACAATAGGAACAGCAAAAAAACAGTTGAGGATCAACACATTTATGCTGAGACCTATGTGGCTCTCAACAAGACAGGAAATTTCCAATTCTTTTACATTGACAAATTGTTGTTTTCCTCCTCACTCAGGTCTAGGCATGTGTGGTTAAAGAAGGGGTCCAAGGACGGTGTAGCCCATTGTGTAGCTGTCTGTTCCCAGACCTATTCAATGGTAGCGCTTCTTGGTCCTTGTGGGTTGGATCAATACCAGATGATCAAGGATTCCCATAATACCAGGATATTTCTTGATTTTCTCTGAGCCGTGAAAGAATACCTCTGGATCAATTGCAGCAGCACAACTAACATTGTTGCATTGGATAATGTTGGGCTCCACAAAGTAGATCTGGTTGTGTCCAAGTTTCCACCCATTGACAAGAATAGCCATTCCTCCAACCACTGCCTGGCTGACTGCCCAATTTGACTCCTCTTCCTCCCCTTGTATTATCCATTCCTAACCCAATTAAGGAGGTCTTTGGGTGGATCAAGAATAAGGTGAAGAAAGGCCTTCCTCAGGACACCAAGGATCTATTCAATATTCTTGAGATTAGTCAATTTGCAATGCCACCCAATGTGGTGGTGGCTTTATATGAGCACTCAGAATACTTCCTCTCCAAAGCCCTTGCCTCCAAGCCAATCAGATAAATGGGTGCTCCAGGTTTTATTTGTTTCTTTTTAATTTTGTTTTTATTGGGGCTCAAAAATTATTATTTATACATAATGATGTGATGTTTGATTGTATTATAGACATATAAGAATACATACAAAAGGTAAGTGAAATTAATTATACTAGATATGAGGACATATATTTTTATTATAATGTACTGAATATTGTATTGAATGTTGCGCTAACAAATAAATAAATTAAAAAATAGAAATAGATTAATTTTATTTTAATAATTGTGAATCCTTGTTGGTACTTTGGCTTTTTTAAGCCACAAATTGGACTTGTGTGTCATCATCTGATCCTTAATGTTTCAGTGCCACTATAGCCACACGACACAAAGTCCAATGATTTTCATGTATCTCTAACTAATTTGTACTTATGACACAAGTCAAGCATATTGAATATATTTATCAAATCATATTACAAGAGAAAGTTAATTTGAGCTCTAAACAAGCACTTGTTTATAACCTAGATGGAGCAGGATGTCTGTTGCAGATAAATTCAGTTCTCAATGTTTAGCTATGTTTTAAATGAACCCATACTTGACAAGCTAGCAAATAAAAACATTTTTAATTCTTTTATTATTATTTGATGTGTTTGCAACTATAACTAATGTCTTATAATATATTTAGATATATTACTATTATAATTTAAATATTAAGATTTAAATAATAAATTTTAATATTTAATATTTTTAATAAAAAAATAAAAAATAAAAATATGAAAGTTAAATTGCAAGGGAAAATGATTTATTAGGGGGATACAAATTGCAACAGGGAATGTAATTATTCTGTAGTATTATACCCCAAAATTATATTTTCTGCTAATATGTCCAATTGTGTCAGGGATCCAGCCTGTGGGGGTTCCTGAGAACTTGCAGGCGGATGGCCTGCGGCCCCGGCAGGGAGGGCCCACCACAAGATTGGAGATAACTTTACAATATAAGATAACAATTTGCCCAGGAGGGCCCAAGGTCTGCTGGCGAGTACCATAGAATCTATCAAGCCAGTATGTCAGGAACCAACCCTGACTGGCCGGCTCGCTAGCGTCTGGGGACTGGCGGGTTGCGGACTGGGTGGGCAGGGCCCACCAAAGAATTGGTGCTAACTTAATGAGGTAGGACATTGACTTGCCCAACCACAACCACGGACCGGTAGCGGGGAAAATAGTATCTATTACTCCCGTGAGAGTTATATATACAATCCCAAAAAGCTTGTTGGTATGGTCCAGTGGGAGTTTGGCGGCAGAGGCGGGTATTGGCTTGGGGGTGACAGGTGGCTCCATGTCTATTTGGTAGGCAGGGAGGAAGTTGTATTTATATCTTAACAGGCCAGGTTTGGTAATGTACCAAGGGCCTTCTCGGTTGTATCTGGTTCTCTCAGTGATTCTGGCCAAGGGGTCCCAGGCTAGTATGTTGTTGGTGGTATAGTTGCTGTACTTGGGCTTTAGGGGATACTCTATGAAGTGGATGAGACCAAAGGGAGCACCTGGAGGGCGGTACATAGCTGGCGGGTTGGCAGGGGGGTCAGAGGATCTTCAAGTGAACTGGCAGATTACAAGGATAAAATACAGCAATAATTGGGGAAACCAATATCTCATAACCTTTATTTAAAAATGACAATGGGGTTTTGGTCTTGGCCTGACAGGTATTTATCCCACACTGCCAGGATTCACTTCTTGGTTGGGTTTTCTGGACTCGGGCGGGTTAGCATTGGGTGTCTCAGATGGCAGTGTGGCACTTGGCACTGGTGGTTTGCTACTGGCCGCTTTGGGGTGAGAAGGCTTTGAATCCTTCTGTTTATTGATTTGAGTGTTGGGTGCCTTTTTGGGTTCAGTGCCTTCCCCGGGACTTTGGGAGAGTTCAGAACAATTCCCAGGGGGAGATTTGTCTATTTCACTGGGCAAACCACCGGTGTCA
This sequence comes from Entomophthora muscae, assembly GCA_014839935.2. Lineage (NCBI taxonomy): Eukaryota > Fungi > Entomophthoromycota > Entomophthoromycetes > Entomophthorales > Entomophthoraceae > Entomophthora > Entomophthora muscae. Next base: position 190,071 of record QTSX02007149.1, on the reverse strand, counting down.
GGCGTTGGCACCTCAGGGGAATTCTTGGCATCTTGCACTGGTGGTTTGCTTACAGAATCCTGCGGGACAGCTAAGGGTTTGGGTCCTGGCAGGCTGGTAGCAACTTCTTTAATTAGTAGCGGGTTGTTGTGTTCCCAGCCTGTGAGTCTGGCGGTCTGCAAAATGTTTTGTCCAGGGTTTGACTCTGGTTCCATATTTTGAGATTTAGGAGCATCCAAATTGTCATTCCTGACACAGTAAGAGTGATGTACATCACCCCAAATATTTGAGTGGAGGTGGATTCATTGGCAGCAAGGGATTCTTGTAGGCGTTTGGGCCGCAGGGTGAGAGGCGGAGTCATGGGGACAAAATATGCAAGCAGGTAGTTGTATTTGGCGTGAAATAGCAGGGGAGGAATAGTGATCTTGCGGCCTTTCCTGTATACAGTTTTGGTCTCTCTAGCTCCTGCCTCTGGATTGTAGATTAGGATTTTCTCTAGGGTGAACTCCATATACGCAGGATTGGATGGGTACTCAGTGAAATTTACGGGACCGTAGGGGACTCCTGGTGGACGGTAAAACTCAGATGGTTGGTCCGCGGTTTCTTGGGGTTGTAGGGTATGGGGTGTGGAACCGTGGGAGGTAGACTGTAGATGAAATAGAACTAAAATCAAGTATGGTATAACCTGGTTGAACCAAAGGTTCATGTCACTTTATTGCAATAATGACAATGGGCATCTTCCTGGCAGTCCAGGGTATAAGTATGCCCATCTGTCATGGGAAAACTTTTCCAAATTTCTCTGGTCCGGGTGGTACTGTTTACCTGATCTTCCAAGTCTTTGGTGGCATTCATTACATGAGTTAAATTATTGGCTGGTTTGAACTGGGGATACTCTGATTTCCTTGTTAGGTTGTGGGGTTGGTTATTTATGGGCAGCCTGCATTTATTAAGAAGTTTCTCTATTTCCTTTCCCGTGGAGGCCCGAGTTATTTTGGGTTCTATGGCTGGGCTTGCCTGCTGATTGGTTGTGTTAACAGGAGCCTTTAGTGTAGGAATTGTCAATGTAGATGATTTTGATTCATCCAACTTTAAAGGGGTTTTTGAAGTCAAGATCTGCTCTGGATTGAGCTCAAAAATCTGCAGGCGGCTGGTCCTGCAGGCTGGCGGCCCACAGGGTTTCAGGGTTTGAGTCCCGTAGTTGAGGCTTTTCAGTAATCATGGTCAATAGGAGTTTGTCACTTGTGACAAATTGGGACCACATACTCTTCTGTATGTGGTGGAGGACTCTGGCGCTAATTGCTAGAGGGGTGGCGCTCTGAACCCTGGTGGTTGCTTAATGTCTTATAAAAGGCAGTTGAAAAAGTAAATTGATGAGGAGTTGGTTTTCAGGAGGTATTGTATATCCGTACAGCAAAGCTAATATAAAAAAGTTGTACAGTAGGTTTAAAATCTATGGCAATAAACAAAATGAACTCAGATTTAAACAAAATGAATTCAGATTTAAGCAAAATTAAAATGAACCCAAATCTATTGTAAACCAATATAAATTCATTTATTTTTAATTTAGTTTAAATCTGAGCTCATTTTGTTTAAATCTAGATTGTTTTTACTTGTCATCATAGCTTTTAAAACTACTGTATAGGACATGCTCTACAGTTCAGTAGCCCTGTGGTGTCTTAATTTATCCAGTGCCAGCTGGCAGACGTCCCTTTGAAGGGGGACGTCCTCCAGCTTCTTCAGGTTGGCCTTCATAATGCAGTGTAGTAATACCCCAAGGTAAACAGTAAGATGCAGTTGCTGTGAGGTATAGATTTCTGCAAAAAAGCAGAATTTCTTGTAGATAATAACTAATTGATTTGTATAGAATGTATTTTAAAAATTGATTAAAAGGATATTTAAGCATTTTGGAGGCATCTGCCACTCATGCCTCTTCAAAAGATATGAATAAAGGTTTCATCTTATTGACTAAAAATGCATCGCCTATTTGATTTGATATTGATTTTATTAAGTTATTGAATATTGTGGCTTTGATGTTTTCTTGTGGAACTTGAAATTGACTTTTTTCAGGTTTATTTCATATGTGTTCATAGTTTGAAATTGAAATTGTTCAAGGCATTCAAAGATATATTCATCAAAATTCATGTTGAAATTTATTTGGATATCCATCATTCCTTTGAAGTTGATACTTGCACCTACTTCATATGCTTCTTTGACCCAAGTTGAACTTCCTTCTGGCGCTTTGAATTCCCTATTCATTTCTTCTTTTGTTGCATATTAATTGATGTTATCTTGAATTATTTTATTTTTATTTAGTTTATTTACAGGGGCTACCAGTGATTGGTAACCCCCGTAAAACCAACTTGGAATAAAAGCCGCCACTTCTGCAACCTTGTCCCCATTCCTAGTTATAACTAAAGTAAATATGAAATAAAACATGAAAAAAACTTACTGATTGTTTCCCCTGTGGCCCCCTCAGCTACAGGCTCCCCTTTAGCAAACTTCATGAGTGTTGCCTGCTCTTCATTTATTTTTCTGGGCTCAATCTTCCTTATTTTCTGTACTACTTATGTTTCCTCTTGATTTTCATTTGTTGAACCTCCATTGTTTCTTGAGGCGCTTCTGCTTCTTAGTGTGTTTTGTTTTCATCTGTTTCCAGTTGATCAGTTTCCTCTTCATTTGTGTTAATTTCCTTTGAGCTTTCATTTCCTTCAACAAATTTGATTTTTTGAGTATTCTTTCTGTTGGTTTTTGTAAATTCCAACAAGTTGCAACTTTCACTTTTGAAATCTAACCATTTATTTCCTTTTGAAGATTTAAAACTATTTCCTTGTGTTCTTTGTTGAATATTGTTCCCAGGCTATTTTTTGCAATTTTGTTTTGCTGGACCAAGGCCCTTCTCTCATTTCCCAGTTGATTTACACAATTTTCCTTATGTTATGTTCAAGCTTGGCAACCTTTTGGAAGGCTGACTCTAATTTGTTGATTAGTCTGTAGATATTTGACATTTTTTTGAATTACATAAAAAAACTTGTTTTATAGTACTATCCTCAACATATGAATATTTTTCATCATCATTAATAAATTAAGAACCATAAATGTAAATATTGCATTGGAATATTGCAAATAGATATCAACTCTGTATATTTTGATATTATGTGCATAACTAAATTCATTTTATTTAATAAAACTCATTGTAAACAAGGCCTTTTTAATTGTAATTTATTTAAATAGACTGTGTTTATATTAGAGAGCCCTTAACACTTAGTACAAATGGGTCATTATTTTAGGGATTAGGCCATTTTCTAATACACATGCTGCTCAAGTCGCAGCATAACACAGTTCAATTTTGAAAAAATAACTAATTACACATTTTATATTTAAAACATTAATAACTCAATGAAAAATTAATATTTTTTCACACTTTAAACTATCAAAATAAAGCCAAGAATCTTATATTTCTATTGGTGTAAAAATTTTAATATGTGTACTATACTCAATATTAAAGCAAAAGTAATTTAAAAGAGTATAATCCAGATTTTATTATATGATTATATCTTATGATATAAAGTAGATCACTTCAAAGCTAATAAATACTCTTTTTACAATATGCAACAGATTTTTTTTATTTGACGAAATTAAAGATAAAATTGAGAGCTTTATTTTCGCATTTTATTTTATTTAAAAAGCTCAATTCTTTAGGATTTTATGATAGTTTGAAGTTAGGATATTTTTATCACTGTTTAGATTGATTTTAAGGTTCAAGTGAGCTTTGAACCTCAAATTAAGTATTCTTTAAATGTAATTCTTTAATATTTTATCATTTTAAAATTATGCAGAAGAGTTACAATTAACTGAATACAGAATTTTAATTGATTTGCATTAATTACAAAGAGGATATGATGTAATAATGCTTAGCTGCTTCACATATATCACTTGTGCATGAAAACTGGGTATTTAATTAATTATGCAAACATAAATTCAAATTCAAACTATAATAAAAGCTATCACACCATTTCTTTCAGAATGGTGTCATTTACCTTGGTATATAAGAGCTAAAGCACCACAAAGCTTCTAATCCAAAAGACCCCATTCAAAGGCCACATTCTGATCATAACCACTCCAACATTAAGGCATATTTCAGAGATCTGGTCTAATTACAGATTCAAAATACTATCATGTCCTCAGTTAAATTTACTTCTGCCATGCTACCCTTTTTTTCCTTGGGAGCTTCAACAAAAAGAGAGAGAATTGCAATGTTAAAAATGGCATTCCTCTTTATTGCTGGTGATGATCTTGATAATTTCATCAAGCACTTCCTTACTCAAACTGAATTTGGGAAAGCTCAGTTCCTGTCAACTATTAAAAATCAAAAATGCAATGAGTTCATTGAAAACTTAAAGGATCTCATGAAATCTTCTCCCAAAAAACATCTCCCAGCCTTGCAATCTCTGGTTACTTCCAGCTACTCTTTAAAAGAGCTTAATGATATGGGGTTTAATATAACCAAAAGTGAGTTTGAATACTCAAGAAAAATAAATAAAAATAAAAATGTAAGTTTAAACAAAAAAAGCCAAAAAAATAATAACTATTCATTAAAAAAATAACTAAAAAATAATTAAAAAATTGCTGGAAAATTCTTTTGAAACAAGCCAGTTTACAAAAAAAGTGCCTGAAAAAATTTATAAAGATATAGAAAAAGAGATGAGTAATTACTCAACTGAAATTAAATACTCTCTACTTAAAACAAAAAAATAAATATATGAAAATATGAAAATAAAAAATGAAATTTCAGTTTCAATTTCTACTTACTATAAATTAATCCCTAAAAATATAATAAAAAGTAAAAAACAAACTGATATGAGCAATATATGTAACTTAAAAAATTCACTAGAAAAAAAGAAGGAAGAATGTGAAAGTAAAAACTTACCATTACCAGGATCTATAGACAATGACTTAAAGACTATTAATCAGCACCAAGACTTTTATGTTCATCAAAGTTGTGAATATAAAAAAGATATTAATGAATTAGATGATGAGTCTTGTGTTGTAGTTATAGATTATAAAGAAAACTTAAAGGTTGGAGGTGGCCCAATTGAGACCAATAATTGTTTTTATTCAAAAAGACCAATCTCATTATTAGGGTTTGCATTAGTTTTTAAGGAAAACAATAAAATTAAATATGAATATCATGATTTTTTGTCTCAAATATTATCACATGATTCTTTATTTTCAGGTGAGTGTTTTATAAAAATTCTTAAATTAGATAGATTTAAAAAATAAAAAATATAAAAGTATGGGCTGATAATGGAAATCATTTTAGATCACATGAATTTTTATATTACTTATTTAAAGAGGCACCTAAATATATTAAGGGTTCTATAAAATATAATTGTTTTTTAGAATGTCATGGAAAAAGCATTTTTGATGGTCACTTTGGTGTAATATCAAAAGCATTAAAAGAGAAAGAAAATCAGCTTTATATTAAGAATATAAATGATATTAAAAATATTTTTGAGCAAGAAGAAAAAAGAAAATAATTATATAAATCAGCGCTATCAGGCTCAAATATTTCTCAAAAGTCATTCTTTTATATTTATGAGAGAAACGTTAGGCCTATAAGAAAAGAGCTCAAAGTTAAAAATCTGCCCATTAATCTTTCATATTTGATGAAAGATGGGAAGTTGTATACTTCACCTTTAACATTTGAAAGTTTCTCAGAATATTCTGAGATAATTTATCATTTGAAATCACGTGATGATACCAGAGAAACAAAAATATCAAAAGATGCTAGTGGTGCATTAGGGCAAGTTCATGAAGTAGGGCAGCTTACTAGAGGGTGTATTTTAAATAGAATTATCAGTCTTTTAAAAACAACAACCTTTTTTTTCTGAAACAAACTAAAAATATTGATGATGAGCCAAAGATAGGGTAATAGCATTTATAGCTTTGGGGCTGCTATTACTCTCCCATGCAACTCATCATAAATATTTTTGGTTTGTAGTTTGTAGTAGCACTTAAGATATTTTCAGTAATACTATAAGTTGCAATTTTCAATTCTAAAATTGATGACTTATTTTTAAAAAAATCATCTAAGCCCAAGATCAATTAAAGTTTTGGGATTTATTGTATTTTACTCTTTCTGAATAATTTGAATATGAATAATGTGATTAAGTTATGAAAGAATAAATCTGGCGCCTAGGCATAACAAGAAAAATAATGATCCAAATATTGAAACATAGTGCATTTTACAGCCTGCACATTTACCTATTTGCAATAATTCTGTCAACTTTTCAGTCAGATTTTGTGAGGTAATAATAATGTAATGGGTTAATAAATTATTGTTTATTACCATTGATTGGCTGATTTTCTTTGCTGTGGCAATTGTGCATTTTCTGATATTTACGCACTGGTATCCAATTGATTGGTTTCACATCCAATTGCACAGACAATAGGAAACGTGGTTGCCAGCCCAACCACATCTGGTCTCAGGGTGGCAACCAAATTTTTTATTTCCTGTGCAATTGGATGTGAAACCAACCAATTGGATACCAGTGCATAAATATCAGAAAATGCACAATTGCCACAGCAAAGAAAATCAGCCAATTAATGGTAATTGTCAGGGATCCAGTCTTGGGCAGCCAGCCTGTTGTTTCCAGGGATGATATGGGCCAGTTTTTTTTGCAGAAAATGCCCACCACAAGAGGGGAGCTAACTTAAAAAGGTAGTAGACAGACTTACCCACCCAGGACCACAGGCCGGTGGCCAGGATTATAGTGGCAATCACCCCTGTGAGGATAATGTACACAATCCCAAACAGCTTGCCAGTAGGATTTGTTGGAAGGTCAGGTGAGGAAGCAGGCATAGGTTTTGGGGTCACAGGTAGTTCCATGGGTAGGTTATAAGCAGGGAGATAGTTGAATTTCCCTCTGAACAACTTGGGTGCTGAAAATATCCACGGGCCTTGTTGGTTGTATCTAACTGCAGATTGTATGCGGTCCAAAGGGTCAAGTTTGAGTATCTTTTCTGGGGTGTAGTCCTTGTATTCAGATTTCATAGGGTATTCAGTAAAATGGACAGGTCTGAAGGGTACACCAGGAGAACAGAAAACTGCAGGCGGTGGGGCAGGAGGGCCAGGAGATCTAGAACTAAATTGGTAGATAGCAAATACAAAATAAGGCAATAGCTGTGTGAGCCAAGATAACATAACCTTTATTCAAAAATGGCAATAAGGTTTAAGCGCAGAATCTATAGGCATAAATAGCATCCTTCCTCCAAACTTAGTATTTTCCATAAGGGCTTTATCAAAATACCAGGAAAAATGTGGGCGGGTGGCCAGGAGGCCCGGGTGCAGGACCAGCAAAATGATACCTTGGCTGGATGTTCTCTCATTGGTCAGAACATCCAAATTTGTCACTTGATTTCCTTGATTTTTGGCTGTGGTCACAGGGTTGGGCCCAAAGCCCAGTTTTTCCATTGCAGTTGAGTTTGATTGGTTACTTGAGAGAATTCAAGCTCATGAAGTTCACGGGGGCACAATCTCTGCCTCCATTAGGCAATTTGAGAAACTCCTCCTTGGGAACCGTCATAATTGAACATGTACTGACATTCTGACTTCAGGACTTAGCAGTGGCTTCAGCTTGCAGGGGCTCAATCTCATAAAAACGCGGGTGGTTGGGCTCTCGGTCCATGGGGCCAGCGGCCTGCAGATTTGGGTTCAGGGTTTGAATCCTGCCCTTGGGCCCGGGTTTTGAGGGGTAAAAAATTGTCAATCCTGACAGTAATAAACAGTAATTTATTAACCCATTACATTTTTATTACCTCACAAAATCCAACTGCAAAAGTTTACAGAATTATTGCCAATAGATAAATATACAGGCTGTAAAATGCACTATGTACCAATATTTTTACTAAGTGTTAAGGACTCTCTAATATAAACACAGTCCATTTAAATAAATTACAATTAAAAAGGCCTTGTTTACAATGAGTTTTATTAAACAAAATGAATTTAGTTATGCACATAATATCAAAATAGCAAGAGTTTACATCTAATTGCAATATTCTAATCCAATATTTACGTTTATTGTCTTTAATTTATTAATGATGATGAAAAATATCCATGGAAATAATTATATGTTACCTCATCAATTTTAAAGATTCTTTACATATGGGGAATGCTAACAATGTAAAAAGAAAATATTATTAAGTATGGATTGAAAGAGAGATATCAATTTTAATAAGTTGTCACAAAGAAAAGATTTATTTACTAATCAAAGGACAGGAAGGGGAGGGAATGGGCAGAATGGACATCACCTTCATCTGCGCCTATGAAAGGGACGGCATCAGAGATAGTGGAGAGGCAATGGGTTGTGGTTTGGGAGTCATGGTTGGAAGGCAGTGGGCTTGGTCTTGATGGGGGAGTTGAGGAGGCTTGGTTTGTTGACTGGGAAGAGGTAGAAAGAGATTATTGATTCAATTGTCCAAATTCTTCTTCCGTCACATATGCGGGCTTGATGAAACAAATGGATTGGCATGGGGGAGGTGGGAGTCCTTTTTGAACGTATCACTATCACTTGCATAGAATATAACAAGATCAGATAAATCCTGGATAAATATGAATAGGAAAAGCTTATAACCCTTATCAATTCAGGTGTACAGTTCATTGTATGTGGCAGGCTTTAAGTGCCTGAGAGCAGAACCAAAAATGTAAAGAAATACATCTGCAAGATGCATGTTGGCGTAGTTGATGGTGGAGGACCAACAGGTATGCCCCACAGCCCTAATTTCTTGGGTTGTCCATTCCTGCTACTCCATCTTGGTACTCAGTACAACTGTGTACACTTTTTGCTGTGTGTCCTACTCCTCCAGCATGGCCTTAAGCTCTGTCTGGTAGGCATACCCATCTGTGGTGTTTGATATTGCCAAGTAATGATTGACACCCAATGGGGAAACTGCCAAAAAAAAACCAACAAATTGATACAGGACTGGTCCACGCTTGTATACGTCAGATTGAATGCGCTTTTCCCCAAAGTCTTGAATACTTGCTGAAATCTTGGCATATGACAAAAAATGACGCCGTTAAGGGCTCTCATTGTCCTTATTTTGATAAAATTAATGATTGTTGCATTATAGGGGTTGATATCCATCAAACTGGGGCCACTGAGAACCTGATTGGATAAGATTCTGGCAGCAACCACTACTCTGTGCATCCACAAATTCACTGTTCTCTTATTGGTGAAAATACGTGAAGTCCCAGTTGGAGACAGACCTGGACCAGGGGCATTCACAGGTCATGTTTCATGATGGTCATCATAAGGGGATGGACTGTGTCACCTTCAGTTGAAGTACGGGTATCAGTTGGGGTTTTCTTGGTAGGAGGGCCACAGTTGGTGTGGGCTCGCAGGGTTGCAGCCACAGTGGACTTTGCAAACCCCATCATGGCCGCAATTTCCCCAAGGGACATAAGCATCCCTTGCTTTTCAACAATTTTGAGAACAATCTCCAGGGTGATTAATTTTCTTCTGCGTCTTGCTGGCTGATTGGATGGAGGCAGGGTGTGTCTGCCTTAAGAACCAGACAGTGTCATCTGATTGGCTGTTTTGGGATTTTGGATTTCATTGGTGGCCCCATGGTTCAAATGGCTGGTTCTGGATGCCATTGTTAATACAGGATTTGGGTTGGCAGCTGCCTGTGCGTGATGGGTAAACAGGGTCATACTGAAAGTTGTAGGAGAAAGAACACACTACTGGGTGGTGCTTGCGGAGGGGCCTGCAGGTTGGAAGTGGCCATAGACAGAGGCTTCACTGTTAAGAGACCCAGCGTAGCCCTGCATGATTTTGTCAAGACCATGGAGCAGCTCATTGACTTGGTTTTTATTGGAAGAAGACATAATAATTTTTATTATAAAAACTAAACTCAAAAAGAGAAGTGTACATTTTAGTCAATTTTATTGTTAAGTATGTTAATTTTGTGGATAGTAGGATCTAAATTTTAGCCGTCCTAAAATGGAATAGGGTAATTTTTGAGAATGCCTATGATTCGTAAAAGAATTAGCACAAATCCACTCTATATCCTTTGGCATCCTTTTTGAGACACCCATAAATTATATTTATTTCAAATTCATCTCATTTTTGATTTGAAATTGGGTTATTGGATTTGACAATCCCACAATTTCAGATTTTTTTGAAATACAGGAAATCTCAAATTGTACATTAGAATCCCGCATTTCTGATTCATGTAGTCTGCATTTGTTTGTTGTGTTTTGTCTTTTGTTAGCTGAGGTATATGCTCAAGAGATTCAAAATTTTCCAATTTAGATAAACCAAAAAAATTCAGATTAAATGGTTAATTTTATTTAATATTTTATTTTTAACTCAGCTGAGTTGCCTGCAAAAGTGATTCAAAATTTGGACCAAGGATTTGACAATCCCACATTTTTATTTTCAGGTTCTGAATTTACAGTATAGTAGATGCAGGTGCAAACTGGGACGCTGGCCCAGAGGACAAGGCTCACCACAAGATTGGTACTGACTTGATCATTTAATATAGAGCATCCTAGCATGAACCAAGGATCAGGGGAGGGAGCCATATAAACCATCATTCTAGTAAGAGTAATACATAGTATTTCAAATATTTGAGTAGAGGTGGTCACATTAGTTATAACAGAATCTTGCAGGCAGTTGAGCCAGGGGGTGAAGGGAGGGATAATTGGTACTAGGTAGGCGGGCAAGTAGTTGCAAAAACCTAAATAGTTGAAGTTGGATGATTAACAGGTGCCCTCACATCTGAACTGTTCAAGTACTCTAGTTCTGGCAAGAAAGTCTGCCAGGAGGATGTTTTAAAGATTAAATCTGGATAGACTAGGCTGGAAGGTATCAGGAATGCTTTTACTGGCTATTTTAATCAATTATCCTCCATCCCTCACAAGAAAGTAGAAATAGATCTTATGTTTTAATTTGTATTAATTATGGACCAGCAACTTACCAAGACAAGAATTGAACCTGGAACCTTGATCAGAAGACCAACAGCAATGTTAACAGTGAATAAAACTTTAAATTACCTTTTTTTCTTGATCTTATTCAATTTATTTTTACTTATAACTTTGAAAAAGTTAAAAGGATCACAATCTACATTACTTACTGCTTGAAACCTGATTTTCTAGATCTGTATTTTAGCTCTATGCTTCTCTTAACATCAACACTTAGTAAACAGCCACTGGGAACTGCTTATTAACTGTTCAGCGGTTTGATCAAGGTTTATTTCTTCACAATATCCTCATAGAATGATATAAAACCCTCTAATAGCACATATTATCTTATATAATTGGTTATCATACCAATCTTATCCTGTTTCAGCTCCTATGTCAGTAAAAATGCTTAATAAAACCAAACATTTATCCCTCTTATTTTGAAAAAGCCTCTTAAATTTTTGATAAGTAATTATCAGTATTTAAGTAAGCTTATCTCTATTGTTTTTACTTTCCCTAGGAACAACTCATTCACCTTTTTTATAGCTTATTCCTTCCTTTACACTAAGTTTCTTTGATAATACCTTACACCATGAAGGGGAATTCCCTTCTTCTTTGGTTGTTAATATTACTACTTGGTGTACTCTAGCTTCAGAAGCACACTTTCACCACTGACTGGGAAAATTTCTCACCTCATAATGCTCACACTGATGAATCCCTGGCTCATGAATAGTTCAAGTACCCTTCAGGGCACTGGGGACAAAAATTTCATTATAAAAGGCACACCACCTTCTCCTCCTAAAGCAGATGTCATCTTGGTTTGTCCCAACACTTCCTTCTATTTCCTCGTGTACCTAGTTGATTACTATCTCTTAAGAAGATCTAATTCCCTGATGGGAAGATTTGTCTTCTTAGGTCAGTTTGGGCACCTTCAATGGTAATTGTCATGGCCTGGGGAACTCCCAGGGGAACCTTTGGTCAAGGGTTGGATCAAGCCTGGAAGGCCTAGTAGATGACAGGGGCCATCCACATCACATAATTGGCAGCAGTAGCCCAAGGACACTACACTCTCATGTGGGGTATCACTTGCTCAGTGAGCCCCAGCATGGTCAAATAGGCGAATCCAAGATTACTGTTGTCATATGATGAAGCAGAAGGAATGAGAGGAAGTTCTCCTGTGGCAGCGCTCATGGTCAGGCTTGGTTGGGCAAGTTGTTGGAGAAGAGGAACACCAGGAAAGGAGGGGCGCAGTGCAGGAGCAGGAATTAATTCTTAGTCCAGCACTCTAGGAGATGGGGTAAAGGCTGGCAGTGGTTGGTTGGAGGCAGCTAGAAGTTGCTCTGTTTCCCAGCAATGGCGTTGGTACTGGAGGTACTCTATGTTTGAAAGCACCAGCAGTATAAAATTTGTAATAATGTAATAAACCCCTGCAAAGTATAAATGCTCAGTGTGCATTAACCAACAAAGTTTATTAGATGAAGATGTCAACAAAGAAAGGGGATGTCAGTGACACCAGCTATATCCTGCTGGGAAACTGCAATTGGACTTACTGGCAACTTCTTATTGGTTGCCAATGGGTTATTCTAAAGCTGGGCCCCATTGATGACTCCTGATTTGTCATTTAGATGGATCCTTTCATTATTTTTGTCCTGGGGAAGCTGTTAGGGGAATTTTGGGCCATTTGGCAACCCAAGTCCCCAATTCTGGGTTTCAGAAGGTGAAGGCCAATTAAAATATTTTTTGCTTGACTTTAGGACGGTTTCCAATTGCCCCCAGGCTTGGCCTTGACCAGGGTTTGATTCCCCACTTGGAATTGAAGTTTCCTTTGGGTAAATCTGCGTAATTGACAACGCAATTGATTGGTTACACAATCACTCAATTGCAGGCGTTGAACCTATGTAAAATAGGGTTTTGTCTGGCCCATTCTGGGCCCTGACATCATCCCCCACCATAGTTGAGCTCTTACAGCTTAACTCTGGATGCCTGGTCTTGTACATAGTCAGGAGGACACTAGCATTGGCAAGGTTATCTTCAGGTTCACAGGTATTCTCTTTGGGTGGGTATCCTTTTCATTTAATCAAGTAGTGTAGTTGTCAATATCTCATCTTGTGGTCTAGAATCTGTTCAACCTCATGCTCTAAAAAGCTTCATACTTTGAGCGGGGGAGGGGCAGTGAAAAAACTTGATGAGGGTGTGAGGTACCTTTTTTCTTGGACAATAGTGATTGGTGAGAGATGTCATGGATCTTCCAGTTAGACAGGAGCTCTAATCTGTAAGCTACTTCTCCTATGCGTTGCAAAACTTTGTATGGTCCTGTTTTCCTAGGGCTGAGGCTTGCACATGGCGCTGTAATCTTGATATTTCTGGTGCTGAGGTAAACCATGTCCCCAACTTCTATCAATGGTCTAGGACTTCTCCTCTTGTTGGTAAAGTCTTTGTAGGTCTGTACAGCTTGCTTCAGGTTTTGGGCACACTATTCTTGGGTGGTATGGATGGTAGCCACCCAATCTTGTCCCTTGGGGTTGCTGGACTCTTCTGTGGGAAGGTGGTCCCAAGTAGGGTCAAATCTGTAGTTGGCCTTGAATGGAGACATTCCTGTAGAACTGTGGTCTTGATTATTAAATCCAAGTTGTGCCATGGGTAAGTGTTCAGTCCAGTTGTCTTGTTCTGCATTAACGTAACATTGGAGGTACTTTTCCAATACTTGGTTAACTCTTTCAGTTTGTCCATCACTTTGGGGATGGTACACTGTGGATAGTGATCTCTTGATTCCCAGGTCTTGTAAGATTTAGGCCCAGAACTTGGATGTAAACTGGGGGCCATGGTCAGAGATAACTTCCTTGGGTAAGCCATGATTCATGAAAATGTGGTCCCTAAAGAGAGTGGTGGTCTCCTTGGCTGTCACGTGAGTGGTGGTAGGAATAAAGTAACCCATCTTTGTGAATCTGTTAACAATCACAATTATGGCGTTGTAGCCTTTTGACTCTGAGAGCTCTACTATATAGTTCATAGATACTTACTTCCAAGGGCCTACTGCAATTTGGAGGGATTGGAGCAAGCCTTCAGGTTTTCCTTGCTTGGGTTTAGAGTGGCCACATGTTTCACAACCATTAATGTATGTCTCTATCTCCAGCTTCATTCTTGGCCACATGTACGCTCTTTGGATACCCTTTAAGGTCTTAGTGCAGCCCAGGTATTTCAGCCATAGGGATTTGTGGTACTCCTTCAGAATCTCCAATATCAGTGAACCTTCATGTATGTAGGTTTGTCCATTTAGTTTTAGGAATCTTCTGTGTAGTGAATAACCTGCTCTGTAATATTTTCTGTCAATGTTCTCAGTTAAGTCTTTCATGACGGTAATATAGTGCTTGTCCAGGGTCTGAGAATGTTGGATTTCTTCTTTCCTACTAGCCAGGCCTAGGAATAAGAGCATGGGTTCTAGCATTGTGGTGATAATAGTGATTTGGTGTTGAAATCCTCTATCTCTTTGGAACGGGGGAAGAAATCAGCTCTTTGACTCAAGGCATTGGGTACAATGTTTATCTTCCCAAGTTTGTAGTTGATCTTCAGGTCGTAGTTGTCTAAGAATAGTGCCCATCTGGCCTGATGTTGATTGAGTTGTTGTGGTTTGAAGAAGTAAGTCAGATTCTTGTGGTCTGTCATGATTTTCACTGGGTGGGCAGCGTCACAAAGGTATCTTCTCCAACGTTTCAGGGATTGGATAATTGCCAGCATCTCTTTGTCATATATTGGGTAGTTCAGTTCTGGTGCAGTGAACTTCCTGGAGTAGTAAGTTACAGGGTGAAGCTTACTATCATGCCCCTCCTGAAGCAACACCCTCCCCCAAGGCAAAGTCTGAGGTATCAGTTTCTACCACAAAGGGTTTAGCGTAGTTGGGCATAGCAAGGACCGGTTCAGAAACAAAGCCTTCCTTGAGTGTATTGAAGGCTGTGCGTGCTGTATTGCCCCACACAAAGGCGTGCTTTTCAGAAGTCAGGCAGGTCAAAGGAGGGCAGATAGAAGAAAAAATATGGACAAATTCTCTGCAAAAGTTTGCCAGACCCAAGAAGCTCCGTACTTCTTTACGGTTAGTGGGTTCTGGCCATAATGTGACAGCCTCAATTACGTCTGATGACATGGCAAAACCTCCTTTCAGGATATGGTAGCCAAGGAATTCTACTTTTTCTTGAAAGAATTCACACTTGGGTAGCTTTACAAATACTCCATGATCCTGGAGTCTCTGCATTACCATTTTTAGGTATATTGTGTGTTTACAGGAGTTTGGCTATAGATGAGGATGTTGTCTAGGTAGGCTAAACAGCACTGGTCCTTGAGGTCACCAAGAACTACGTCTACTATGGTTTGGAAGGTGCTGGGAGCATTGCAGAGGCCAAATGGCTAACCAAGTATTCAAATAGCTCTTGTCTTGTTTTGAAAGCTGTTTTCCATTTGTCTTGCAGCTTGATATGTATCTGATTGAAGGCGTCCCTTAAGTCAACTTTGGAAAAAATGTTTGCTCCAGAGAGCTGATCTGAAAGGTTGTCAGCGTTTGGAACAGGGTAGCAGTTCTTTACAGTAATCTTGTTGAGATTTTGGTAGTTTACACAAGGCCTCAATTATCCGCCCTTTTTCTTGACAAACAGCAGGGGAGACAAACAAGGGGATTTGGATACGCAGATGTAGCCTTTCTTCAACATGGTGTCTAGGTATTCCTTGAAAGCCCCCTGCTCTTTCATGTTGCATCCATATACAGGGCCATGTTTGGGCTGGGTTCTAGGGATCAAGTTGATAGTGTGGTAAAACCTGGTGTGCTTGGGGAGAGGTGTGGCCATGGTCTCAGAGAACACTGATTTCCATCTCTCTAAGCAGGCAGATATTTCTCCTTTGCAAGGCGCCACCACCATGCTGTTCAATAGGAGATGTTTGGGTGGTCACATAGGGTAGCTTCCAGGTTGTACCTGCATGTACAAATTGCACCTGTTGGCTGGCATAGTCAATATTAAACTCATGATCTACCCACCAATCAAACCCCAACACCACAGGTTGGGGCAACTTGTCCATTACCAAGAATTTAACCTTGATCTGGGCAAGACCCAGCTTCATAATAACACTTCCTTTACTCTCAAAAGAGGTGTCATTAGACTTATTTCTAAGGGTGACCAGGGTGGGTTTATCTTCTAATTCTAGCCCCAATTTTTCAGCTAAGCCTCATTCAATATAATTGTGGGTGGCTCCACTTTCCATGAGAGCTGGTGTCAGTAATCCATCTGCTTGGAAACATACCACCCAAAAGGTGTATGGCTGTGGATGGATTCAACCCTGTGACTAGAGAACCAATTGGAACAGAGACCATTACCATGTGGAATAATTCTCCAATCAGACAGTATTGACCCAAAAGAGGATTTAATCTTCCCAAAATGAAGTAAGCTCCAAGAATACTGAGAAGGAAAACAGAAGCCAAAGGATGGAATAAGGAAGGAACAGGTGGACTGGCCCCCATGACCTGCGGTTCCTCTGTAATGGGGGATTAGGTGACAATGGAGTGGCAGTGTACCATACGCCTGGTATCACTCGGTGCCATGACTTGTCAAGGTAATTAGGAGGAGATAAACCAGAATTGGCTCTGGTTCCAAGGGATACACTTGCAGTAAAGGACTGGACAAGGAGCAACCAAACCAACCATTTATACCCAAATGGTCACCAGTGGGAAGACTTGGGTAGTATCATGGTGTTGGGTTTCAAGACTGGAGAGCAGGCAAAATAAATCAACTAGTTAAAGGAAATTGACTTTATTAACTGAACAATCAAAGACCCTGACAAATGAAGCCTTTTTATAGACTGTTAAGAGCTGTTTAAATTGTAGTTTCAAGGGGAATTAGAGAAATATTGGGGAAATTGGGGAAGGAAACTTGGAAGGGGGAGCTTTGGCTTGAATTTAAAAAAGATTATTTAAAAAATAGAACCAATGGCCCCTGTAGTAACTTCACAAACAGCTAGGTGTCATTTTACCCCAGATGTTGGAGAAGCAACAGATTGAGGGGCTACTGGTGTTTGAAATTGTAGCCCAGAAGAAGATAAACAACTTTTAGATGATTTAACATCAATTAAAGAGCTTAGTTGTTCTTTAACAACATCAGAGTTCAAAGCAAAAGCAAATCCAAAAGCTCCTGACCCTGTTGCAACCTCTGATTGGCTGCAGGAAGCCATCTTGCGTATTGGCAAAGGTAAGTTCAAATTCAAAACACTAACATTGTTTAGGTGATCTGACAGTAAGCAAGAGGACCTGGGTTTGATCCCCATGTTGGCCAAGGAAATGGCCTCCAGACTTGCTCCAAGGCCGTTTAAAGGTAATTTAGAGCTGATACTACATACTAATAAACCATTTCTATGACCTGGGGAAAAGTCCAACTTAGAAGAAAGATTTCCAGACCCTGGATCTATCAAGATTTCCTTGTTGTTGTCAGGAAAGGTAGCAAAGGCATTCCTGACAGCTGGTATCTTCAACCCCTGGTCTGAATACAACAAGATGGCTTGGATAATAAGGTAAGACTGAGAAGAGCTTTTTATTGCAGAAATAGTGGGATTATGGGCAGTGGAGCTTCTTGTAGGGCAGTCTTTGGACAGGTGGCCATTCTGATGGCAGTAGAAACATAAGCCTGCTCGTACATGGCGCTTGTATTCTTCCGGGGCCATGTTCAGGCAAGGGCGTGCAGCAGTTTGGTTTCCTTGTGGCTGGTAGTTTCTAGGGGGGCCCATACTGTTGGGGCTGGCTGAAATCCATCCTGCGGGCAATGGCTAGGAGTTTGTCCTAGGGGAGGTCACAGCAGTGATGACGCATCAGGTTGGTGTGGTGATTATTCAGGCCATTTCTGAAGTGCAGGCCTGAGATGTTGTCAGGTACTTCAGCAGCTGCAGCAAGTCTCAAGAATCTCTGGATGTAAGCTTCAAGGTCATCTCTACCTTGCCTCAGGAAAAAAGGCCCATATATGCTTGTACTTTTGCTCCTGTGGGGGTGGTGGCACTATTCATACATTCCAGGAAGGCCTCATACAACAAGATCAAGTTGGGGTCCTCCTCCAGCAAGTTGAGGAAAACATCTCTGGCGTCATCTTTCAACTGTGCTGCCACCATCATCACCTTTTGGGCGCTGTCACAATAGTTCTCAGGGTGGGCCCTGAACAGGGTGTTAATCATGACCATGCTTTTCTTGAAGCTGGCTAGGTCCATCTTGGGTAGGTCAGGGAAGCTGGTGAGTGCGTAGGCGTTCTGGTTCAAGGTAGATATGTTGACGTTCTGTACTTGTGCAGTACTTGGGTGGGATTCAGGTCTAAGTTTGTTGTGAGCAATTGTGTTGCGGGTGAAAAACTGGGTGTTGTAGTAAGCTGCAATCATAAAAACAAACATATAAAGTGCCCCTATTATCAATTTAATATAGGAGCTCAGACTTACAAGTTTGGATAAGGTTGACATACTGTCATGGCCTGGGGAACTCCCAGGGGAACCTTTGGTCAAGGGGAAGGATCAAGCCTGGAAGGCCTAGTAGATGACAGGGGCCATCCAAATCACATAATTGGCAGCAGTAGCCCAAGGACGCCACACTCCCATATGGGGTATCACTTGCTCAGTGAGCCCCAGCATGGTCAAATAGGCAAATCCAAGATTACTGTAGTCATATGATGAAGCAGAAGGAATGAGAGGAAGTTCTCCTGTGGCAGCGCTCATGGTCAGGCTTGGTTGGGCAAGTTGTTGGAGCAGAGGAACACCAGGAAAGGAGGGGCGCAGTGCAGGAGCAGGAATTAATTCTTAGTCCAGCACTCTAGGAGATGGGGTAAAGGCTGGCAGTGGTTGGTTGGAGGCAGCTAGAAGTTGCTCTGTTTCCCAGCAATGGCGTTGGTACTGGAGGTACTCTATGTTTGAAAGCACCAGCAGTATAAAATTTGTAATAATGTAATAAACTCCTGCAAATTATAAATGCTCAGTGTGCATTAACCAACAAAGTTTATTAGATGAAGATGTCAACAAAGAAAGGGGATGCCAGTGTTCCCAGCTATATCCTTCTGGGAAACTGCAATTGGACTTACTGGCAACTTCTTATTGGTTGTCAATAGGTTATTCTAAAGCTGGGCCCCATTGGTGACTCCTGATTTGTCAGTTAGATAGATCCTTTCATTATTTTTGCCCTGGGGAAGCTGGTAGGAGAATTTTGGGCCATTTGGCAACCCAAGTCCCCAATTCTGGGTTTCAGAAGGTGAAGGCCAATTAAAATATTTTTTGCTTGGCTTTATGACGGTTTCCAATTGCCCCCAGGCTTGTCCTTGACCAGGGTTTGATTCCCCACTTGGAATTAAAGTTTCCTTTGGGTAAATCTGCGTAATTGATGATGCAATTGATCAGTTGCGCAATCACTCAATTGCAGGCGTTGAACCCATGTAACATAGGGTTTTGTCTGGCCCATTCTGGGCCCTGACAGTAATGGTGCCAATAGGTTTTTTAGTAGCTGGACTGAATTTGGGGGCTGGCTCACAAGATTGGAAGTCTCTTTCCTCTCAAGTGGGTCCCTGACAGAAGGGTATTTGGTGAAATGCACAGGGCCAATGTGAGTACTAGGAGGACAAAAATCTTGGGCTGGGGGTCTGCAAGTTCAGCAGGTGGCAATAAGGGAGCATTAGGACCTGCTGGAAATGAGTTGAAGTGATAGAAAATGCAAACTAGGTAGGGTAAAATATGGGTGAACCAAAAGGTTAATTAGCTTTTATGATCAGAATAACAATAAAACCATCTTTAGCTTTACAGGAAATTTATACATCCTTTCTGGTATTTATCTGTAGGCGTGGTAATTTGGTATTTGAACAGTCTGTTGTCAGGAAACTGGGGCATCAGGTGAGCTTCAGGTTTGAATGGTTCATTATTGGTAGGATTTGGCAAATAAACATATGAAACTTTTGTTTACAACCCCTATTCCCAATATCAGTTGTGATGGCCAAATTCATGTTAGTCAGAATGCTGAGAGCCCATTTCTGCTGAATTCCATTGGAGGGTTCTAACTTTGATTTAGCTGAAATATCTATTTTGCAAGAAGTTGCTTCTGTGTAGGCTTGGAATCTAGGAGGTGCAATTTAGGCTTTGATTCCTTCTGACTTTGGCTAAACCTCCTTTGATTTTTGGACTCCTAATTTAATAACCCTCATATTCTGTCCTAAAAAAATGTGGACATATGGGCGCCTGGCCCTCAGGGCTGGTAGACTGTAGAATGTGGGATCCCAGGTTTAATTATCAATTTTGGTTTTGCTTTAAAATGAAGAGGAAATTTTCATTTGTAACACTCCTGCCATTTTTAGATTTTATTTTTAAGTCAAGCATGTTAGAAAGATTTTTAATTTCTTATTTTATCTTTTTTATATACACTTCTTTTTTTGCTTGATCTCTCCAGCTTTGGATTGGTTTTTCTAGATTTTTCTCTTTTCTTTTTATCCATTCCTGTCCACTCTTTATTCTGATGTTTTCTAAACACTTTAAGTGTTTTTTCCTGGTTGTTAATGGGTTATTTTTTTACTTCAAACAGTTATATTCTTGGAATTGTTTTTGAAACATTGACATCTGATCTTTCCATAAGTTTTTTTGTATTACAAGCTCAAATTTGAGAAGCTAAATCCCCCTTTACATTCACCTCAAATTCTAGAGCATGAATAAAACCCTTGAGTGATCACTCTAAAAACAATTTGATATTTTTCACTTGCACCTCAAGAAGATGCTTTTTTGTATCGGTGCTTCTTTTTCATTTTATCTCTTTTACTCTTAATTTTCATTCATTATTAGAAGCTATATCTTTTTATAAATCCATTTGACTTCTTTTTCTTTTCCATTTATGAAACATGTATAATGGCACAAGCTTTAATTACTGATAGATCCAATCACATTGTTAACTCTAATCAATATTATGAACTTGAAAATAGGTTTTCAGACCAGTCTGACTACTTAAACCTGGACTTTATTTCATTCTTTTAGGTTTAATAAAAATTTTATCTCCCATTTGGGTTTTTTGCAGGTTGTTAGATGCCTTAATCCAGTTACTCTTACAAATGTTGTCAAATTTTTTATTTAAAAATTTAAAATTTTAAGCCTTAAGGCATTGGTTTATAACCTTTAATACCCAAGGTTGGCTGGTATTAGCTATATTAAGTATGGCACCAAGTTGAAAAGCCAGAAACCTGGCAGGGCTTTTAAAATGCTGTATACAATCATCAGCCACTTAATAACCTTGTTGTTCTTGTTCTAGCATCTGAAACTTCCTTTAAAGTAAAAAAGGATAGCATAAATAAAATTATAAGCTATCATTAGTGTGGTGGACAAGATGAAAACAGGGAAGATCATGAAGTAGTGTATGAAGAGTTGAGCTGTGCTGATTCCTCATTATATATTCCTTTGGCTCCTTGTAGTGTAGAACCAAACACTGGAAATCTCCTGTTGGTATCCCCCCAATCCCTAGGCAGGCTGTTAGCATAGCTGAGAAAATATAGATAGTTCATCTTCTCTTCTGGATTAGGGTGACTAAAGCTTAGTAGTCTTCTGCTTTTAGTTTGTAAGTAAGATATTGATTTATGTGATATTCAAATTGAGGGGTAAATCTCAATGATAGCATACCCTACTTTTTAGGGTAAATCCTTTATTTATAGTGTATCACATGATGCAAACCTTTGTAAATAGAAGTAAAAACATTGGATTGGCAATGTCAGGAATGTCAATTCTTTTATACCCAACCCCCAAGGTATGGGACCTGGTTAAAACCCTATTCCTGTTAGTGTTGTGTAAATTAGGTCAAAGCTCAAATAGAAGTTGTGAGAATAAATCACCCAGACTAAAATCAGAAACAAAAAAAAAGATGTGCACTGAAGCTTTAAACCTAAAAATCTACATATTAAAGGAATAAAACATGAAACAAAGATTATTAGCTACACAGAAACCAGAAGGTGTAAATGGACCAACAAAAAGAAATGGTTTCATAATAGGGGGTACAGAACCTGCTGGTCCTGCATAGAGACTTTTCTCAACCATAACAAGACAGTGGAGGCCATGGCCTGATAAGGGGGTATTTTGACCCCAAAGTAGCTTTAATCTATCAGGGATTTACTTTATTTATAGTAGGTAAACCCATCTGAAAACAAGTTTTCATAAGGGAGGTGGGGGGACTATAAATCAACTAGGAGAGACAAACTCAAATCTGATTGGCTGGCTGCAAATATTTTCACCTCTTGGTTGGAGACCTCTGTCAAAGCGTCAATGACGTCATAACTTGATATTTTTGGGCAATCAGCAGGCAACCGCCAAGCACCACTGGGTAGTGGTATCTTGTAATCTTTAAAGTGTAATTATCCAGACAAAATTCAGGGAGACATAGATTAATTCCTTCACCCTAAAAGGGGCAGCTTTAACCCATTTTTTGTCAATGGCTAGATTCAAATCATCTAATACTTTCAAAGGGTTTTCTGCTTTCCTTTTCCTATTCTTTTTCTTTGGGCAATCTATCCTAGGAAAAAATGACACTACTATGGCAGAGCCTAATTCTCTGAAGCCTGCCAGTTCAGAAGTCTAGGAGCTTGTATGTCCACAGCCTATCAATATTGAACATATTAGTAAAGCCAATGAAACCCCTACAGTATATGAATTCTTTTCAACAACACAGGATTTTGCAAGAAAACTGCCGTGCCTAACAATAGAAGTGTCAAAACTGCAGGCTCAACCCGCCAGCAAGGTTCCAACCAAGCGGGTTTGTGACCCACAATCCAATTACCTGGTCACCTGAAGCCAGGCTAGGAAGTCAACTTGAATTACCAAAACCAACAACATGAACAGATGATGATCTTTTATGGTGGATACCTTGTTTTGGCGCTTGACTCATTACCAGGATCAAGCCACCCGCCTCTTCCATCCAGCCGTGTGATCACCAATCATGTTCCTGTTATCCTTGATTCACATGAACTATATAATCACTATCTCACAATAAAGATTATTATCTATCTCCTAAATATTTTTCCAGTGTAACTCTGCTAAAACAGCACAGTTACAACAGAAGCTTCCCCAAAGTTATGATGTCAGGAATATTCATGAAAAACTAGCTCAGGAAATTAATGTTTGCAGCATTATATTGAAAAACAATGATAAAAATTATTTGTGGCAGTTTCCCCAATCAGAGGGAACTGCTGCAAAGGGCACAGAGGTAGAAATTTATTTTGAAAATTTAAATTTTGAGGCTTCAGCCTTTTATAGGCTGGCTGCAGACTGTAAAGTTGCCTGCCAGGCCACCACTGGCTGCACACCCAGCCTGGCAGCTTGCCTGTGCGCGCTCATCACCAGTCTGCCTTGCCCAGGTGCTTGCTCCCGCCAGCCAGTCAGCTGCTAGAGGAGCACTCCCATGGTCATCCTGCCCTCCCACTGTCAAATGGTGAAATTACAAAATTGGGAAACCAAAAAAGATCATTTTCCCAAGCCCCAGTTTAGGGGAACTGCTGCCTAAATTGGGAAACTTTCTAATGTGAGAGGGAATAATAATCTCATTTCACCAATGTTTATGCACCAAGTGCAATTAATGAATTTGAGTGCATAAAGATGGCCCAATCTTCTTCATTCTGCTGCCAGGCAGGAAATGATGATACATTTTCACTTTATCCCTCCCATTGCCACCCCAGAAAGGGAATCTCAGACAACACCAAGTGTTTTGGTGTTTCCCAATCCAATGTTTTTCAATATTCATGCTGTGAAATTCCTGGCTTTTTGACTTGAAAATCTAGTCATAAACCTTAATTACAGTGGCATCATATTGTTATACTCAGAACACTATGATGTTTGGCTCAATTAACATATGATTTTTTCATCCCTCCATTATTCTTAAACCATCAGTAGACCTGAGTGATCCTAACAGTATTTGATGGCACCAAGACCAAATCACTCTACTGATCAGAATATTTTCCCTTGACCCAAAACCAATAGGCCAGTTTGCTCTTGACTTGATCCAAAACATTCATACACTCTTAAGTGATCCAGTGGTGCAGCGTCACAACCACAAAGTTCCCAAGTGCTCCATAGGAGCTAAAAACTTGGCTAGCAACACAACTTTAGGTGACAAGCCCAAAAATCATAATTACAATAATGGTTAGCATGTGGTTTAACCTAGTTCCGCCTGTATTGTCTGGAATTAAACCTCAAAAACTCATTTATGTATTTATATACACCTTTTTATTATACTCTGCAATATAGATGTTCCCACCCATAGGACATGGGATGGATGGACTGGATTTCAGGATATTGCCACAATAGCAGATCTGCAATGAAGCTAGCATTACACACACCTTAGTATAAGGTTGGGAGCAGAAATAATGTAATAATGATTACTCTGCAATGAAGCATTGGGCAAGACACCTTTTTGGGAACTATTCAGTAAACTCCAATACCATAGGCCAGTCTGGTCTCAAGGATTATTGGGTCAATTACCCATTCAATAATAATTCTATAAAAGGATATTTTCCTTATGATAATAAAGATTTTACTCTTTTCTCTTCAAGTATACCCTACCTTAAGGTTTTATCTGTGTTTAAGGTATTGAAGACTGTTTTTTGGTCTGCCTAGTTAAGCTAAAGGTGTATTGAAGTTAAAGTTTTGTATTGATATCCTTAGCCCTCACACAAGAAATCAATACCCTCTTTCTTGTAAACCAAGCCTATCAAATCTCTTCACCCCAAAGTTTAAACATGCCACACCAGGGCGCTAGTATATAATAAAGAACATTCACTTGATGATAGATTGTGCTATCATTGAGTGAAATTACCCTCAATCATATCACACAAAATATTACAAGACTTACCTAAAAGAAAAGTCCAAAATACTAAGCTTTATCTGTCCTTTCCCAAAAGATAGAAGATGAATCATCCTATTTTCTCTGCTGCCATTACATCCTTCCTAGGTATTGTGTGACCTTACTAAAGTTACATTGGGCTGTGGTTTCACAAAGAGGTTGAATTGTGATCAATTTCATAGGTTGAAATTCAAAACAATAGGATTGGCCTTGGAGAGATTTTACAGTATAGTAATGGATTACCCAGAAATCAATTAGGATGTACTAATTGAGGGCCTTAATGAATAATCTGAACAATTCAGATTATGAGACTAGGTGTCTCAACCTGTCTAATTAACCATGGAGGTTAATTGATACCCAGGAATCAATTAGGCTGTACTGATTGAGGGCCGTACTGAATAATATGAACAGTTCAGATTATGAGACTAGGTGTCTTAAACTGATTGATTAACTGGGAAGGTTAATTAATTGATACCCTGGAATATGATTGATGAGGATTTGATCATAGGGCCAAAATGAGCTTGACTGTGTCAAGTAAAAACTTGTTGTCTTCAAACAGATTAATTAACTGGGAAGATTAATTAATATATACTTGGAATATAATTAATGAGGATTTAATTATATTGTTTAATTGCCTTGACTGTGTCAAGAAGTTTGGTTACAGTTAGCCAAAAGTAAACCCCCAAATTGTGGTTTAAAAGCGCCGTGTTGGCAAATTAATTGGGTTAAAAGCGCCACCTAGTGGATTTGCAAAGCGCCAAGGCGCCGCTATCAAATTTTTCAGGCGCTGTGGCGCCGCCTGGGAAAGTTCCTGGGTGCTGCGGTGGCGCCTGGTTTGAGTTTCAAAGTGTTTTTATGGGTCTTTGACGCAAAAAACCATTAAATGCAAAAAAACAGCTAAATTTAGACAATGGTGTCTATGCATTCAGGATTGATCAGCTGGTTCCCAGTTGGAACAAGGATAGCTTGGATCAGGAATACATATATTCCACAGGGTTTTGGCACCAGAAGTCTGAAATGCTTCAGGCCAAAGCAATACATTTCCACGGAAAGAATCAGGTGATTCTGGAATGTATTAGAGCACATTCTTATATGTTAAGAGTGTGAAGATCTTTTTGGTAAAGATCTGGATTGGATGACGCCGTTATGTCATAAACCATGTGATAGGAATTCAGGTGTTATTCCAGAACCAGAGGGGTTTTCAGCCAAATGTACTCCAATCAGTATATAATGAAAACATGATAATAATTAATAAAAAAGGATGCTTATGTGTGACAATGGTTGCTTTTCCCTCAATCTTTTTATGATTTGTGTTTTTGGCTTTTAACTTAAATAAGACTACCATGGAATGAAAGAGATGGTCTGCAGCTAAGACTATGGGAAGCAAAAAACGTGGAAGTGATCACCAGATGGCAACAAGTTTAACGCCAAGATTGCTTGCCTGGAATCCAAGCTCATCAAAACTTAAATAAAGGAACTCCTGTCAAACTGTAAAAGAGTCAGACCGGGATAATGAAAAAGCAAGCATGAATTTCCTGGATCTGTCACAGATTGGGGCCACCAAAACACATTTAAACCACACCAACTATTTCAAGAACCCACCAATAAGTACTACTACAAGGAGCCTGCACAGTTGAACTCAACCTAGCTTTACTCCTGGCCTGCCTTGGTTTTGTCCCACTTAGCAATTTTCTTAGCCATATAACCCTTTACGTACTATGTACTCACTTACTTTGCCATTAATTTCAGACAATTTAATGTGCATGCTAAGGTGTTCTGTTGGGTATTGACGGTATACCCAATTGCCTCCTCAATCACAGGGCTCTAAGTGTCAAACTTGGCACCCTACCTGGATAAAATACTTCTCCACATTTTGGTTATTTACATATGGCTCACAATACTGGCAAGTTGGGCAGTGAAATCAGCAAGTCCACCAATGATAATTTCTCCAAACCTACCCAAAGTCTAGAAAATGATGCTGGCCTTGGATACTTGCTCAACATCAAATATCAGGTTGTTGAAAAACAGTTTCAAAGACCTATTATGCAGAGATAGCCAATGGTAACCTTCCTGTTCCTGATGACACTCTGCCTCCTCTAGAATCCCAATGCCAGCCTGCCTGAGCTCAAGAAACCCAACTAGACCTTGAGGCCTGGCAGAGCAGTATAAGTACCTTCCAGGCCAAGACCAATCCACATTGTCATTCTTAAAAAAGGTTATGAGATATTAGTTTCCCCAAATATTACCATATTTTATCTTAGTCATCTACTAATTAAGCTCTAAATCTTCTAACCCTCATGCTGCCTCACTAGTTGCATATTGTCCGCCAGGTGCTTTATTTAGTCCTGTCTACTTTAAAAAATACTCATTACTGCCCAAATAAAGATACTTCTGCTCATATAAGATATTGACACATGATTCCTTGGCCTGATCTAAAAAGCTAACTAAAAGCAACAGGAAAGGCCCCTGTCAGATTAATGAGCCCTGCCTGTTCAAGGATAAATACAGCTTTTTATCTGCCTACCAATTATAAATGGAACCACTTGTCATCCCTAAACCAATGCCCACATCTACTGCCAAGCTCCCCTTGGATCATAACAACAAGCTATTTGGAATAGTTTATATCATTTTCCCTGGGGTGATTGACATAATCATCCCAGCTGCTGGCCTGAGGTTCTGGGTGGGCAAATCAATGTCCTATCCCACTGAGTTAGTACCAATTCACTGGCAGGATCTGTTCAATCTTCCCTCAACCTATCCATTCCCAGACACTAACAGGCCAGCAGCCCAGTGTTGGTTTCCTGACAGGGAATCCGAAACGTCTAAATGGAGACTTTTGGGGTTTGAAAATTAAAAGAGGCCAAACTCTTTTTATGAATTATTCTTCTGAGTGTGAAGGAATTTGGATTGCTGGTCAACGTTCAGCTTAGTATATTTTAGAAAATGTTTGAAACCCAGGTTGATTCCTGAGTCTATTTTGGGGGTAATTTTGGCCTGGCTTTGCCCCTAGGAACTTGAATTAGGGCCTCTGGTTTAATATGTTGATTTAAGGTCTCAGTTCTGAGAGATTAGCTACTTTGGGCCAGTGTGGGGTGGACTGGGACCTAGAAGGCTGGCTGGGGGCCCTGGAATGACTGGTTGGTGAATGAGCAGGCTGACAGTGTCCTGTCTCCTGGGTGGTTGGAAGGAAGGATTGGTGACAGGGTGGCTTGTAGTATCTGGGTGAGTGGACAAGATGACAGTGTTCTGTTGTAAAGCCCAGCTGTGCAGAAAAAACAGAACTTACTTTCTATAATGGATTGAGAACAATAGATAACAAGCTCAGGTATAACTTCAATTATAGCTTAGCTAAAAACTAGTCAAGAATCATTTATTTATAGTTAGAAGTAGTGAGAGGATATTTTATGAAAATAGTGTGTACAGAGAGTGATTTCATTCATGTCAAATGAAGTTGGCACTTATTAATTTCAGAGTCTCATACTCTACTTGGATTTTCTCTGATCTGGGTTCTCAATAGGCTCTCACTGCTTAATAATAAAGATCAGAAATGACAAGGGCTTTCAAACATGGTTTAGGACATGCAAATTCATTTTCTATTCACCAAAATAAAGTTTCATGCATGCTGTTATAACTTCATCTATTGGTTGGTTGATAGCTACTAACGCTTAACTTGACTATGTCCTTATGTGTTACTGAAGATTAAGCTAAGATAAATCCTTCAACCTAATGTGTATAATAAGTATAAGTTTATGTAATTTGATCTTTATTTAATCAATCAAGGAGAGAGTTATATAGTAAGGGAGGGAATCAATGAGAGTCAATAGAACGCCAGGATCCTCTGGTTACAACCCAGTTCCCTCTATTGCTTAGCCCAAAATTAAACTAATGATTGGATGATCATCAGTTAATATGAACTCAGAGTAAAACCTAGTTGGTTGTTTGGACTAGTTACCATCCATAGCAAGAGTATCATTTTCCTTTGGTTCACCAAGATTAATGGATCAATGCGTGAGTATAGTGACGGCTAGTTTATAACCAATCACTTCACAACATTTCCCCCCACTAAACTAGACGTTACTTAAAAAGTCTTTTAACTTTCTTAAGTATGGTAAACCACCCAAAAAGGAACAGAAAGCCAGTTGTAAGCCACACTAATGTTCCATAATAGAGAATCAACAAGACCCAAAGGGGAATATCCAAAATTCTGTTTGGAAATGTACATGTGTACTCACCCATTCTAGCCTCAGAAGAAGCTGAATTCACCAAGATTCTAGACGGTGAAATAGATGCAGCTTTCTATAGTTTGTCCAGTACTATCTCTTATAAACCAAGTACACCTTCAAGTAAGTTGGTAGTGCAAGACTCTGGTATGCCTACATATAGCCAGCTTTCCACAATTGCCAATAAAAGGAACCATCTTAGTACAAGTAAGGCTGCTATAACCACTCCTACTGATAAGACCAATGAACCTATACCAAGTGTTGCGCTTTTTGCATTACAGCGCAACAATTAATAGAGATTATAGGGCACAGGACATTTTTCAGAATACAGTCATATGTGAGGATATGATTAGTACTGTATCCAAAGAGCCAGGATAGAACAGAACCATGATTATTGCCCAGCAGTGGCTTCTGATTGCGCAGAAGCACTTAAGGATTAGGATAAAGGTCAACCAGATTAAGGATGAAATAAAGACAGTTCCAAGATTGATTTTATTGTAAATGATTAATTCTTCTTATACCTACTACCAGGGTAATCTCTGGGCTGGTAGCAATGTCTTCTAGGACATTCTAACACACCCCTAATTTGGGTAATTATTAATCTAGGTTTGGCGCTTCTTGCATGTCAACCAATAGAATATCTTCATCTTCACCCAGCACAGGTGATCCTTGCTGGTGTGGAATAATTTAATTACTTCAGGATCACTTCCTGCTTTCCTGGCATACTGCAGCTTAATGCTTATTGATGTGACAATTAAGGGAATTTGAGATTATGGGGAATCAAACCCCGCGCCTTGGTGCTCAATGTAAAGGTAAGATGGCACAGTGGCACCTGTAATATTTGCCAGGCGGCACCGCCGCGCTTGCAATAATTTTCAGTTGGCGCGGCGGCACTTGACGTAAAAGTAGTTTGGTGCCTTGATGCTTAATCCAATTGCTAGGCGGCGCTGCGGCACTTTGTGTATTTATTAAGTGCCGCGGCGGCGCTTGTCATTGGCTAGTATTAGGCTTAGGTCAGCAGACTACTGCTAATCCAATTTGCATGTAGCTTATACTACCAATTTATGTTATTTGGTAGCTGCAATTCATATCTGCAAGCTTTGTCATAATTAGTGTCATTGTATTTTGTACTACTAATTTATGGATTTGGTTGTAGCAATCCCAATCTGTGAGCTCCGTCATAATTGGCATCATTGCTTGGTCAAAATTCCCAACACCAAGCTTAACCAATCTTCTCCAAAAATTGAACAAAGGTGAGGTGAGCTCTACTTCTGTGGTGGTCCAAGAAGATAGTCTAGGTTCCTATATCAAAATGGTTGCTGTCCTTTGTTGGGAAAAGTTTCCTACTCTGCATTTCCGTGGGTTATTGTTTAGTGGTCCACCCTTATGCTAGCACTGGAAAATCCTTATGTGATCTCCACAAAAAGGCTCAAAGTAGGAAATAACATTTATTGGCAAATCCCTAGGGTAAAACTGATAAGGTATGCATAGTTGTACCTACAGAACTTCTCCTTCAATAGGGTATACTTGGCAGACAATCAGATCTCTTGTGCTCTCAAACTTCTTGAGCTGGTTTTTGTAGTGTGGTCTGATCCTTGGTATGCTGTTGGCCTGGTGCCCTTGTGGCATGGTTCAGATAGTCACAAATACTGATTGTAAAGAGCTATGGGTACTACCCTAGAGCTCCTTAGTCATAGTTGCTCAGGAAGTAGACAGTCCATGGCATTTGTTTGGAACTTGGTGCTCAGCGGCTCCAAGGTTGTTTATCACCAGAGACTGCACCATATGCCCAAATAATTTGAGTGGCTGTTAGGAGTCATGTACTTGATAGGAGGCAAAACACCCAAGGAATATGCCCAGCAAGAAAGTCTTCTCTGGGAATACATCTTGCTTGGGCTTGCTTTTCCTTATTACATTGGTGTGAACCGTGTCAATTTCCTTCCTGTAGATGATTCTCCTTTTCCTCCATTTGCATTCTGTTGGCTACCTAATGTCTGGATAATCTATGCAGTCATTTCCAAAGTCCTCATCCAGTTGCGTCTAGGTTTAGAGGCAATATTATCTCAATAAAGCACCAATTGCCTGAACCATACTAATCCTTCTTACTGTAAGCTTTAACTCTTCTTGATGCAAAAAGGATAACAACCCATGGACTATTTTCATTAGGTTTTTCTTTTTAAAAAAAATTTATCCATAAAGGGGTTTATGCTTGATCACTTGGAGCCTTGTGCATTTACTGTGCATGGACTTGAGTGATCAGTTGGCCAGTTTCCAGATCCTTGAGAGTGTAGCTATCTACTCCCATTTTCTGGACTACTTTGACCGGGCCTTGCCATAGTGAGGCAAGTTTGCTTTTGCAACTGTACCCTCAGTTGCTGTAGAAGTATACCAAGCTTCATATCTTGTATGCAGGGAGGGCTGGCTGAGGTTTTACTGCACGGTCCATATCTTTCTCCTTTGTTGCCAAATTGGTAGAGTATGCCTCAGATTATAGCTTAATTAAAGTTTATGCTAATTTCTTCATATAAGTGTTGGGGGTGAGGGGATCATTAGTTTTAACTAAACTGTAGAGATGTGGCGGGAGACTTGACTGTTGACCATAAAGAAGCTGGAATGAGCTTTTTCCTATAGCCCTGTGGAATCCTATGTTGTACACAAAGGTAGTTGCCAGAAGATATGTATCCCATTCCATTTTGTGCTGATGGCTAAGCTTACTTAGGATCTGTACAAGGCTTCCATTTGTTCTCTCTATCATTCCATTTGTTTGGGGATGGTATGGTGTTGACAGGGTACTGTAAATTCAGAACCTGAACGTAAAAATGTGGGATTGTCAAATCCTTGGTCCAAATTTTGAATCACTTTTGCGGGCAACTCAGCTGAGTGAAAAATAAAATATTTAATAAAATCAACCATTTATTTTGATTTTTTTTTGGTTTATTTAAATTGGCAAATTTTGAATCTCTTGAGCAGATAACTCAACTAACAAAAGACAAAACTCAGCAAACAAATGTGGGATACATGAATCAGAAATGCGGGATTCTAATGTATGATTTGTGATCTCCTGTATTTCAAACAAATCATAGACATCATGTGAAAATTAACAAATCTGAAATTGCAGGATTGTCAAATCCAAGAACCAAGTTTCAAATCAAAATTGTGATGAATTTGAGATAAATATAATTTATTGATGTCTCAAAAAGGATGTTAAAGGATCTAGAGTGGATTTGTGATAATTCTTTTAGGAAGCACAAGCATTCTCAAAATTCACCCTATTCCATTTTAGGACAGCCAAAATTTAGAGCGTAATATTCACAAAATTGACATATTTAACAATAAAATTGACTAAAATGTACATTTCTCTTCTCAAGTTTAAAATTTTAATAAATTTTTATTATGTCTTCTTCCAACACCAACCAAGTCAACAAGCTGTTCCCTGGCCTTGACAAAATAATGCAGGGCTACGCTGGGTCTCTTAACAATGAGGCCTCTGTCTATGGCCACTCCCAACCCGCAGGCCCCTCTGCAAGCACTACCCAGGAGTGTGTTCTTTCTCCTGCTTCCTCAAGCATGGCCCTGTTTGCCCATCATGCACAGGCAGCTGCTAACCAAAATCCCTTATCAGTGATGGCATCCGGAACCAGCCATTTGAGCCATGGGGTCACTCAGAGAGCCCAGAACCCCGGAGCAGCCAATCAGATGGCATCAACCAGTTTCTGAGACGGACACGTCCCTCCCTCAGCCAATCAGCCTGCAAGACGCAGAAGAAAATTGATCACCCCGGAGATTGTTCTCAAAATGATTGAAAAGCAAGGAAAGCTTATGTCCCTTGGGGAAATTGCGGCCGCAATGGGGTTTGCAAAGTCCACTGTGGCTGCAACCCTACGAGCCCACACCAACTGTGCCCCCCCACCAAGAAGATCCCAAATAGTGCTTGTACCTTGACCAAAGGTGAAAAAGCCCACCCTCTCATGATGGCCATTATGGAACGTGATCCGCAGATGCCCCTGGTCCAGGTACGTCTCCAGTTGGGACTCCACAGCATCTTCACCAACAAAAGAACGGTGAATTCATGGATGCACATAGTTGTGGTTGCTGCTAGAATCTTGTTCAATCAAGTTCTCAGTGGCCCCATTTTGATGGATACCAACCCCTACAATTCAACAATTATTAATTTTATCAAAGGAAGGGCAATGAGAGCCCGTAATGACATAATATTCCTGTCATATGCTAAGATCTTGGCCAGTATCCAAGACTTTGGAGAGAAGCGCATCCAATCTGACGTGTACAAGCGCGGCCCAATCTTGTATTGGTTTGTTGGTGTTTTATTGGCAGTTTCCCCATTGGGCGTCAATTATTACTTGACAATATCAAACACTGCAGATGGGTATGCCTACCAGACGGAGCTCAAGGACATGATGGAGGAGTGGGCCGCCCAAAACGCTGTGCACACAGTTGTACTGAGTGCTGAGATGGAACAGTGGGAATGGGCAACCAAGGAAATTAGGGCTGCAGGGCATACCTGCTTGTCCTACCCCATCAACTACGCCAACATGCATCTTGTAGATGTATTTCTTTACATTTATGGTTCTGCTCTCAGGCACTTAAAGCCTGCCACCTACAATGCACCCAAATTGATATGGGCTATGAGCTTTTCCCTTCTGCGTCTGTCCAGGACTTATTTGATCTCATCATCTTCTATGCAAGTGATAGAGATAAGTCCAGAAAGGACCCCTGCCTCCCCAACCCCCCATAAAGATCAAGCCACCCGCCTTCCAACCCTGACTCCCAAGCAACCACCCATTCCCTCCTCACCATCTCTGATGCCGTCCCTTTCATAGGCGCAGTTGAAGGCAATGTTCATTCTGCCCATTCCCTCCCCTTCTTGTCCTTTGATTAGTAAATAAATCTTTTCTTGGTGACTACTATTAAAATTAATTTTTTCTTTCAGTTCATAATTAATAATATATTTTTTACATTGTTATAAGTTTCCGTGTGTAAAGAATGTTGTACATTTGGTGTGGTAGCATATACTTATTTCCGAGGATATTTTCATCATTATCATTAATAAATTGAAGACAATAAACGTAAATATTGCATTAGAATATTGCAATTAGACGTCAACTATTGATATTTTGATATTATGTGCATAACTCAATGTATTTAGTTTAATAAAATACATTGTAAGTGAGGCCTTTTTGTTTTAATTTATTTAAATTGACTGTGTTTATATTACAGAGCCATTAACGCTTAGTAAAAATAATAATTAGTGCATTTACAGCCTGTATATTTACCTATTGGTAATAATTCTGTAAACTTTTCAGTTGGATTTTGCAAGATAATAATATATAATGTGTTAATAGATTACTGTTTATTGTCATTAATTGGCTGATTTTCTTTGATGTGGCAATTGTGCATTTTCTGATGTTTACACACTAGTATCTAATTGGTTGGCTTCACATCCAATTGCACAGGCAATAGGACAACAAGCTGCCACCCCAACCACATCCAGTCTTGGGGTGGCGGCTTTTTTTCCTATTGCCTGTGCAATTGGATGTGAAGCCAACCAATTGGATACTAGTGTGTAAACATCAGAAAATGCACAATTGCCACATCAAAGAAAATCAGCCAATTAATGACAATAAACAGTAATCTATTAACACATTCCATTATTATTACCTCGCAAAATCCAACTGAAAAGTTTACAGAATGATTACCAATAGGTAAATATACAGGCTGTAAAATGCACTAATTATTATTTTTACTAAGCGTTAATGGCTCTGTAATATAAACACAGTCAATTTAAATAAATTAAAACAAAAAGGCCTCACTTACAATGTATTTTATTAAACTAAATACATTGAGTTATGCACATAATATCAAAATATCAATAGTTGACGTCTAATTGCAATATTCTAATGCAATATTTACATTTATTGTCTTCAATTTATTAATGATGATGGCAAAAATATGTATGCGTCAAAGATAGTACTATAAAAGCCAGTTTTTTGATGGAATTCAAACAAAATGTCATCAATATATAACTTAATCAACAAATTAGAAGCTCACCTGCAAAAGGTTGTTGAAATTGAGAAAAACATTAGAGAAATAGTGACAGGAAAGCTAGGGGACAAGAGCCAGCCACTGATCCAACCAAAATAAGATGCTATGAACAAATTGGGAAATATTATAGATAAAAGAAATAAAGAAAAAATTCCTAATCTACAGGGAACTATTTTATCAAGTCTAAAGTTCAACAACACGGGATACAATTTGTGGGAGTTCTGGCAGGGGGCCAAAGAAAACAATAAGAAGATAAAACTAATTGAAGGAACAGAAATTCAAAAGGAAATCAACACCAATGAAGAGGAAACCGACCAAATGGAAACAGATGAAAATGAAACACAAGAAAGAAGCAGAAGCGCATCAAGAAATACAGAAGCTTTATCAAATGAAAATCAAGAGAAAGCACAAGTTGCAAGAAGAATAAGAAAAATTAAGCCTAAGAAAATTAATGAAGAGCATCCAACACTCATGAAGTTTGCCAATATGGTGCCTGTGGCTGAGGGGGCCACAGGGGAAATGATCAGTAAGTTTTTTTATGTTTAACTTATATTTATTTTAGTCATCACCAGGGATGGGGATGAGGTCGCAGAAGTGGCGGCTTTTACGCCGAGTTGGTTTTATGGGGGCTACCAGCCTCTGGTGGCCCCTATAAAACAAATAAATAAAAATCAAATAAATAAAATAGTTCAGCAGAATATGAATATGTTTTTTAATAGTGAAGCTCAAATCAGGGAATATCAACCACCTGTAGGGTGCTTGCCATGGATAAGAGAAGCCTACAAATTAGGATCAGCAATCAAAATAAAAGAAATGAATGAAATTTGCAGGGATTTGAAACTGAACTTTGATGAATACATATATGAAAGCGTTCAAAGGTTCCCATTCTCAAATATCAACAGATACAAAAAAAGTTTAATAAAGACCAATTTTCAAATAGGAAATGAATATCTGAAATCAGCAATTTTTAATGAAATTTTTAAGGCTCTATCAAATAAAGTTGGGGATGCAGTCCTTGTGAATAGTTTTAAACCTTTAATGATATTGTTTGCCGAGGCCTGGGGGGCAGATTCAAGTCAGGCGCCCCCCGGTACTCTCTTCAAGTTCAACCAAACATCCTATATAAATAGGTTAATACAAACATTCAAAAAATTATGCATGTTCTTAGAGAAATATACCTCGCAAAGGATCCACGTTGCAGTGTACCTGGGAATCCTGCTCCATTGCATACTGAAAGCCAACGTGAAAAAATTAGAAGATGTACCTATACAGATCAACATATGCTGCTTAGCCCTCAACAGACAGAAAACACCACAGGGATAGTGGACAGTCGAGCACGTCCTCTATGATTCATTTGCATTGGCAACACTATACAGGTACTATGTGCCCCCCCCAAAAAACCTGCTAATTGATTCCCTCACCTGTCTGCCTTTTATAAGACGTTTGTCCACCACTGGGGTGCTATGCGCCACTCCCCTAGCAATTGGCGCCAGAGTCATCCACCACATACAGAAGAGTATGTGGTCCCAATTAGATGCATTAGCTGAAAATTTAATTTTGGGATATAATTCCCTGGAATAAACACATTCCCCCAATAAATAATTTTCCCTTGAAAAAAAACTTTTTTATTTTATATTTTTAATTTATTTTATTTTAAATATAAAAATTTAAATATTAATATTTTAATACTAAATACTTCACTATTTTAAAATTTTACTTGTAAAAATTTAATAGTAAAATATTTAATATAAAAATATTTAATATTAAAATATTTTCTGTTAAAATAATTTAATATTAAAATATTTAATAGTAAACATTTAATATTAATATTATATAATATTAATATATTTAATAGTAAAATATTTTAATATTAAATATTTTACTATTAAAAATATTTAATATTTTAATATTGAATAAATCACAATTAAATAAAAAATTGGTGTATTTTGAATATTTAATCTTTACTATTAAACTTTTAAGATTCTTAATTATATTTTTATTTTAAAATTTTATTTTTTATTTTTTATTTTGCTTTTTAGTAGGTAAATTATAGTATTAATATATCTAAATATATTACAAGATAATAGTTAAAGTTACAACCACGTCAAATATTTAAAAATAAGTTAAAAATGTTTTTATTTATTATTTATTATCTTGTCAAGTATGGGTACATTTATCACAAAGATAAACATGGAGAATTGAATTTATCTGCATCATGCGGCTGGCTCCACTATTGTTCTAAACAAATGATTGTTTACAACTCAAATTACCTTTCCCTTGTAATATGATTTGATAAACATATTTAATATACTTGAACTGCGTCCTAAGTACAAATTAGTAAGGAATACATAAAAATCATTGGTTGCTGTGTCGTGTAGCTACAGTGGCACTGAAATACCAAGGAGCAAATGATGACATGAAAGGTCCAATTTGTGGCTTAGAAAAGTCAAAGTACCAAAATGATTCACAATTATTTAAATAAACTATTTTTTCTATCTTTTTTATTATTTATTTATTTATTTGTTACCGCAAAAGCCAATAATATTCAGTACATCATATAAAAGTAAATCCCTCTTATCTAGTATAATTAATTTACTTACCTTTTCTAGTATTCTTAAATGTCTATAATACAATCAAATGTCCCATTATTATATATAAACAATAATTTGAGTCCTAATAAAACAAAATAAATAAAAATAAAAACTAAGTAAACCAGAGAGCCCATTTATCTGATTGGCTTGGAGGCCAGGGCTTTAGGGAGGAAGGATTCCGAGTGCTTGTAAAATGCCACAACCACATTGGGTGGCATTGCAAATTGGCTGACCTCAAAAATATTGAATAGGTCCTTGATGTTCTGCAGAAGGCCTTGTTTCACCTTATTCTTGATCCAACCAAACACCTCCTCAATTGGATTCAGGAATGGGGAATACAGCGGGAGGAAGAGAAGTCTCATTGGACAATCAGCAAGGCGGTGGCTGGAGGAATGGCTATTCTTGTCAATAGGGGGGAACTTGGACACAACCAGATCCACTTTGTGGAGCCCAACATTATCAATCACAACAACGTTGGTTGTGCCGCTGTAATTTATCCAAAGGTAATCCTTGACAACTCAGAGAAAATCAAGAAAAGTCCCGCTGTTATGGGAACCCTTGATCATTTGGTATTGGTCCAACCCGCAAGGACCAAGAAGCGCGGCCATGGAATAGGTCTGGGAACAGACAGCTGCACAATGGGCTACACTGTCCTTGGACCCCTTCTTGACCCACCCATGCCTAGACCTGAGTGAGGAGGAAAATAACAATTTGTTGATGTAGAAAAACTGTACATTGCCAGTCTCCTTTAGTGCCAGATATGTCTCGGCATAAATGTGTCAATCCTTGATGGTCTTTTCACTGTTTCTGTTGTACAGAGAAACTCTGAGCACCTTCTAAGAAAAGCCCAAATCAACCATTGTTTTGTAAACAAGGGTTTTAGAAACAGAAAGCCCAAACTCTGTGGCAAGCATTGATTGGGCAGCAAGTGTGTCCAAGTGGCAATCCCTGGCTACCCACTGCTTGATTGTGTTAATGTGCACAGGCTGCAAGAGTTTTGGCTGCCACTTAGCCTTGGTGGATTCAGCAATTTGCCCGGTGTTGCCATACTTGGTGTTTTTGTCGGCAATGTACCTGGCCGTGACACCAAATTGGGACACAATATCCTGAACCGCCATTCCCCCGTTTAAGCAGTTGAGGAGAGCTTCACACTCACTATCCGTCAACCAACGCCAGCCCTTGGCAGGTACCACAGCATCCTGGCTACCAGGCTCAGCACAGGGGATGAGGACCTTTGTGTAGAAGGTGGGATCACACTTGGTTGTGCTGGCGCTGTCAATGGTGGCATACAATACAGGCGCAGATGGCTCTTCAGTGGTGGCCAATGGCTCATAGGTGGTGTCAAAGACGCAGGGGCAGGAAGTAGCAACTCTTGGGTCAAGAGTGCAGGGCCAGGTGACAACTGGGTACACAGTGGAGGTGTAAGTAACCTCAGTGTTCCCAGTGACCCTGGTGTAGGAGACTGTTGTGGCAGGCCTTAGGAGTGGCTTCTTCCTGGGATTCAAGCTGGTTGATTTGGCCTGGGACATGGGAGGCGGTTGGCTGGCAATGACACCTTGGGAGGCCTGTGTATTGGCATGACTCCCCTTGAGTTGAGTTCTGGGTCTGTTCTTGGACCCTCTGGGATGCCTTCATGAACAGGCTGCCCCGCGGGCTGGTGCAGGAGCGGGTTGAGAATGCAATTGACAGTCCATAAAAATAAAATTAAAAAAATATATTTTAGATTAAATATGCATTTATTTGGAGTTATTGGTTTAGTTGTGGGTAGTTGTTTTCTCTTGATTTAGCCTTGAATAGTAGCAGAGTTTCTATATCTGTTATTTGAAGTGAATAATATTATACACTTTCCAGGTTTGAATGATTTTAAAGTTTAATAACTTTTTATGTCTAATTATGGTTAATGAGATTGAATTTTTCATTTGATTTTAGTTGTGGTGGAGCTTCTTGATTTGGGTTGGTGTTTTCTTGTGTGCTTACTGTACATTCAATTTAATCTCCATTTCCCGCAACTAATATCTGAGTTTACTAGTGGCATTCAAAAGTGATTTGAAATTTGGTTCTTGGATTTGACAATCCCGCAATTTCAAAAAACATAGTAAACTTAATGAAAATGGTTGATGGATTTGAACGCTTCAAATCTGATTCCAGTTAATTCATTTTGTCCATTGGAAATGTGCAGCTCAACTTGAACTTTGCAAAGTGTCTATGAGTTCCCGCATTTTTAAAAATTCAAATAAAAATACAAAGAATTCAATTTAATTAAAAAAAGGCCATCCCGCAAAAGTGATTTGAAATTTGAACCAAGGGTTTGACAATCCCACATTTTTACGTTCAGGTTCTGAATTTACAGTACCACAGATACCCATAAGTTTGTTCAGTCTGGGTATCATGTATCCCGTGAAATTGGTCCCGTTATCTGTTAGCAATGTCTGAGGGAAGCCATGTTTGTAGAGTATGTTCTCCATAATAAAATTGGCTGTGGTCAGCACTGACTGGTTAGGAATTGCTTTTGTTTCTACCCATTTTGTAAGCTGATCCACTGCTACAATAATGAACTTGTTCTTGCTAGCAGTCAGTGGAAGAGGGGCTACTACATCTATAGCAACAGTATGAAATTTAAAGCCAGGTCAAATTAGCGGTGCTGATAGTGTAAGACCTTTGGTTGCTCTATTGTACAGTCATGGAAAGCGGCCAGAGTTTCTGCTACATCTGAGTGCATATCTTCCCAGTAGCAGTGCTGCTGCAGGAGGTTAAGGGTCTTATGGATACTGCCATGGCTCACAGTACAATGTGCTAATACTATTGCATCTGTATGTAAGGATGGCCAAATATAGGGTAACCACTTCCCTTTATACTACTTGAGAAGCTGTTTGTCTTTGATGCAAGTATCTACCACAAGAGCCTTCAGAATTTTCTTAATCTTGAGAGGCTCCTCCCCCCACATAGAAGGTTTCAGCATCAACTTATTGTAAAGTTTGTCTGCTGCTGAGGAAACCAAGGCTATGGTAGGAAGTTGTGAAAGACAATTTGCGTTCTGATGCATAGCGCCCACACAATGGATTATTTTGTAGTCATAGGCTTGTAGCTTAATAGCCCATCATACTAGTTGTTCTTCAGGGTCTTTCAGGGTTTTCAACTATTTGAACAAGGCATGATCAGTTACCACCGTAAAGTGTACTGTGTGGAGGTACACTCTGAATTGTTGACAGTCATAGATGACTGCCAGGCATTCCCTCTCAGTGACTGTGTAATTATGTTCATGTCTATTGAGTGTATGGGAACAGTACCCTACAGGATGGTCTTGGTCATCATTGTCCATCTGAGAAAGGACAGCACTAATTGCTGTCAAACTGGCGTCTGTGTGTACAATGAAAGAACACTCAAAGTTAGGATAAGAGAGTACTGGCTCTGTCACTAGAGTGGCCTTCAAGTCCTCAAAGGCTTTCTGACATCCTTCCATCCATGAGAACTCAAACTGTTTTTCAACAAGCAGAATAGTGGTCCTCCTAGACCTGCAAAGTTTGGTATAAAACTTATATAGTAACCAATCATTCCTAAAAACACCTGAATATCTCTCTTGTTGGAAGGCGTTTTCATGTGTATGATAGCTTCAACCTTAGCAGTAACAGGCTGTAATCCATCCTTGCTGATGAAATAACCAAGGAATTACAAATGTTTCTTAAAGAATTTACACTTCCTTAGTTTTAGCTTGATATTGGCAGCAATAAGATGTTGAAACACGGCCTCCAAATGGTCCAAGTGTTGACTGAAAGCTTGTGAAAAGATGGGACATTATTTTTCTTGTTATGCCTAGGCGCCAGATTGGTTATTTTATAACTTAATCACATTATTCATATTCAAATTATTCAGAAAGAGTAAAATACAATCAATCCCAAATATTTAATTGATCCTGGGCTTGGGTGATTTTTTAAAAAATAATTCATTGATTTTATAATTGAAAATTGCAACTTATAGTACTACTGAAAATATCTTAAGTGCTACTACAAACCAAAAATATTTATGATGAGTTGCATGGGAGAGTAATAGCAGCCCCAAAGCTATAAATGCTATTACCCTATCTTTGGCTCATCATAAATATTCTTAGTTTGTTTCAGAAAAAAAGGTTGTTGTTTTTGAAAGACTGATAACTCTATTTAAAATACACCCTCTAGTAAGCTGCC
Source organism: Entomophthora muscae (assembly GCA_014839935.2). Taxonomy (NCBI): domain Eukaryota; kingdom Fungi; phylum Entomophthoromycota; class Entomophthoromycetes; order Entomophthorales; family Entomophthoraceae; genus Entomophthora; species Entomophthora muscae. The sequence goes on along the minus strand of QTSX02007149.1, from coordinate 148,231 downwards.
CTACTTCATGAACTTGCCCCAATACACTACTAGCATCTTCTGATATTTTTGTTTCTCTGGTATCATCACGTGATTTCAAATGATAAAATATCTCAGAATATTCTGAGAAGCTTTCAAATGTTAAAGGTGAAGTATATAACTTCCCATCTTTCATCAAATATGAAAGATTAATGCGCAGATTTTTAACTTCAAGCTCTCTTTTTATAGGCCTAAATTTCCTTTCATAAATATAAAAAAATGCTTTTTGGGAAACAATTGAACCAGTTAAAGATGAATTGTATAATTCTTTTCTTCTTTCTTCTTTCTCACAAATATTTTTTAGATCATTAATGTTGTTAATATAAAGTACATTTTCTTTTTCCTTTAAAATTTTTGATATTACACCAAAGTGACCATCAACAATGCTTTTTCCATGGCATTCAACAAAACGGTTATATTTTATGGAACCCTTAATATATTTAGGTGCCTCTTTAAATAAGTAATATAAAAATTCATATGATCTAAAATGATTTCCATTATCTGTCCATACTTTTATATTTTTTATTTTTTTAAATCTATCTAATTTAAGAAGACTTATTAGACATTCACCTGAAAATAAAGAATCATGTGATAATATTTGAGACAAAAAATCATGATATTCATATTTAATTTTATTGTTTTCTTTAAAAACTAATGCAAACCCTAATAATGAGATTGGTTTTTTTGAATAAAAACAATTATTGGTCTCAATTGGACCACCTCCAACCTTTAAGTTTTCTTTATAATCTATAACTACAACACAAGACTCATCATCTAGTTCATTAATATCTTTTTTATATTCACAATTTTGATGAACATAAAAGTCTTGGTGCTGATTAATAGTCTTTAAGTCATTGTCTATAGATTCTGGTAATGGTAAGTTTTTACTTTCACATTCTTCCTTCTTTTTTTCTAGTGAATTTTTTAAATTACAAATATTGCACATATCAGTTTGTTTTTTACTTTTTATTATATTTTTAGGGATTAATTTATAGTAAGTAGAAATTGAAACTGAAATTTCATTTTTTATTTTCATATTTTCATATATTTCTTTTTTTGTTTTAAGTAGAGAGTATTTAATTTCAGTTGAGTAATTACTCATCTCTTTTTCTATATCTTTATAAATTTTTTCAGGCACTTTTTTTGTAAACTGGCTTGTTTCAAAAGAATTTTCCAGCAATTTTTTAATTATTTTTTTAGTTATTTCTTTTTTTAATGAATAGTTATTATTTTTTTGGCTTTTTTTGTTTAAGCTTACATTTTTATTTTTATTTATTTTTCTTGAGTATTCAAACTCACTTTTGGTTATATTAAACCCCATATCATTAAGCTCTTTTAAAGAGTAACTGGAAGTAACCAGAGATCGCAAGGCTGGGAGATGTTTTTGGGGAGAAGATTTCATGAGATCCTTTAAGTTTTCAATGAACTCATTGCCTTTTTGATTTTGAATAGTTGGCAGGAACTGAGCTTTCCCAAATTCAGTTTGAGTAAGGAAGTGCTTGATGAAATTATCAAGATCATCACCAGCAATAAAGAGGAATGCCTTTTTTAACATTGCAATTCTCTCTCTTTTTGTTGAAGCTCCCAAGGAAAAAAAGGGTAGCATGGAAGAAGTAAATTTAACTGAGGACATGGTAGTATTTTGAATCTGTAATTAGGTCAGATCTTTGATGTGTGCCTTAATGATGGAGTAGTTATGATCAGAATGTGGTCTTTGAATTGGGTTATTTGGATTAGAAGCTTTGTGGTACTTTAGCTCTTATATACCAAGCTAAATGACACCATTCTGAAAGAAATGGTGTGATAGCTTTTATTATAGTTTGAACTTGAATTTATGTTTGCAGAAATTAATTAAATACCCAGTTTTCATGCACAAGTGATATATGTGAAGCAGCTAAGCATTATTATTACATCATATCCTCTTTGTAATCAATGCAAATCAATTAAAATGATGTATTCAGTTAATTGTAACTCTTCCGCATATTTTTAAAATGATAAAATATTGAAGAATTCCATTTAATGAATGCTCAATTTGAGGTTCGAAGCTCACTTGAACCTTAAAATCAATCTAAACAGTGATAAAAACATCCTAACTTCAAACTATCATAAAATCCTAGAGAATTGAGCTTTTTAAATAAAATAAAATGCGAAAATAAAGCTCTCAATCTTATCTTTAATTTCGTCAAATAAAAAACATCTGTTGTGTATTCAAAAAAAAGTATTTATTAGCTTTGAAGTAATCTACTTTATATCATTAGATATAATCATATAATAAAATCTGGATTATGCTCTTTTAAATTACTTTTGCTTTAATATTGAGCATAGTATACATATTAAAATTTTTACACCAATAGAAAGATAAGATTCTTAGCTTCATTTTGATAGTTTACAGTGTGAAAAAATATTAATTTTTCATTGAGTTATTAATGTTTTAAATATAAATTGTGTAATTAGTTACTTTTTCAAAATCGAACTGTGTTATGCTGCGACTTGAGCAGCATGTGCATTAGAAAATGGCCTAATCTCTAAAATAATGACCCAGATGTTAATGTTGTCAAGGTAAACCAGAACACAAGTCAACTTGAGGTCTTCCATCACGGAGTCCATGGCTTGTTGGAAAGTTGCAGGAGCATTTGCAAGTCCCTGTGGCATTCTAGTAGGCTGAAAAAGCCCTTGATCTGTAATGATAGCACACTTTTTCTGGTCTGCTGCTGGAAGATCAATCTGCCAGTATTCACTGATTATATTCATTGTGCTGAAGTACTTTGCTCCACCCAGCTTGTTCAATGTGTCATTAATGTGGGGCAACAGATAAGAATCTTTTTTGTGACAAAGTTCAATTTGCAGTAGTCCATTACTACGTGATTAGATCTGTCCTTTTTCTTTACAATCAACAGTGGTGAAGACCAAGGACTCTTGCTGGGTACCAAAAGACTAGATGCAAGTAGCTTCTGTAGCTCTTTGTTGGCAATGGCTTGGTTGGCCAGGCTGCATCTTATTGACCTAGAGCGCATAGTGGCAGTCCCTTGTGTATCTAATACATGTTTAACCCCAAGAGCTTTACCTAGGTCTTGGTCATTTTCTTCAAAGACATCCTTATATTTCTCAAAGAACCAAATAGCTTGGTCCTTCTGGTCTTCTGTTAGTCCATTTAAAGACTTGCACAGAATAAGCAACAGAACGCTCATTTGATTGCAAGGTAGTGAAAATTCACTGAACTTGCCAAAAGGAGTGACATCCATAAGGCTAGAGTTTTCCTCCAACTTCATATAGCCCAGCAGTTGATGTTTCTTCACCTTCAGTGATTTATCAGATAGGTTCCCCAAAAGTACCAGAATCTCTTCCAATGATGGAATGGCAATCCCAGCTAGGATCCAAGGTTCCAACTGCAAACCATTGTGGAGTCCAAATACTTCACTGTGCATTCCTTTAGGGAAACTGAGGCTTAAACCTGTATTATTTATAACTTGATAACCAGTTGGAATGGAGAATTCACTAGAGGAATATAAGGGAATCCCTTTGTAATATTTAGTGGCCAGAGGTAAACCCTTGATTTTGCGCTGACGCAAGGTGTGCGCTACTGGCATATCTCCATCAGTGTATTCCATATTAATATAATATATTTTCTTTGTAGGGAGGTCTCTTGGTCCGTCACTGTGATAAAACATTGGTAAAGAGTGACCTAAAATGCTGAAAGTACTATCCTGATGGTTGATGATAGTCCTGTAGGTTACCTTGAAGCTTGTTCCAATTAAGATATCATAGCTTTCATTGCGCAACACTATTGCCAGGGCTGTTACCACCAATTTACCAAAACAAAGTGGTAAGGATGAATAGGCTCCCAACTCCTTTGTTGTTTCAGGTCCTGCAGTATCAAGTTCTTTGTTGTAATCTAGGTCAAGCGCAAGTTTCAGCTTCTTGACTAGCTTTGTTGACACAATGTTAACAGGGGCTTCAGAGTCCAGAATTGCTCTTACCCAAAGCTTATAAACCACCAGTTTAATTTATGTGCAGTTCTGTTGTTCCCCATAATGAGGAGAGGTAATTTTAGTAACCTTGTGAATGTCTAAACCCTTAAACTGAGCAAGAAACAACTCTAGCACAGTTGTTAGATCAGGCTTCAGGGATTTCAAGGTATCCAAATTTGTAGAGACTTGTACTGGCCTCAATATTTGAGACAACTTTTCAACACTGTTGCTCTCATGGGTGACCTCAGTGTATGGCATGGAAAGTTGTTCAGTATAAGGTATAGAGACAGTATTAACGGCTTCTTGGGAAGGTAGGCTTTTCATAAAAATTGCCTATTTCCTGGTGACTGTGTTGACAGCTAAAACTCTTTGAAGCAAGTCTTCATTTATTTCTTTTTTATCAGTCAAGTATCTCTTGGGACAGGATTCTTGGTCCAGCAGGCAGCCGTTGCAATCAGGAATTTCGGGGTCCAGGTCAATAGGTGGAGAGGATTGGTTACTACTAGCAGTCAGGGCTTTCTCCTCAACCTGACTGCTTAGCAGTTTTTTGACTCCTCACCATCTTCTTCTCTGTCCTTGTCCTTGTCTTTGTCTTCTTGCTTGTCTTCTTTGCTTTCTTCCTGGCCCAAGTGGTGGATATTAGCCTTGGATTGTTTGCAATCTCAAGAAAGATGTCCTAATTGCCCACACTTGTAACATGTGCAATTGATTGTAGTACTGTTGGTTGAGGGTTTAACAACGTTTGTTGACTTTTTCAAGGGATCCTTATCTCAAGTCTTGCCTTTGGGTTTGTTAGAAGAGAAGGAGGTGGATTTCTTATAGTCTGGGAAAGGAACCTTAAACTTCTCTTTAAAAGATCCCAAATGGCCATGAGTTCAGGGACTGTTCTTGCACCATAAATTCCTGATTTGAGTTCAATAGATAGTTCTCTATTGTGATATACATAGTTTAGGAGTGCTCCTTATACGTCAACAAAAGTGGCGGCTCCCATGGAGACTAGGGTCTGTGCTTCCAGATAGAAGTGCTCTGAAAAATCCATTAGGCTTTCCCCCTTCTTTATCTTCCCTTCTGTAAACTCCATTTTCTGGCAAAATAAAGCCTTCTTGCTACCAAACTCTGCAATAAGGGCCCTGGATACGTTCTTGTAAGTACAGCCTTGTTCTGGAAGTCTTGGTATTATTATTGTTTGGGTCTCCAAATCCAAGCAATTAAAAATGGCCACATTCTTCATGGTGTCATCCGCTCCATACATAGAGTTGTTGTATAAATGGAGGAACATGTGGACATTGGCCTATTTGTCAAATTTGGCAAGTTTTTTGGTCTGAAGTTCTGGATCACAGAAGAAGTGCTAAAATTATAGCTTCTTCTAGATGGAGGTGAGTTATTTCCTTGGTTTGAGGCGCAGAATTGTGCTTTAGAAGCCACATCTCTTTCATTGTTGCTGGTCCTGGAAGTTGAAGCAGCGTTGCCAGGGAGAGGAGTTTCACTGCTATCCAGAACCGGTTATGCTACATAGACCTTCCTCATTGTACGGCCTATGTTGTCTTCATTGCTTTCATAGCTATGGAAGGAGCAACAGTCTTCTGACATTGCCTGGCTGGCAGTGGACAAGACGCTTTGACTTCTTCTTGTGGTTATCTGTAGTCCTGGATCAGGCACATTCTGGCTGGCATACACCTAAATTAGCTGCTCTACTTGTCCTTGTAGATGCAGAATATTGCTATGTTGTGATTGTACTTCTTGGGCCAGGTCCTTTATTGTGCGGTTTGCTACGTGTAGTTTGTCCTCAAGTTTCTCCATACATGATTCCTGTTTTTCAAACAAAACGTTGTTTTTTTCTTGCATAGCACAATGATTATCACTTAATCTTTCCATATTATTATGATTTTCTTCTGTGCGGTTGTGGTTGTGGTCAATTATTTTTAAAAACTTGGGAAATTCCACATTAAAATGGTTGCACTCAGAGAGGGATTGACAAAGGCCCTTGTCAATCTCACTGACATGTTTGGATATCTTCTCCATGTCTTGTTGGATAACAGCAGTGGCTTCCTTGTTGCCTTCCAATGCAACCCTATCTTTGATCATTCTTACAGAGCAGCAGAGTGACTTGACCTTGCTACATAGGTAGCAAAAGGCAGCTTCTGCCCCTTTTACGTGGTGAGTTACTGTGCCTAGCCAATTATTATCCAGCCCTTTGTGTTCAAACATGGTCCCAACCATTGTGACCATGTAGTTTTTTCAGGAGTTCCTTCAGCTGTGTTGACCAATTTTCAGTGAAGTTTTGATGAATAGCAAGCTGTTTAGTTGGTGAATGATGTTGGCCATAGAATCCGTGAGTTTTTCAAACAGGCAACAGAGGGAAGCCTGCTGATTGTTTATCAAATTTCCCTGATGCAAGATCAGGGACAGTTGATAACCCAAGTGAGTCTGGTTGTGGCAAATGTTGGGATGTGTGAAACTATGGATATACTCCTTGGCTTGTTCAATTGTTTTCATCTGCAATTGAAGCAGATTGGGAGTTATTCCTTTAAAGTTGCAGAATTTCTCTTTAGCTGTAGTGCCATAGGATGGCAGTACCGCAAGCTTCTCATGAGCTTCCCCATTTTGGTACACACTACAGTCCATACTACTGATGGCTTGCTCCAGCTGTTGCTGGGTAGGCTCTGCATTTCTGTTTACCTCAAGTGGCACTGATACATTGAGGTGCAGAGAGGACTGATCCTCTATCTGACAGGGATTCTGTACTTCAGTCATGAACTGACCAAAAGCCACAGGTTTAATAGGCAGATCATCTCTTGTTCTAGCAAGGCAATTGATCTCCAAGAAAAGCCCATCAGGGTGGTCCTGGAGGTGGCAAAGGAAGGCATGGAGAAGATTATCCCCATCACCTCCCCACACAAAAGATGAGTCCCCAGCAGGGCAACAAGTACCATTTTTCAGGGACCCAGTCTTGGGCAGCTGGCCTGCCGTTTCTGGGGGTAACTTGGGCCGGGGTTTTTGTGGGCAGGGCCCACCACAAGAGAGGAGCTAACTTTAGAAGGTAGGAAGCAGACTTTCCTAACCAAGACCATGGGCTGGCAGCCAGTACAATGATGTCCACCACCCCTGTGAGGGTGATGTACACTATTCCAAAAACCTTCTGGTATGGTTGGTTGGAAGGTTGGGTGAAGAGGCTGGCATTGATTTGGGTGTTACAGGTGGTTCCATATAGATATTGTAGGCTGGGAGATAATTAAATTTTCCTCTAAATAGTTTTGGGGTGGAGAATATCCATGGGCCTTGGTGGTTGTATCTAATAGCAGATTGGATGCGGGATAGCAGGTCAAGTTCAAGGATTTTCTCTGGTGTATAATCCTTATATTTGGGCTTCAAGGGATAATCAGTGAAGTGAACGGGCCCTAAGGGTGCACCAGATGGACAAAAACTGTGGGTGATGGGGCAGGGGGGCCAGGAGATCTTGAACTGAATTGATAGACGGCAAATACAAAATATGGCAATAGCTGTAAGAGCCAAAGTAACATAACCTTTATTTAAAAATGGTGATAAGGTTTGAGCGCAGAATCTATAGGCATATATAGCATTCCGCCTCCAAACTTAGTATTTTCCATCAGGGCTTTATCAAAATATTGGGAAAAGTGCTGGCAGGCAGCCAGAGGGCCCGGGTGTGGGAGCAGTGAAATGGCACCTTGGCTGGGTGTTCTCTCATTGGTCAGAACGTCCAATTTGGTTACTCAATTTTCTTGATTCTTTGCTGTGATCACAGGGTTGGGCCCAAAGCCCGGGTTTATCTTTGGCAGTAGGATTTGATTAGTTACTTGAGAGGAATTTAAACTCATGAAATTTACAGAGGCTCCATCTCTGCTTCCATTAGGCAATTTGAGAGGCTCCTTTTTGGGCACCACCATGGTCGAGCTGGTGCAGGTATTCTGGCTTTGGGACTTAGCAGGAGCCTCAGCTTTCAGGGGCTCAATCCCAAAAAAAACGCAGGCAGGCAGGCAGGCCCTTGGTCTATGGGCCCAGCGGCCCGCAGGAATATAGGTTCAGGGTTTGAATCACACCCTTGGGCCCAGGTTTCCTGGTATAATGAATTGTCAATCTTGACATCATTCCCTTCTTTCCCTGGGGGCCTTCTCTTCTTGTCCTTTTTGTTCAGATAGAGTTGGACAGCTTCTTGGGCATTAGCTAGGTTGCTCAGTGGTTCCCATGTACTTTCTTCTAGCAGGTATTATTTCCATTTGACATAGTACTGGGGTTTCTGGTAGTGGATCCTGTTGCCATATATGTATTCAATTTGTATTCTTCAGTGCGGCCTATTTGGAGGGGCGGGGTTTTGTCTTAAGCCATTGGTGGGGGAGCAAGCTCCCATCTTTTTTAAACAACAGGGATTGGTGAAATAAGTTGTGAATCTTCCAGGGGGTAGGTCTAGCTTATAAGCAACTTCTCAATTAGTTTGGTGATCTTGTGAGGGCCACTTTTTCTGTGAGCTAGCTTCCTACAGGGCACATGTAGGGGCACATTGCAAGAGTCCAGTTTTAATTCATCCTCAACTTGCAAGGGTTGACCTGGTGTTTATTTTTGGTTGGCAAAGGCTTTGTAGGTTTGCACTGCGCAGTTCAGGTTGGTCAAGCATGTTTTTTGTGTGTCGTGGATCCACTCAACCCAGGAACGTCCAGTGGTGTTAGTTTCCTTCTTGCCAATCTTGGGATCCCAGGTGGGGTCAAAACCGTAGTTGGCTTTGAACAGAGACATCCCATTGGAGGCGTGGTCTTTACTATTGTATGCAAACTGGGCCATGGGAAGCATGTTGGCCCAATTGTCCTGGTTGGTGTTGGCATAGAATTGGAGGTATTGTTCTAGGATCTGGTTTACTCTTTTGGTTTGGCTGTCAGTCTGCAGGTGGTAGGAGGTAGATACGCACCGCTTGATTCCCAAGTCTTTCATCACTTGTGTCCAGTAGTTTGACATGAATTGGGGTCCTCTGTCTGTGATGATTTCCTCAGGCGTTCCGTGTTGGGTGAGAATGCGGTTGTGGAAATGTTGGGCTGTCTCCACTGCTGTGCAATGAGTGGTGGTTGGTACAAAGTATGCTATCTTGGTGAAGCGGTTTACCATGACCAGGATTGTGTTGAAGGAGAGAGATGGGGCAATTTGACAATGTAGTCCATGGAAAAGGATCTCCAGGGTCCAGCAGGTATACTCAAGGGTCTTAGAAGTCCTTCAAGTTTGTTTCTGCAGGGTTTGGTTTGTCCACAGGTCTCACATTATTCCAGGTACGTACTTAATTCTTGGTCCATCTTTGGCCAGACAAAGTTCCTTCTAATGCTCCAGAGAGTCTTGAGTCTCCCTGGATGACTGGCCATCTCAGAATTGTGATAATCTTTCAAGATTTTGGTCCTGATGCTTCCTTCTAGCACAAAGATTCTGTTGTGCAGCATTAGTGTTGTTCACTTCAATGAGTAGCCTTTTTGGTAATGGGAGCTATCCAAGGATTTTGAAAGGTTGGCAATCATGGTTTTGGTGAATTTGTCTAATTCTTGGGCCCTTAGTACTTCTGTTTTGCTGACTCTTATCTTCATCAATCTCAGATGGATGCCTAGGCTTGCTGGGTCCAGGAGTACTTGAGTGTTGTGGTTGCAAGTTTCTATGTGGGTGGGTGCCAGGTCAGTTCTTCTAATAAGGGTGTCAGGTACTATGTTCATCTTTCCTGGCTTGTAGTCTATGATCAGGGTGTAGTCAGCTAGTTCTAAAGCCCATCTTGCTTGTTGTTAGTTGAGCTGTTGTGGTTTGAAGAAATAGACCAAGTTCTTGTGGTCTTTCAGGACCTTTACTGGGAATTCAGCGCCATATAGGAATTGGTGCCAATGTTTCAGGGTCTTCATAATGGCTAACATCTCTTTGTTGTAAATTGGGTATTTCCCTTCCGCGGGCAGCATCTTCTTGGAGTAATATGCTACAGGATGTAGCATACCATCCCCTCCTTCCTGAAGAAGGACACCACTCACTGCAAAGTTGGACAGGTCAGTTTCCAGCACAAATGGCTTGGAGGGGTTGGGCATGGCCAGGACAGGGGAAGAGGTGAAGGCAAGTTTTAGGGTTTCAAATGCTGATGTGCACTTGTCAGTCCAGTAAAAGGCGACCTTGTCAGAGCACAGGCGGGTCAGGGGCAGAGTGATGTGAGAAAATTTTTGGATGAAATCCCTGCAATAATTTGCCAGGCCCAAAAAACTTCTCACGTCTTTTCTGCATTTGGGGGTCAGCCAGAAGGTCCCAGCGTCCACTTTATCCTGGGCCATTGCAAACCCTCCAGTTTTCACTATGTAGCCCAGGAATTCCACTTCTGGTTGGAAGAACTCACACTTCTTGAGCTTTGCGTGTAAGTTGGCTTGGGAGAGTTTGTTCAGGATTAGATCTAGGTGAAGTAGGTGCTCTTTGTGGGTCTTGCTGTAGATGAGGATATTGTCAAGGTAGGCCACACAGAACTGGTTGAGGTATTTGCCCAATACTGTGTTTATCATGCGCTGGAAGGTACTAGGGGAATTGCATAGCCCAAATGGCATCACCAGGTATTTGTAGAGTCCATACCTGCTCTTGAACGCCGTTTTGTATTTGTTGCCCTCTTTGATTCAAATTTTGTTGAACACATTGCTAAGGTCAATCTTGGAGTACACCTGGGCGCCTGTCAGCATATTGCACAAGTTGTCAGCGTTAGGTATGGGGTAGCAATTCTTTACAGTTATCTTGTTCAATTTCTGATAATTAACGCACGGGTGCATGCCACTGTCTTTCTTGCCCACAAACAGCATTGGTGAAAAACAAGGGCTCTTGGACACACAGATGAAGCCTTTCTTGGTCATGTCTTTGATATATGCCTTGAGAGCCAGCTGCTTCTTGTGGTTGCAGCTATAGATAGGTCCATGTTTGGGTTTGGTGCCAGGTAGGAGGTCAATAGCATGATCATACTTGGTGTGTTTGGGGAGACAGGTGGCTGCCTCTTTGCTGAATATGGGTCATTATTTGTTAGATTAATCTGTTTCTTATTAACAGTGCTACTTAACACTTTAAAATTTTGTTTTAATTTTCTTATCAATAAATTTAAATAATTATAACAATTTTATCAAAATAAATCTTATTTAATCCTTATAATATAAAAACCTATATTAAATCAATCATTTTCTACTTACAGCTAAATTAAACTGTATTAAAAGCTAGTAACAATCTTATTTCATGTACCATTTTTCTTGAAAGCTGATTAGTAAAAAATGACTTCATTCTAAAAAGAGAAACATAAAAATACAATAAAACTGATACGATGCTTTTTGTTGGAAATTAAATTGTTGCCTAAAATCTTAGCTTTCTAAAAATATTTAATTTAAAATATAATAATTTTTGAATCCCTCTTTTTAAAAAGAGGGCAGATAGCTTTTTTGCATATTTAATAAATAAATATTAAATAATTTTGGATTTGTTTTATAAAAAATCTAGTAAAAAGTTAAAAAAACTAAAACTAAAATTAAAACTAAACTTTTATTGAAATTTCAGTGATCTCATTTAGCATAAGTAATTTATTCTTAAGTTAGATTTTATAGAAAATATATAATAAGAACTTATAAGAGAGTAAAAGTTTTTCTTTTCAAATTCTTAATTATTTAATATTAATAAAATGGCTTTATACAACTATTTAATAAAATTATATTTTTATACTGTATGCTAGAGATAATATGTATAAAAAATTCAAACATAAAAAAGAATGTATCAAAATCTTGCTATATTTAATTAAATTTTATAAAGGTTGAAATTTATTTAAACTAAATAAAAAATGATCTTAGTCATTGTATCTATAAAAATAAGATACAACTTTAATTATACAAGCAAATATTTATATGTGATTAAAAATAATATTTTTGTTTTGATAGATTTAAGATATATAAAGTTCATTTTTTATGAACTGTTAAAAGTTACAATAAACTTAAGTTTATTTAAACAAAAGGTTTTTGAGTTGGTTACTAGAAGTAAGCTAAATAATAATTTATACTTTAAATTTAGTTTACTGATTAAAATATCATACTTTAAGAGTTAATTAGCATATTTTATTTCAAATAATAATTTTATAAGCTTACATTCAAAGCCGCTTCAAGATACTAAATTGGTATTGAAATATAACGTTGCAGCACAATTCCAAAAGCTGAGATTAAGGGCTTTCTAATGATACTAGTTTGAGCAAGATTGAAGTACTATTTGCCAAGATATCAACAGTTAACCATAATATAAAAAGGGGTAAATAAACAATGATATCAGACTCCAGGGGTGATATTGATAAATTAAGGAGATAAGTTGGGGGTCAGTTGGGGATTTATGCCTGTAGTGCAAAAGCTCAGCTAACATGGTATTTAAAAAGCTCAACTTTACAGAAATTTACTTTACAATCCACACCTTTACTCCTCTCTGATAACTGCACATCTATTTCCAAGCAAGAACTGCCTGAACCAAGCCAAGGAACCCAACCACTGTCATTATGGAACCCATCAAGTTTGCACCTCAGATGACACCCTTCTTCTCACTGGGGGCTTCTACTAAGAGAGAAAGAATCTCTATGCTTAAACAAGCATTCCTTTTTACTGCTGGCAGTGATCTTAACAGCTTTGTTGAGCATTTCTTATTAAAAACAGAGTTTGGAAAAAGTACCTTCTTACCTGTCATACAAAATTCCAAGACAGATGATTTCCTTAACAACCTAAAGGAATTGATGTCAGAGTCCCCTGCCAAGCACCTTCTTTCCCTAAGAGCATTGGTTACATCAAGCTACAGTCTGAAAGAGCTTTGGGATTGTGGATTTAAAATGACAAAAAATGAGTATTCATATTCTAAAAAAATAAAAAATGCTAAAAAAGCATCATTAAATTCAAATAAATAAAAAAGGAAAAAATGATTCAGTAAAGAAAGAAAACATAAAAAAACTTTAAAACACATATTAAAAAATTCATTCCCAACCAGCCAATTCACTAAAAAATCCCCTGGATTGATTTATGAAGAATTACAAAAAGAATTAAGTGAATACTCAACTAAAATAAAATACTCCTTATTGAAAACAAAAAAAAGAAATTTATGAAGATATGAAAATAAAAAACAATATTTCTATTTCACTTCCCACTTTCTATAAGCTTATTCCTAATAATATAATTAAAAGCAAAAAGCAAACTGATATGTGTAACATTTGCAACTTAAAAAAATCATTAGAAATGAAGAAAAAGGATTTGAGTATAAAGAAGTTGCCATTGCCTAAATCTATTAAAGAAAATTTGGAATCTATTGACCTACATGAAAAGTTTTATAATCATCAAAATAAAGAATATATTAGTGATATAAATAATCTTGATAATAATTCATGTGTTATAGTAATAGACTATAAAGAAAACTTTAAAATAGGTGGGGGTCCTATAGAGACAAATAATTGTTTTTATGAGAAAATACCTATTTCTTTATTAGGATTTGCAATTGCTTTTAAAGAAAATGAGAAAATTAAATATGAGTATCATGACTTTTTATCTGAAATTTTATCTCATGACTCTTTGTTTTCAGGTCAGTGTTTGATAAGTCTGCTTAAAAATAATAAATTTAAGAATATTAAAAATATTAAAGTTTGGACTGATAATGGTAATCATTTTAGATCTTATGAATTCTTATATTATCTTTTTAAAGAGGTACCTAAAATTATAAAAGGAACAATTAAGTTTAATAGATTTGTTGAGTGTCATGGCAAAAGTATTGTTGATGGTCATTTTGGTGTATTATCTAAAATATTTAAACAAAAGGAAAATGAGATGTATATAAAAAATATAAATGATCTCAAAATGGTTTTTGAGAGAGAGGAAGAAAGAAAGGGTTTATATGAGTCACTTGTAAATAATTCAGATGTTTCCCAAAAAACCTTTTTTTACATCTATGACAGAAAATCTAGGCCTAAAAAAAGCTGGCTTGAAGTCAAAGCATTTTATGTTAATCTTTCATATTTAATGAAAGATGGTGAGCTATATGTTTCACCTTTGACATTTGAGGATGTTAAGGAGTACTCCAAAATAAATTATTGTGCAAAGTTCTGCACAGATGACAGAGAAACAAAGAGAGCTGATACTACTAAAGGATTAGTAGGACATGTTCATGAAGTTGGACGCATAACAAAAACTTATATTTCACATAGGGTAAATAGTCTTTTAAATACAACAACTTTTTTTTCTAAAAATAACTAAGAAATTAATTATATGAGCCAAAGATAGGGTAATAGCAATTATGGCTTTGGGGCTGCTATTACTCTCCCATGCAACTCATATATTTGATTCTTGGCTTATTAAAATAGCAAAAAGGGTTTTTAGCAAAAATACAGTTAACAGAAATAAGATTTATTTTTATTATTTGTATATTTTACACCCTTAAACTTTTATTCAGTAAACTGAGCATTATATTAATGTTCAAAAAACATAAGTTTACAGCTTAAATGATACCAAAGAAGTTAAAAGTCTTTAAATGCTTAAGCTGGCGCCTTGGCTTAATCTAACAAATAATGACCCAATTGTTGGTAGTAGCCCATCATACCAAGAAATACTTGTACCTCCCAAAGATTTGTGGGAGTTAGCATCTTTTCAATGGCTTCCACCTTGTTATTCATGGGGCAGATTCCAGTTTGAGTGACTTTGTGTCCTAGAAACTCAAGATGTTCCTTGAAGAAAGAGCATTTAGAGGGTTTGAGTTTCAGGACAGCCTCACAGATCTTAACAAAAACAGCCTTGAGATTCTCCAAGTGATCAGTAAAGGTAGCGCTGAATACGGTAATATCATCAAGGTACACGAGGACACAAGAGAGTTTTAGGTCTTGTAAGATGGAGTCCATAGCTTGTTAAAATGTGGCAGGGGCATTGCATAATCCCTGGGGCATACAAGTGGGTTCAAAGAGGCCCTCCAAAGTAATAAGTGCAGCCTTTTCTTGATCTTCAGGCAATAAGTCAACCTGCCAGTACAATGAAGCTAGATCCATGGCAGAGAAAAACTTGGAACCACCCAGTTGTCTAAGAGCATTGTCAATTCTGGGCAAGGGGTATGAATCTTTCTTAGTGAGAGAGTTCAGGCAGCAATAGTCCATTACAATGTGGTTTCCTCCATCTTTCTTCTTGAGGATCAGTAACAGGGAAGCCCAAGGACTTTGGTAAGGAGCCAGTAACCCAGCGTTTAGAAATTGCTTGAGTTCTTTAGATACTTGAGCATCTTCCACTCTACTACAGCGGTATGGTTTAGCACAAAAAGGGGGTGCATCCCCAGTATCAATATAATGGATGACTCCCTTAGCTAGGCTATGGTCCGTAGGTCCAGAGGCAAAGATGTCACTGAACTGATTGAGCAGGTCCAACATGTCTTTTTGTTGAACATGAGATAGTTGGGGGAAATCAGCGGCAGTGAACAAGGAGAGAACTTGAGGATCATCTTTGGGTAGGTTAAAATCACTGAAAGTTCCAAAGGGGTAGAGAAAATACTTGTTCTGCTCCAAGCACACGCCCATGACCCACAACCTGGCCTCTGGTTACTTGCATGGGCAGGGCTGTCAGGTTAGCAAGCAGTAATTATACAGGCTCTTTGTAGGTTTGGTCTAAAATCCCAGGACACAGGCAAGGCTTGGTATGACTTAAAGATTCAGGTGAGTAAAGCTCCAAGAAGGACTTTTCAGGCAGCTCATAGGAAATCTGGGAGTCAATCACCACTTGAGAGCCTGGGGGATGATGATAGCAGCTGGCGCTAGCAGGGTACCCCTTCTTCCGCAAGGCAGGAAGGAGAAGGGGTACGCATGTTGGAGGAGTGAGTCCTATACTTGAGTGAGAAGATACCCGTAGGGTACTCAAGCACGCAAGTTTTAAGACGTTTGCCTGGGAGGCGCAGAGGTTCCTCAAAAAGCAAAGGAACTTCATATCCCAAGAGCAAAAGGTATACATCTTGTAAGTTTACAATTCTGTTATATTCTTGGAGGAACTGATTACCAACCAAGAGGTCATAGCTTTTGTTCTCTAGGACCACAGCAGGGGAAGCAATAAGGAGTTTCCCAAACCTCATGGGTAGAGCAGAGTAGGCAACAATGGCTCAAGTTTGGGCCATGCTAGCTGTGCCATACAACTGCATGTAGTTGAGGTCAGGGGCTAACTTAAAAGACTTCATTAGTTTGGAAGATACTACATTGACTGAGGAACCTGTGTCCAAGATGTCTTTGATCTTAACCTTTTGGATTGATACTTCCACGTGGGTAGTATCTTTTCCAAAGGGGGGCAAGACTGCCAATGCATCTTGCGCAGCCTGAAGCTCCTTTTCCCATTTGGCCAGCATACACCGTAACACATGGATTTCCTTATACACAGTCTGTAGTGGAAGAGATATGGTTACGTTGTGGAAAAGAGCTTTGGCTAACTCAGCTGCTTCCTCAGAAGAGTCAACCAAGACGGGAGGTTGGTGGACTTGAGCTAGGTAAGGGTGAGCTACCATGGACTTAGCTTCACTTGTAGGTATCCAGGAAGTGGTGATAGTCTTCCCAGAGCAAAGCTTGTAGGGTACGGGGATAGTTTCTGGAACAGCCAGGACAGAGTAGCCATAACTATCAGAGTCTTCACTATCAGAATTGTCAGGCTCTGAATCACTGGAGAGGTTGTGAAACAGATAAAGGATAGTTGGGCCAGAGGAAGAGGGAGCTTCCTCATCAGACAGAGGCTCAGGGGGAGACAGGGGAGATTGGTCAGCAGAGAGCGTCTCTGTTTCTAAGCTGACCTCTCTTTTCCTGCCTGCTCCTTGGGATTGCAACCTTCCACTCAAGGATTAGTGCAAGTGCGCAAGTGGTGTCCAATCTGGCCACAGTTATGGCAGCCCTGTCTCTTAGCCTGTCCACTAGTACCCAGAGTCATAATGTGCAGCGTACAAGAGATGGTCCCAGCATTATTAGCCTTGTTCTCACACACCACCGTACCTCTGTGTGTCAAATGCATGTCTTGTAAGAGCGTCTTAATACTCTTCATGGAAGTGAGTGAAGCCTTGTGTGCCTTAAAGTGTAGACATAGAAGTTGGTTTACCTTCAAAGCATTTGAACAAGCTGTATAGGCTTCCCAAGGAGTTAACTGTTGACTAGTAATTAACTGCTGGCCTTCAATGTAGAAACAATCTGCAAACTCAGCCAGGGTTTCCTTGGGTTTGAAAGCAATATGCATAAATGCATCTTTCTTGACTTCCAAGCTGAGATCTCCTCCAAACTCTTCAATAAGAAGGCGCTTCATATCCTCCCAGGGGATAATAGAAGGGAGCTCAGGGACCACAACTTCCTGGCAAGTGGGATGGAGGCAGGTAAGGATGTGTTCCTTCTTGAGTTTTTCAGTAGCCCTGAGCATTGCAGTTTTGTAAATGGTCAGAAAAGCAGCAATGGTAGAGGTTTTGGGATCAAATATCTGCTTGAAGGTCAGCTTATAATTTGGGTCAATGGACAAGGATGAGGACTGGCTGTTTTCACCAGGATTGAGGACGTTAATGTGTGGGTTGCCCTCAAACTTGGATTCAGAAGTAGGTTGTCTAGCCCAGAGAAGTCAAAGGCTTTCCTCTAAAGTGTCTAAGGTAGAGCTATTTTGTCCACTAATGTCTCAGGCAGTTGTGGCAGCAGTCCCAAATTCATCAATCTTGATTTGTTGTACTGCCAAAGTGCCAGTAATCCCATTGACACGGGTAGCCAGGGAGGTGGTCTGAGCAACCAGGGGGGCAACTTGCCCATTTAGAGTCTCTAAAAAGCGGGAAAGGGTTTGGACTTCTCTTTCTGACGTGTCCTGCCTATCAGCTACAGCATTTGTCACGTTGACAAGTTGGTCTAGAGCATGTGCACAGTGGACCCGGGGTTGACCTTCTTGACCAGGGCAACAACCATGATTGTCATGAGAGGGAGTATTAACAACTTCACTTTCTTCTTTATCTTCAGATTCAGATGAAAAATCTTTAGAATTAGAGAGGCGCTGTCTTAAGTACTCAATTTCACCTTGTAAAGTAGCCACCTGATCAGTGAGGGAGGCAATATGAGGGTCAGGCATAGGTTTGACTGGAGGGGGAGGCTGCACAGAAGCTTGGCGTTGAGTGGTAGCCTTGAGCTTGGCAATGGCCTCCCATACTTTGGTTTTGAAATCAGAAGGGGTCCCAACAGGAGGAGCAGGAGGAGTCACCTCAATAGAGGCCACTTGTTCATCCACATAAGTTTGCACTTAGTAAAGAGTTTTGCCTAGTGCAGCCTTATCTAGACCGTATTGATGCTGCAGGTGGCAGCCCCGAGTATTGACATGAGCTTCTATCAATTCAAGTTGTGAGTTGACATGCTCTCTGAATTGATTGAGTTCACTAACCAGAGTCTCAAAATCCTGCCAATGGTTAAGCAGAAAAGCCTCAATTTTCTCACGCCAGGCTGCCTGATGTTCATCCAATATGCATAATTGATCCTTTATGTATCCAGGGAGCAAGGAACAAAGGGAGTTCAGGGAGGTGGTTAAATACTTCTGTGACGGCAACAAGTTGCGCTGGTTATCAGAAATACAAGCAAAGAAACTGTGTGACCATTCTTGATAGGCCATATTCTGAGCTTGGTTATTTGAGACAGCGGAGGCTACAGCATCTAGAAGTTGATTCTGGGATTCCAAGGAAAGTTGGTGGTGAAAGAGCAGGTTGGATGAACTTATTAATCAACACACCAATAGTATTCATGGATTCCATCAACGCGGGGGAGACCAAAGTCCAAAAGGAAGGAGTACAGGCCTTTGGAGGCGTACCCAGGACAGAGGCCAGGGATAGAGTGCATGGCTACCGTGCCAGAATGAAGAAGGGAGTGGGCGGCAGCACAGGCTTGCTCATAGTTGAGAGAGAAAGCAGGAAGGGGGGGCCACAAGGTCCTGGGAGACAGAACCAATACCATAGGATTTGCAGGAGCATTGGTAATGTCTTCTTCTAGAGGGGGACTAGAACTTTAGGTTGATCTGGTACTTCAGAAATAAAGGGAGAGGGACCAGAGAATGCGCGTGGGAATGGGGTAACCAAGGGGCTTGCAGCCCCTGTAGTGAGCACCATTTTGTTGTGTTTGGCTCCAGGGGACGACATCCTGGAGGACACGGTGGGAAATTGCTATTACAAAAGATTTGAGGTTTGAAGCTAGCCTTGGGTTAGCCTTCAGGGTAAAATTAAGGGCACATACATTAATTTCCTAGAAAACAAGATGTAAAAGTCCTTTTGGCAGAAAGGATAGAAAAAGCTTGAAGATTATAAAAGCCAACACAAATGTGGATAAACTTGTCTTTATTAGGAGTAATGATTCTACTTTAAATAGTTGACAAGAGGCGGTTATCACTCAATAGGATGACAGAGTGGCTGAGGGGGTCACTCTGGGATGAGGTTATACCAGGATCAACCAAAGACAGGTAAAATAATCCGGAATGGGTGGATATTAAACCAGACCCATTTGCAGAAGGCAAGGAATTTCTGAACTTGAAGGCAAAACCAGTCAAATCTTCACAACTATCAATATTCAGAGGGCAAATCAAAATAGCATTAATAGCGCAATTTATGACAGTGGAGAAGTCATTGATACCAGGTAAGTAGGCAGAAAATTTTACTTATTGTGAAATAGTCTGAACTGAACAGTGTATTTCTTTTTTGCGGTTGTAGGTCTCTGGGTATTCTAGTTCTTGCCAAAAGGTCAAAAAAAGTATGTTTTTCAGGCTAAACTCAGAATAAGCTGGGTTTAGAGGGTACTAAGTGAAATGTAATTGTCCAAAGGGAACTCTGTGTGGACAGAATAACATGAGCAAGAGGTTCATAAGGTTGACAGTAGGAGTGGCAGGGTCTATGTCAGGGACCCACTCTCAGGCAACTGGCCCGCCGGTTTCAGAGGTAACTTGGACCAGGTTTTTTGCAGGCAGGGCCCACCACAAGAGAGGGGCTAACTTTAAGAGGTAAGAAGCAGACTTTCCTAACCAAGGCCATGGGCTGGCAACCAGTACAATGGTGTCCAACACCCCAGTGAGGGTGATGTACACTATACCAAAAAGCCTGCTGGTATGGTCGGTTGGCAGGTTGGGGGAAGAGGCTGGCATTTGTTTTGATGTTACAGGTGGTTCCATATAAATGTTGTAGACCGGGAGGTAGTTGAATTTTCCTCTAAATAGCTTGGGGATAGAGAATATCCACGGGCCTTGGCGGTTGTATCTGATAGTGGATTGGATGCAGGCTAATGGGTTAAGTTCAATAATTTTCTCTGGTGTGTAATCCTTATATTCGGGCTTTAATGGGTAATCAGTAAAATTAACGGGGCCAAAGGGAGCACCAGGTGGACAGAAAACTGCGGGAAGAGGGGCAGGAGGGCCAGGAGATCTTGAACTTAACTTATAGACAGCAAATACAAAATATGGTAATAGCTGTATGAGCCAAAGTAACATAACCTTTATTCAAAAATGGCAATAAGTTTGGAGCGTGGAGTCCTTGGGTCTATATAGCACCCCACCTCCAAACTTAACATTTTCCATTGGGGGGTCATTAGGGCATTGGGAAAGGCAGGGCCAGGGGAATTGGGTCTAAAGGCAGCAAAATGGCGCTCAGCCTGGGAGTTCTTTCATTGTTTGTGACTCCCAATTTAGCTACTTGATTATCTTGCTCTAGTGTTGTGGTCATGGGGCTAGGTTGCAGGCTGGTTCCTCTTCCTTGGGTTGGCTCTTGATTGGTTGCTGGTGAAGACTTCAAACTCATGAAGCTAGTAGTTGTTGCCTGGTTGCCTCCATTAGGTGTTGTGATTGGCACTCCACTTAGTGTACTAATTTCCTCAGCTTGATCTGTTTCACTGGGTGGGCCATCATCTTCAGCGTCAGCTTGCAGGGGGCTCAACCCCAGAAAAATGCAGGTGGGCGGTCCTGCAGTCCATAGGCCTGGCGGCCCGGGGGAATCCAGGTTCCGGGTTCAATTCCTGCTCTTGGGTCTGGGTTTCTAGAGGAGGAGAATTGTCAATCCTGACAGCCTATGAGCCTGTGGGACTGGAGTTAAGATAATATAACACTAAAATTAGATAGGGTAGAATCTGTGTTAACCAAAGGTTCTGTCACATCCCATACCAGAGTCTAGCTGGACTCCCACTGGGGAGGCGTTCTGGGCCTGAAAGACCATGTATACAATTGGCGCAATCCTGACAATATAGTTTTACAGTAGTGACTAGGAGTTTAAGGGCCAGCCATTCTGAAATTACAGCTACCAGATTCAAACCTGCACACAACCCTGAAAAACAAAAACACAGGCAACCAAGCAAACCTGCCAGGGGAATTAAACCCCTGTCAAACCACCAGGGCATGTGGGAGCTTACTCTCACAAGAGAAGTTGGTTTCAATCATTTAAATGCAAAGTAAACCAATAAAGTAACCAGGGCCAATTTTTAACTGGCCCAGGGGGATATTGGTTCCCAAAAGTAGCAGAGTGTCAGGGATTCATTCCTGAGGGAAGAAGGAACCCACATAGTACAAAATAGCAGAAGTTTGGAAGCCTACCAGCAACAAACCTATGGGAATACCTACCATCAAAGTATTCACCAGGTATCCCCAAAGTTTGTATACCCAAAAATGGAGCAAAATGAATCAGCCCATAATATATTGTCACATAAGTTAATAAATACCCAGGAGCTCCCAAGAAAATCACTGGAGAAGGCAAAGGAGGAGGTGAAGACGGCAGAGGAGTTGATTTATCACAAGTAAGAGGGAACTGGTGCTTATTATACAGATAATCCCAAGCTAAAGATTTAATTGCACCCTTAACTTGAATATTAGAGTCAAATTCATGAGCTTCAGCCACAGGGTTTCATAGAACTAAACAGAACAGAAGCAGAAGAAATTTCTGCTTCCAGATCATTGGGGGGTTAATTTTCAAAACTACTAATTTACTTAGTAAAGAAATAGAAACCAAATTTATTAATCCAGGATTTTGAATGTGTTAGAGCACCAGGTAAAATCTCAGTGCTTCTGGCTAAATACTGGGAATTTAGTGTGGGGAGTGGGAATAATGTGTGATAAAATTGGAGGTGTATTTATTACCATGGTTTGTTTGCTGGTTTGTCATTTTGGTTTGACTGCTACCAGCAAACTTGCATGATGCAGTTTGCAGCAGCTAAACCTGTCAGTTGATTGAGAAGCAGTAATTTGAAGGTTGTGTTTAGATGTTTGGTACAATATGTTGCAGGGATAGGATCCTCTTCTTCATAATGACTGGTTGTTTTAGAAGTGACTGCATCCTGGTGGGTTAGCATCTGAACATATGTTTATCATTGGCTAGGGGATTTTTTAAGTGTACTTGATTGGTCTGCTGGGCAATTATATCTTCAGTTTGTTGATCTATTGACTGTAAAGCATTGAAAGGGTTTTCAAACCCCGCTTTTGCTTTCAAACTAGTTGGTAATCTTTTGCTCTTAATTTTAATTAACTCTTCATCAATTTTAGGAGATTTCAAAAGGTCCAAAGATTCAGGGTTCAATCCACAATGTGAGGCTTGTTCTAAATTTGAACCAATTTTAAGAGTTTGTGGTTCCAAACCTTTCTTCAACTTAATGTGACAACCAAGAAAATTTCCAAGAAAACCAAGACCTAAGTCTACAATTTTAGAAGGAAATGGTAAGGATATTGTCCTGATTTCATAAAGATGATCTAGTAACCAATAATTGTGTTCTTTTTTCTAATCTTCATTAATATGTTTATGTTGGAAGAATTTTTAATCCTTACACAGAGCCATTGGCTTCAATTGTGAGAGAGGGAGGCTAAACTAACTAATTTTGGCTCCAATCCTGGGGGAAGGATCCATGAGGACACCATCTAGTGTAATACTTGGATGGCCGCTTGAAAGGGTGTCCATAGGGAGGACGTGGCAGATAGACAGGGAAAGTATGAGTCCAAACCCACCAAAAGCATCCCACCAAGCATCCAGGAGGCATGCTTGGGTCTGAGCCCTTGTCCATCCAAGTCTTCCTCTGAGATCAGTGGGCCCAAGATCTCCAAGGATGGAGAAGGGAGTGGGTTGGGCTGGGGGTCACAAGTGGGACTGTGTCAAGGGCAGTGAGCTTGAGGTTGGCACAAGTCAAGCTTCTCACAACCTTCTCACTGGTGGCAAGAATATCCTGGGCGCGTCCAGGGATGTCCTCCAGTAAGTGCATTAATTGTTCTGGGTCAGCACCAACATGGTGAAGGGTATGTGAAATACACCCCCACAGATCTGGGGTAGTACACCATATCATTACCAGAGCCGGCACCAAGGTATAAACAACAAACTTGGCAAGAGGGACCAACATTTCTCTTAATGATCAAGTTTGGGACCAGTAATGACAGATTTGTTTCTCCTGAAGTTCTCTTGATTATCACTGTAAATGGTTCCAAAAAATAATAACCAGTGGAAAAACACAGGCAAGAAAGTTACTGGGAGGCTAGGAAGGGCAAGGAACAAAGGCTGCAGGATATTGGTTGCCTTGTGGACGGTTTTACGGAGTGTAAAGTGTATATTAAAAGCCAAGGAGCTCAAAAGCAAAAGAAAGACAATTTCAAACTTAAATTAAGAATTTATAGCAATTACAATACTAATATTAAATTTTAAACTAGGTTTTCAAAAACAACTAAGGTAAGCACAACTACTAACAATAACATAGACTGTAGTGACTTTGAAAACAACGCTGTAAACCACAGGAATGCAGGGAAGGTAATTAATTGTAATATCAATACTAACAAAGCCAGGAATAGAGGTGAAACAGTAGAAGAGCCCCAAAAATAAAAAACTTCAGTTAGGAAAGTTGAAACTTTAATTGTGAAAAATGAGCAAGCAGGAGACTGAAAGTCCCCTGTCTTGCTTTAAGGGAGGAATTTGAATTCAAGAATCACCTGACTCAGGGTTGGGACTTGATTGGCTTGCAGAGAAATTTTTCAGAGGAGAATCTAAAGGGTTGGTATTCTCATTAATTTCCTACTTCAACTCTGATTGTTTGGGGTCAACTGAATGTTTCAATCCAGTTGGATTGACATTTAAAGAATATCAGTAGCGCGACCTGAATTCTTAGACTTAATTTCAAGTGTGGACGGGCCCAAGCCAAAAAATAATCCAAATTAATCAGAGATTCCTCCCAAGTGGTGACAGAGTCCAAAGCATCAGTATTTATCACTTGGGAAGGGTATGCTAATACAAATCTCTTGTCAATTGTCTGGACTAAATCCTCAAGGGAATTAAGGGGCTTGGCTGGCTTTTGAGCAGATTTTTTTGTGTGATGGGGAAAGATTGACCTATCCAGGGCTAAAGGGGGGAGCAACTTTACACCAATGCTACAAACAAGACAGGTGGCTCTCAATTAGATTTTAATGGTATTTTTTGGGTTATTCAGCAAATATAGTACCAAATGGGTTTATGAATAACTTTTCAAATCCCCCAGCTTTCACTCAGCCTGCCAGTTCTTTTGAACTGAAGACTTCTGTCCCTAATCTGCACCCATCATCCAGTCCTGACCCAACTGTCACTACCCAGCCAAACCTTAATGCAAATGCCAGTACTTCAAATGATGTGATGAAAAATCATTTGCAGGAAAATGTCCCAGTGCCCTCTCCCAATCAATCAAAACCCGTTGAAGAAGAATCCCAATCCAATGCAACTCACACATATCTGGAATTTCCAACTACTTCATTGGTTCAAGAAGTGAAGAGGAGCCACTCAGCCAGAAAGATTCACATTCAGATGAAAATCCTTTCACCCATAAGCAAGTTCTACTTACCAAGCAATCCCAGCCCCAAATGATTGAGCCTGATATGGTTAACCACCAATCAGCTTCCAACAATCCAACTGATTTCAAGATGAAACCAGGTGTTCCAAACCAATTCCCCAGTACAGTCCCCAGCTATGAGTCAAACAACCAATCCAATAGCCCAGACCCAGTAAATTTCCCTTCCCTGACCCAGTCCAAGATTCCTGGGACTCTATCACCTGTTCCCAAGTGTTCCTCTTCTTCACCTAAAGTTCCTGTGACCAAGGGATGGACTACTGGAGTTCACCAAGAAGCTGTCAGTAGCCACTTCCAAGGAAGAACAAATGGGTGGTGTAAAATTTGCTTCCCTACAATTAAGTCAGAAACAGACAACATTTAATAAAGTGTATGTTCTATAGAGTATTATTTGCCGTTCTTTTCCATATCCTTTTATCACCTTGAATACAACCAAATAAACCAGCTCAATCACTAGTACTTCACCTAGTAGAACCTGTAGTTATGGACTACTAACCAGGGCCCAGCCTTGGACGGACCAGCCGCTTTATACCACCCAATCCTCCTTCCCATATCTTCTAACCCACTGCTGAGGTCGTTTTCTATTACTACAGCAGATACAGTATGGTCATCTTGACCATCCTTAGTCTTGCTGAGGTTGTGGTACCTCATCTTTGTGCATATTGTCCCCTTGCAGCTGGCATGCTGTACTTTTCCTGCTACTTGCCTTTCCTGTATTAGGCATTGGTGTTGCAGTACCCTGATGTGTGGACTCCAACCATGGCATCATGATATGACACTACTCCCGGTCATGACAATGAGGCACCAGCTTCCAGTATGAGACACGACCTGATTGACTAGCCTCAATACTGTAAAGTAGACAAACCTTGCTTACTGAAGTCTTGGGCAGGAGGCACACTGGATAAGAGAGGATTGGAAGGAATCTTCTTCATAATAGTCATAATTGGGCCCCTAAACTGGCCAGGTAAAAGATCCAGATGGTGAGGGGGAATAAATCTAAGTCAATGGCGCAAGATGGCATAACCAGATAGACAGGAGCAGAGCTAGGAGGAAAAAATAGGTGTGAGTGTATTGTGTAGTATATTCACAAAGATATGCAAACAGAATGATTATATTAGTGCAAAAATAGATAATTTCTGCAAGAAAATAATGGGTTCTGGGCATAAAGTTGTTTATTGTAAGATGTCAACAATGAGAAAGGATTCTTTTTCTCACTACTGATGAGGAGCAACTTTTTGGAAAGCTTTGAATACAAGATTGAGAAGAAGAGAAGTATATTTTATTGGTTAATAGTTTAGGCTTATATATCTTTTGCTGTGGCAGAGATTTAGTTGGACCAAACACAGAGGTTGGTTATGTGTAGGATGAGTTTGAGTTGCTGGATACTTGGAAAGTCATGTGATATTGCTTTGTTGCTATTCCTGGTATGTCAAACTGTATATTGGAAAGGCACCAAATTGGGCAATGACTGGATGTTAAGTGAATTGATGATAGCCAGAATACTAGTACATCCAGCTCCTTAACACTACTTATAATTATTGAAGAATACTTAGCCTTTTGTGCCACCAGGCCTCTGATGGCATCATTTTCAGTGATACTTGCAAATTTCTTTTGGAATTTGTCCACTTGAGCCTAGGTTGGATGGGCATTGGCTGTTTATTTATGGTCATGGGTTTGGCTGCAGCATGCCAAAGTGCCACAGCTATTAATAGAACTTGCAAGCAACTGGTTGTCCAATCAAGCAATCAAATGATTGCTTTCACAATTTACCAAGTCTCAATAGTAAAACCCCCTATTTTTGCTTATCTTTGATTCCAGGGTTTTTCAGTATGTGGGCCTTGAAAATCTCTGGCCATTCACAGTCAAAGAGAGGGGGTTTCTTCTGAAAAGCTAGTTGGTAGTGTTTTTCACGTAGTTAGTTGTACTATCTTCAGATAGGATAGTTGATTGTCTAGGGCTTTCTGGGCCCTGACAGGTTCATTTAAAATTTATTATCAAAATGATGATACTGCAATTCTCATCATATTATAATTCTTATACTATTTAAATTTACATCTTCAAAATTTGCAGACTTTAGGTTCACGTCATTCTTCCAATGGGACTTTGGCACTTGGGAAGTCTTTACAGGCAGCTAATTCTGGGTTGGCTGGTGCTGGAAAATAGAAGTGCTAACACTATATTTCTCTGTTCTTATTTTCTGTATCATGTGGCCTTATCATGAATGACAGTTCTCCCAAAATAAGTGGAAAACTTTCATTAGGAGAATTGAACTTAGGGCCTGACTCTGATAGTTGTGAGGACCCTGAAGACCATCAGGCTGTCTGCTTGTATTTTTTGCAGCTAGCCAATGAAAGAGCTGGAGCAAGTGGTAATTTAAACCTGGTTAATCAACAAAATTTGCAGGCTTGCCGGGCCACATATTTGCAAAGTATAGAGGAACATCATAGGACAGAGATTAATCCAGGCCAGTCTAGATTGCTAGAAGCACTGAATCAACATGCCATCACTCCTATATTGACTGATGGGTCATCTGGGGAGGGATTTACTGCTCAGCTTGATAAGTTGAAGTCTCAAGGAAACTAAGATAATAGGTTAAAAGTCCAGGTCATGTGATCTCAGGGCATCTGGTGACCCTGAAGTGACTCCCAGAGATGCTCAGACCATGGGACCAGGGTTGACCTGGCTTAGGATTTCTGAAGGTCACTTGATCCAGATTGACAGAAACACTGGTGGCAATGATGAAGCCATGAGGATATTATCTTTGAACTGTCAGATGAAAGTCATTTCAGCAGAAGAAACAGCAGACCAGAATATTCAGGATGGGGCCAGAGCTCTCAGGTCAGAAGAAACTGAGCAACTTAGCAATCAGGTGATGGACTAGATTCTGAACTTAGCATTTGGAATGGTATTTAAACTCCATGAAGTCTTGACAATTGGTATTGTCATTCTGAAATAAAAATAAGATTATAGGACCTTGGTTCTACCAATTTATTCCTTTTTTTGTCTTGGTTGTTTTCATTTTACTACTGTTCCACAGAAAATACGGGGCTGACAGCCTGCATTCCTGAGAAAGCTCCTGAAACCCAGCCCACATTTTATTGTCCTCCTGGAGCATTCTTGGGCCCACTGCATTTTTCTGACTATCCACTTAAACCAGAGTACAGAGAGTTTACTGTGAAGGAGACCCCCCGCACAGACCACCTGGCCTAACAGATAACCCAAAAACAGCCTTTCACAAAGATACTTGATGTAAGCAACCAGACTTCAAAACCTGTGTGAAACACAACTATTTGCCTGCCTACCAGACAGATATAAAAGTGCCACAGACACCCAAACCTGACTGCCTACACCCCATCTCAGGTCTGTCTTCTCTCACAGCCAACCAATATGCAGGCATTGTCTACATCACCTTGGCTGGGTTAGTCAACACTATGGTTCCAGCCGCTGGACCCTGGGCCTTAGTCAGCTGATCAGCATTTTATCTCATCAAGTTAGCACCCCTTCTATGATAGGCTCTACCCTCCCCCCAACAGAGCAAGTTGGCAGCCAAGGCTAACAGTTTTTTCCTGGGTGCGGTACCCTGACAGGCCTGGCCAAATACACCATTGATTTGATGCTGAGAACTGATGTTGATGAGTGTTCAATGGAGGGTTTATTTTTAGTTTCAGTCTTAACCTTCTTTTGAAAAACAGCTACCTCAGCATAGGTCTGGATTTTTTAATGACGTACATTCTACTGGGGTCAACACTACTGTCAAGATTTTTGGATCTTGAAGAAAAAGAAGTATAATTTTTATTGTTCATATTAGGTATGTTGAGATATGTGAATCTGTATGAAGACAGATGTGCTTCTATTGGTGTGAATAGATGTGACAACGGGCTGTGTTTTGTTGCTGGTTGATCCAAGTGATGAGGAAGTACTGTGCTCCTTTGGAGATGCGACACCGTCAGTGGTAGTTTGGCAGGAATTTGAAAGTATCAATAAGTTGCTCTTACTGTACTTTGACACTACTACTATTTGGACTAGTAGTAATGTAGATGTGTATTAGTTGTCTGCCTTCCAAGTGATCTTGGAAGGACTCTTTATAGTTGACAGCTAGCGGCCAAACTGGCGTCTAGCTGTGGACAACTCTTATTAGCTAGCCTATCATCCCCAAGCTACTAGTTTCACCCCCTAGAGTTGGGTCCTAAAACCTGAATAAGGTTTGAGATGAGGTAATATTTTAGGCTGCTGATTTCTTCTCTTCAGCATAGATATACCTTGACTTAGTAAGGCAAACTAAGTTGACACCCAATTCAGCCAACCTGCCCTTGTGCTCGGTATAATGTGCAGAATTTGCACGGGCGGTCTTCTGTCTCACTTCTTGGTGAAACAGGATGTTGTAATTCCCTGTTCCACTCTCTGAGTCGGGTTTGTGTCCCTATTCAGAATCTGGAATTCTTAACATCTAATTATAGAAGCTTCTGGATTGGCTCGTGACCTGAGACCCAGAATGTCTCAGGTGTCTTCTGACTTGGAAACCATATCAATCTTATTATAGTTTCTCTGTATTCCAGAATAGCTGTGTCACTCTGGCTGTGATCCGTCCAATGTCAACCCACAGCTTCAGTGATAGGGATATGGATCAGTCAACTCTAATAGATCAGGATTTCCTGACAACTACTTTTGGAAAATCTCCCTGGTTTTGTGGGCAGGTCATCAAACAATTTTTGAATTTGAGCCCAAAAAAAATGTGGGCAGCCAGCCTCTTGGCTATCAGCCTGTATTTCCTGGGGACCAGGATTTGATTCTTGGATTTGACTCATGTTCAATATTAGAATTAAAATGCTATTCTTGACATATAGCAAGTTCTTTGTCCTGCTCTAGCATAAGCAAGAGGAACTCATCTCTAAGCTGTGAGATCTTGCCAATTGAGTGCCTCTCACAAAGCTTATAGTCGATTACTCTTGTCCATAAAGGATATTTAAGGTGTCATTAATGTAAAGTATAAGGCCTCTGAGCTTAAGCAGAAGCTTGAGCTCATTGCAACTGGCCTCCTGAAAGAGGCCAAGATGAAAAAGGCTAAAAATCCTGAGGAATAAACTGTGCTTTATTTTGCTTCTATATTTTTTACTTTGAATTTTTTACTTTTTAGTTTTAATTTTACAGTAGTTTTAAAAGCTATGGTGTCAAGCAAAAATGCTTCAGATTTAAACAAATTTATCTCAGATGTAAACAAAAATAACTCAGATGTAAGTGAAATTAAAAGCAAACAAATTTATATTAATTTACTATAGATTTGGATTCATTTCAACTTTGTTTTCAGATGCTTTGATTTTGTTTACATCTAAGTTGAATTCAATTAAATCTGAATTATTTTTGTTTGTTGCCATAGCTTTTAAAACTACTGCAATTTTAATTTTTAATTTATTTATTTTTAATAATTCAATAGATTTCAAAGCTCTGGCGCTAAGCAACAAAAACCTATCTGTAAGCAAAAACACCTGAGATTTAAACAAAATCAAATCAGAAGAAAATAAATTAGAGGTGAATTCAAATCTATTTAGAATCAATATAATTTTTTAATTTTGTTTGCATTTGAATAGATTTTGTTTAAAATATAAGGTATTTTCACTTAAATCTTGGTTGTTTTGGCTTACAGATGAGTTTTTTTGCCTAGCACCAGATCTTTGAAACTACTGTAATAATTTTTTAGGTATACCTGATAAGTTTCAGATGAAAGATTATAGTTAAAAGTAAATGAAATGTTGTATTTTTTGTTAATTTACTAGTAAAACATATGATATTCTCAGTTGTCCTTATATAAAGTATAACAAATAAATAATTTTTCAATTTTTTAGTGATTATAATATTTGACCTCACCTTATTTTTTTAGAATTTTAATATTTATGGTAACAAAAAGTATTTTTATAATAAATAGTGTAATTATAAGAGTAAATTTAGGGTTACTTGCTTACTTCTCCATATTAGTTGGGGCATGTTTATAAGCATTTTTGAGTTTTTCGAGGTTAACTTAGTATAATTATCAGTATAGGATACTTTTTACTCTAAATGTTTTCAGTAAAGCAAGTGTTAGTTAAAAAAGCCTCACTTTCCAGCAGTTGACTATCCAAAACCCGGGTTTTCACTTTACTTAATAGTTGATTACCAGGGAGTCAACTTCACCAAAGTTACAAGCTTAATGAGAGTGTTATTAATGAATCAATTGATTTGAACAATTCAAATAACACTAAGAGATAAAAGCAAATACAGCTTGCATAAAGTAAATGTCCCGTATTCTCTTACTTTGTTCAAGGTATTTTTGTAGTTCACTGCTACATCACTCTCAAGCTGAACTTTTCAGTATATATTATTTCTCGTAGATGAGTGGTTAATGTTAAGTAGGCTGGTGTAGCGGTGAACGACAAAATTGAGTAAAACGAAGATATGGTAACAAAAGCGATTATTTGATAAATCGACTGTTAGTATTTAAGGCTAATAAATAGCCTTATCAGAAATCTCAGATTAGCTGAGATAACGCTATCACACTGGTAAGCCACAGGCAGGCTAAATTATAATTAGATCCTCTGGCCACAAATTCCGAAAGATTAATCAAAAGGATGACAAAAGCAAAGTGTGACATAAGCCTAATCAATTTGGGCAAAGGTTGGTGGATAGATCGTGCTATTGGGCATGTTTCGGATTGAAGCGTATCTAATATATGGCAACAGCTGTGGCTGCTTTTTAAACACCAAATCAGATATACATTCCGTCTATTCAAGCCCTAACAAAATATAAGGAAGTCAATTAGCAGTAAAACCAAATGTCGATATTTAATCCGTAAAGCTATTTTAAAGAAGCCTTTCTTTTCAGCAGAAATAAAATTTGCACATTATTTGCTCATTTTAGAGACCCGTTTTTTCATATGACAAACTCATTTAGGCTTTAGGCTTAAATTAGCATGTCATCAACTACCAAGAATTATGCCAACCGAGTTTTAAATCTTCAAAAGCAGAGAGCTGAAGATCAAGTATGCGCTGATTGTAGGGGTGAAAGTAAAATACTACCATTATTCTTGTCGCTTACCTTTAGATCCAAGGTGGGCATCATATAATCTGGGGATCTTCATTTGCTTAACATGTTCTGGAATTCACCGCTCTTTAGGAGCACATGTTTCTAAAGGTATCTATAAGCTCTTTCTGAGCTAAAGTTTTAGTTAAATCAATTGATCTTGACAACTGGACAAAAGAACAAGCCAAGGTATTGCAAAAAATATTAATGTTTAAAATAAGTGCATGAAAGATTTAGGGAATAAAAAGGCAAATGAGTACTGGGAAGAAAAATTTAGGGACAAATCCACAACTTCCTCACAAGTAATCTACTCATTAGATCTGTATTAAACTTTAAAGTAGCATGGATGAATGGATTACAAAAAAATATATTGAAAAAGCCTTTACTAAAAACTCAACTCTTCCTAAAGGGATCAATCAGCCCGAAGAGGATCTTGTGGAGAAAACTTTTGTAAGTTCAAGCTTAGATGCTGTTCTTAACTTTGAAATATTTATTATCTTTTAGGATAAAGATTTGTCAATGTCTCAGGATCAACCAGATTCAAAGCTACTACAAAGTCCTACACAGTGTAACCTTTTACTATCCTTGAAGGGTGCTGAATTTTTTTCTCTATCACAAGAAAACTAAAGAATTTTTAATTTTTAGTATTTTGATATAATTACATTTAAATATTTTGAAGTATATAAATTTAATAGTATAACTCAAATTCAAATGCATAAAGCTTTTTCAATGTTCTAAACAATAATTCTATAGAGTATCTTAGGATTTTATTGACTTTGCTGGTTAACTTAAGCACTGTTAATTTCTTTAGGGGATACAGAACAGCATCACATGTATCAGTTAAGCTTTATGAAAAATGTTTTTGGCAACTTGAATTGGTTATTTATAGCATCTTCCAAATTGGTGGCTAAAACTATAGTGTTTTTTGTAGAGGCAATTAGTTTAATGATATTTTTGATGATAAAAAGTTATTAAGACTTGGTTTTCCTAATTAAAAAGTATCTTATCAAAAGTAATGAAAAATAAATCATTGACTTTTAAAGCTTTCTAATGATAGTGTCAAGATTTTTGGGTCTTGAGTTTTTATTATGTTTATTTAGGGGATTCATAGACATTGGGTTTGTGTTGGCAGGCGGATCTATGTAACAACAGATGTACTTCCTATTGGTGTGGATGGTACAGATAGAGTTCTGTCTGAGAGCAATTGGGTATAAGGACTCTCTTTAGATGGGACACTGGCTTTGGCGAGATGACGGAGGATCCTGGGGTACTTATCAATACGCTCTTGTTACAGTAATTTTTAAACCTGTTGAGATAAATAAAAAATCTCAGTCTAAACACGAAAATAACTCAGTCTAAAAGCGAATTCAAAGTGGATCCAAATCTATTGTAATTTAATATAAATTCATTGATTTTCAATTTTGTTTTTAGACTGAGATGTTTTGTTTATTTCAACAGGTTTGAAAATTACTGTAGTATGTGACACTACTGCAATTTGATTACAGTAATGTGAATGGTTGTAAATTGACTACCCACCAAATAGATTTGGAGGGGTCTTTTATAGGGTGTTATCCCTATTATCAGGCTGATGCCTGGTTGCTGTTAACTCTTGCTAGTTAGCCTATTATCCCCAAGCTACTAGTGCCAACCCCAGAGTTAAGATTCCAAACCTTGCAGGGTCTTGAAATGACATAATTGTCTTGCCGGTTGCATCTTCATCTGCAGGACAAACTTCAATGTTTGTTTGTACATCCTTGTTTTTATTGGCTAAACTTTTCATAGAGCTAAAAGACCCAGATGTGTTGGATGGGCTTCTGTCCATTTTCTTGGCTAATTATGCTGATATTTGGTTCTTTTTAGCGAAGAAAATCAAATACAATCTGGCCAGTAGTGTGTCCACTTATCTAGTGGTTGTAATCCAGAATGCCCAAGTGATTATGAATTTAGGGAATTTTGGTCTGAATCAACCTTCTGTCAATTAAATGCCCTGCTTTGTTAATTTAATCAGTATGGTTCAATAATTGAACATTAAGAATAGAGGATTCTATTCTGGCTGCATCTTGTCCCATTTTCTAAGTAGCCAATGTTATGAGGAGATATATCAGTCAAACCTATTTGAATCCAAATTTTCTGACAGATATATACAAGAAATTTGTACATTATTTATTTGAAATCACTCAAATCAGAGAATGTGCACTTTTACTATGGAGATTCAAATCTAGCATTTTTTTAAACTTCAGCCATATTGCTACTAATTAACTTTAAGCTTTTGATGCTTAATAAGGTTATTTGTGTATTTTTAACCAATTGAGTGTAAAAATCATTCTTGGTTGTAATTTACTAAAAAATATAATATTACTCTGAGAGATCAAACAAATTGATATTTTAGCTATTGACATTAAACTAACAGTCAAGCCTTTTTTAACCAACACAGTAGTTTTCACAGCTATGACGCTAAGCAAAAATAGCTCAGATTTAAACAAAACAAAATCAGATTAAAGAAAAATACAAGTATCAGTGTAAAATATAAAGAGTGCTAACAGGAATTTTATGGTGTTGATAGGCTTAATGGCTCAACATGTCAACAAATAAACCAAAAAACAAACAAATATAATAAAACACAGTACAAAATACACAGATCACAAAAAAATCATTTCAGTTGTCCTTCAGTAAAAATATGGATCATTATTATTTTTGTTATGCCTAGGTGCCAGATCAAATATTTTATAACTTAACTACATTTTTACATCTTCAAGTTATTCAAAATATGTCAAATATGATCAAGTTTTTAAGCTTCAAATAATCTTTGAACTATATGAAAATATTTAAGAAAATTTATTATCCCACAGGGTTAAAATTGCAACCTTTGATATTACTGAGAATATCTTAAGTAAATCATACAAAATAAAAATAACTGTGATGAGTTGCATGGGAGAGTAATAGCAGCCCCAAAGTTATAAATGTTATTACCCTATCTTTTGCTCATCATAAATATTCTTAGTTTGTTTCAGAAAAAAGGTTGTTGTTTTTGAAAGACTGATGACTCTATTTAAAATACACCCTCTAGTAAGCTGCCCTACTTCATGAACTTTCCCTAATATATCACTAGCATTTTCTGATATTTTTGTTTCTCTGATATCACCACATGATTTCAAATGATAATTTGTCTCAGAATATTCTGAGAAACTTTCAAATTTTAAAGGCAAAGTATATAAAATCCATCTTTCATCAAATATGAAAGATTGATGGTCAGATTTTTAACTTCAAGCTCCCTTTTTATAGGCCTAAATTTTCTTTCATAAATGTCAGAAAATCTGCAGCCTGTGATATTCTATCATCCACTAGATGATATCCTAAGGTTTCTAACATTAGGAAAGCACAGAAAACCTGTGCCTTTGGCATAAACTGTGGTCCAGAATACTTTTTTGTCTGCAGAAGTAGCAAGTCTGACTGGGCCCAAAGCTAAAGAATTGTGTCACAAGTAGAAAACTCCTGTTGACCATGCTCATAGGAATACCTCCACTATGAGATTAAAACCCTGATACCCTGTGGGCCTCCAGCCTGCAGGACCAGCCGCCCGCAGATTTTTGGGCTTGAACCAGAGCAGGATTTGACTTTGGGGAATCCCCTAAAGCTTGATGAACCAAAACCACCTACATTGACACTCCCCACACTACAGTAGTTTTAAAAGCTATGGCAACAAGCAAAATGAACTCAGATTTAAACAAAATCCAACTAGCAGGTTAAAATATACACTCTGTTAACAGGAATTTTTGGCGCTAATAGGCAAAATAAGTCAACACAGCAACAAAGTACTCACGCGCAAAGCAAAACCATTCAAAATGCAATCCAAAATACATGGATTCACAAACAAAATGGTGTGAGTTGGCTTTTGGTGTACATATGTTTACTATGTGAATTGGTGACAAAATACACCCACACATGGTGTGTCAAAACTCAATCCAAAAACAAAACACAATAGGAACTCAAACCACAAACAAAATCACTCACACAGTTTGTGCAATGGATTGTAATCAAGAATGATACCAAGGCATCTAAAATAAGACACGAGATTTGAAACATAAATTTTAAAAATATTGTGTTGGGTGCTTATATTTGGCATAAAATCTGGGGAAAAGGGTGGGAATTATTTTGGGTATTCAAAAATGGGCGTTGTAAACCAGAAATAACCAATTAAGAAATAAAAAATCTATAATTGTGATATTGGGTGGGAAAACCTCTAATTAAATATCCATATTCAGATAAAAGCAAAAATTAAAATTAGGAAGTAACTTAATTAAAATTTATTTAGTATTTTATTAAATTTTAAAATGGGAGGAACACAACACCAGAGTACCAATGCACCCTTTGTGCGCCGTGGTTGTGGTTGCCCCCGCGGGTCAAAGAATAGACTCAGTACAACACAGGTGCCTACTCAGGAGGGAGGCAGAAGATGAGAGTTCCATAGTGACGCTGCACTGACACAGCTGGTTCAAGGAGCACAAGCTGCTAGGGTGCAGAGCATAAACCCTCGGGTCCCAAAGCTGACCTGGAAGCCAACCAAGGTCACCACTACCAAAATGGTTAGAAACAAGAAGGTAGAACTTACTTTGTATGTGTTTGACGCTGTGTACCGGCAAGAGTTGGTCCCGTCAGCCATGCTGGAGAAGGTGAAGCCTGTACTTGATACTAGCTATGAGCCATACATAAGCAATGGCAATCAGGAGGACAACAAGGAGACCAAGTTCTTTCAAACTGATGAGGGACAACTGGTGCGCAAGAAAGTTGCAGCCTTCTACAACAAGGTGCCTATGCCCTGTACCTTGCCCAATGCTGATGAGTCAATCCCCACCGCTAAAAAGCCCGCTCAGAAGTGCATCCCTGACATCAAATGCATCATCCTGCTTAATCTAATGCGTGAATCAGGCAATTACAAGGAGGCCGCAGCCATTGTCGGGGTGGATCCCAAGTACGCCTCAAAGACCTTCAACAAGTTCCTCAACACGGGTCGAGTCCTTGCCGCGGAGAAATCCTTGCGTGTGTTGACCATGCTCACAAAGGAGCACAAATGGGCAATCTGCCAGTGGATAACCCAAGATTGCCATCTTGAACTGGCAAATATACAGGCCATGGTCAAGTCCGCTTTTGGGGTTGAGGCCTCAATTTCCTTCTATTATCATTTGGTCAAGGGAATGCAATTTTCCCTGAAAAAACTCAGGGTATCCCCATACAATTGGAACAGCCCAGCCAATATTGAGACCCAGAGAAAATACGCAGAGGCGTATACTTCCCTAAAAGCCAAGGAGACAGTCAAATTTTACTACATTGACAAATCAGCATTTGCCTCGTCAATGCGCAAAGAGTATGGGTATGTCCCCAGAGGCTCCAATGACGGGATGGCTCAACGTGCTGCAGTCCGCGCCACAGCCTATTTGATGGTGGCTCTCCTCGGTCCAAAGGGGGTTGAGCTCTACCAAATGATATTGGGATCTCACAATAGCCAGACCTTCATATCATTCCTCCAATTGCTCCAGGAGCACCTGAGGCGCACAAGCCCGGGCTTCACCAACGTAATTGTGCTGGACAACGTTGGTCTCCACAAGATGGCAAATATTCTTGAAGAATTTCCATCAATTGACACAAGCATTGCAGTGGGCCCCCAGCAATTGGCCACGGCAAATATGCGCCTTCTCTTCCTCCCTGCCTATTTGCCCTTCCTAAATCCCATCAAGGAAGTCTTTGGGTGGCTCA
The DNA here is from genome assembly GCA_014839935.2 of Entomophthora muscae. Lineage (NCBI taxonomy): Eukaryota > Fungi > Entomophthoromycota > Entomophthoromycetes > Entomophthorales > Entomophthoraceae > Entomophthora > Entomophthora muscae. Next base: position 110,632 of record QTSX02007149.1, on the reverse strand, counting down.
AGCAAGGAACCCCAACTGGGACAGAGGACCTTTTTGATTTGCTGCAGGCCGGGATCCATACCCTCCCAGCTGAGACCGTGACCAAATTCTATGGCCACACTGATTTGTTTATCCCTGTGTGCCTTGTGAATCAGCCAATCAATTAAAGGCTTAGCTTATCCTACTTTTTTTATATATCCTCTAATTTACTAATCAAGATTCATTAACTAACATTTTATATTTAGATGTTTCCAAGCCCGCAATCACATTCAGCAGCACCATCAATGAAGGTTAGTGAATTATTTATTCATAATCATTTTTATTATTGTATCCAAGGGTATCTCAAACACTTGATAATGAATTACACAAACACATCAATATCATTTTTGGCAAATAAATATAAAAAGCAAACTAAAAAATAAATAAATGTAAATCATAAAAATTAGAAGTAGATTTTATTGACATATATTATATGCTTTTATTAAAACCTTCCCTAGAATTTATTTTGTAAGTAATGTTTGCTAAAATATTATTTTATAAAATTATTATAATAAAAATAATCTAAAGGGTAAATATATTTATTGGAATAGGGGATATATTAGGAGCACCTATAATGGGTTCAGCGGTATGTACCCACCCTGCAATGGAGGTGGCGCACAACCTCCACCGCCACACCGTGGACAGTGGATACACTCTGGTTAAAATACTCCCGCCTGCTGGTGAAAGGCAGAATGGTTAGGTGGGAGTGAAGCAGCAGCTTCTCAGGCGGGGCCGCAAACCCGTAGATTCCAGCCAGGACCAGGGCGTCCTGGATAACATGGTCCACTGAGTCATATCCAGGGGGGGACCTTCTTCCCGTTGAGAGCAAGCCGGGCCTTGTCAATCCCCAGAAGGACCCTGTCCAGGTCCTCCACGCTGGCCCTCATTCCAAAGTAAAACAGGAATCCCAGGTAAACCACCAAGTGAAGCCTTTGCCCAGCAAAGGCTTCCGTAAACTCGCATAATTTATTGTATACTGCGCTTATTTTTTTCTCATGTTTAGTTTTGCCAAAGGTAAGATCCATAGCTTCTGGGACCCCCGTCTTGTTGGCACTCCAGGCCAGCCCAAAGTCTGCCAGGAGGATTTTAGTCTTCTTCACAGCTGTTGCATCCACAACAGCCAGTTTTTCTACCACACACCCAAAGTTCTCCAGCAAGTAGGACAGGGTGTGCTCCACCGGGAAGCAGAAGCAAGCAGCCGTATGAGCCTGGCCTATCTCCGGCATATTCTTGAATGGGAGCGTTGCCAGGACGTCCCAAACATGCTCAATGGAGTTTACACAGTAAGCTCCACTGAGGTTAACCGGGTCCAGGCGGACCAGTTGAGAATCCTTGTAGGCAGTAACTGCCCACTTGGATGCCCCCTCTTCATGCGTCAGCCCAGCCAATGCCTCCCTGGACATTGGGAATGCATTGTGAATCCTATCTTTGAGCTTCTGCAAGACAGGGGGAGACAGGAAAAGCTGCTTTGCCACGTGAGTGGCAAAATTTGAGTAGAAGGTTGGGGGAACAAAAGGAACCAGGACCCAGAGGAGTTCACCATCAACATCTTCTAAAAAAAGGTAAGTATTTATGAATTTTTATTAAATTTATTTTTTAGGTTACCTTCTTGGGTTTCTTCTTTGCCGGCAGCTTTGGCAGGCTTTGCCATCCTTGGCGCAAGCAGCTGTGCGGGCGTCTTAGTGTCCTCCTTGCAGGCTCTCTTGGCAGGTTTGAGATGTGCATACATCTCAGGGTCGTCCATCCAGACAGACAGTGCAGAGAGGGCAAAGGACTTGAATTGCAAGCCTTCAACCACTGTCTTCTGAATGTTGAGTAGGCGCTCTATTGTCTTCTCAGGTGTGTCCAGTATTTTGGTCATGAGTGACTTGGTGGACACCTTTTCAATTTTGTCCCCTTCAAGGACGGCAGACTTCACCTTTTCCTTGACCTTGCAGTCAATTTCTTTGATTTTGGCAATTGCCAAGTCAAGGTCTCTTAGAAGTTTTTCCAATTTGCTCATTGATTTTTTACTAACCTTTTCATATGTTTTTATAGCTCTTGCCCCAATAAATTCTGTATTATTTTGATACAATTGCCTCTTTGTTTATTCCTTTTTGTTTTCCCATTTACTACATTATCCCACCTTTTTACCCATTTTGTATATGTTTTACATACATCTCAATATGTGTTGTTTGCTTTGTGTGGCATTGTTTCCCTGGTTACCATATTATTTTTAGCGCTTGACACAGCCCCTTGTGAAAATATTAACAACAATTTGGTGATCAACTGAACTTAATTAGAAAATTATAGTGTTAATTGTATTTAGATAAAGTTGTTACTGATCTGAATTCAAAACCTTAATGATAAACTTTAAGTCAATCAGGAGCCAAGTGATAAAGTGATTGTTGTGACATAAAGGGTCATTCAATAATTCTTTGATACATGTGCGCTAATTAATATGATTGGCTGGATGTTTTGCCATTGTATGCCATTGCCGCTGTGGCAAGTTGTTGATGGACTAATGCTAACCCAGCAGCTGATTGGGCACTAGTCCATCAACAACTCACCATAGCGGCAATGGCGTACAATGGCAAAACATCCAGCCAATCATATTAATTAGCACACATGCATCAACAAATTATTGAATGACCCTTTATGTCACAACAATCACTTTATCACTTGGCTCCTGATTGGCTTAAAGTTTATCATTAAGGTTTTGAATTTGGATCAGTAACAACTTTATCTAAAAACAGTTAACACTATAACTTTCTAATTCAAATTTAGCTGATCATCAAATTGTTGTTAATGTTTTCACAAGGGGCTATGCTTTGATGCTAAAAAAACTGTGTTCAGGATCTAGATACACACCATAGTAAATATATGATTTTATAGAAATAAGCTGAACATAAAGAATAAAACCAACTATAAACAAAGAGAACATGAACAATTGAAATTCAAAATAAAGATAATATAAATATAAAATTTTTGGTGACAGGGGGTTTATTGAGGTGGGGGGAGTGATGCCTAGGAGGCAGAATAACGCAGGAAGGAAGACGTAGAGGCAGTGCTGGCCTGGGGGGTCTGGGATTGGGTGGGTTGGGCTTGCGGGTTAGGGGTGTTGGTGGTGGGGGTGGAGGCAGGAGGATTTCGCGTGATGGCCGCCATATACCGCTTGTTGTACTCCTCATTAGTCATTGGCAGGATGGGCTGGTAAGTGGCAGTGGCCCAAGGTGGAAGGTGCTTATCCTTACGTGATTGGCTGCCCATGTTCACATGGAAAACCATTTGCGCAAACAAGTCAGCCACCATTTGGCAACCAAAGAGAAAATTGTGATCAAAGACCCCAAGATAGAGGTTGTTGAAAGCCTGAGGGCGGCGCTCCCGTAATATGGATCCCATGTTGAAGAAGACAACATCTCCCAGATAGACATTGATGTGGCCAGCTGGGTACACAGATGCTTGATGCCCGCGTCCCTGGATGGTCTCAAGGGCAGTGGAGCTACCCTCCATCTGGTGGCTCAAGAAAACCCAATGCTTTGAATTTGAGCCATCCCAGGAGTTGAGCAATCCACCGAGGATGTGGCTGTATGAGTACCCATCAACAAAATCAGGGTTTGTTTGATAATAGACAAAACCCTTGGCCAACACAGCCAGAAATGCACCAATAAACGTCCCCTTCTTGACCTTCTTCCTTCCTTTTTGAGTGGTGGCTTTTCCCATCTCACCAAAGTCATCAAAAGCTAACAATAGCTTGTAGTAGGAGTGTTGCACCTGAGGTTCAAATCCCGCCTGCCAATGTATCTTACAATACACAGGGGGCGCTCAATGAGTTGCCCCTTGATGTATCTAACGTTATGAATGAATCTGATGGCAATGTCAAATGGCGGGCACTTCATCCTAATTGGGAGCGTTGTCAATTCAACCTGCTGATCCCCACACAAGTTATTCCTTGGCTTCAAACCCTACATGGAACTCCCCACTATGCCATCCCTTGTGGCCTTGTGGCTTTCCCCATATAGTATATTAATCACAATATTCTATAATAAACAATACCTTATTCTTATTATTCTGTCCTCTCCTATTGGACTGTTGCCTTCCCCAATTCCAAATACTGAATCCTCATTGGTTCAGTTGCAACAGGAGATGAAAATGACATCATCTGACAGACTAGTCAGACATCAGACCAGGGTGGATTCAATGGCGGGATCATACAGGGAATCCTCAGCGCCATCCCATTGGTTGCCGGCAAAATTGGTAAGAACCCGTACAGAAGCCACCTTCCCGTACATCCAGAGCTGCACCATGCGCTCAGACACCCAAATGCCATGGTGAGCAAGTTGCTTCCGGACCTGGGTCAAGGGAAGCTTGGGGTCCCGCTGGAGGAGGTCAAGCATGATTGGGTATGCCTCAGTTATCTGGGACTCTTGGGCCTTCTTGGGCTTCTTGGCCGCCCCAATCCAATTCCCCCTGTTCATCATGCTGTTGAATTCCCGCATGACAGTAGCTTGGGTAAATTGCAATTGGTCAGCAATCTGATCCCAGGACAGACCCTGCAGGTTGAGTGCCACAATTTCTGAAGAATTTGGGCGGTGATGATTCATTGCTTGGGGCGCTGGGCGGGGGGAGCTGAAGCCTGATTGGCTGAGGGGGGGAGCAGGTTGGCTGGTGGCAGAAAGATGTTCCAAATCAGGGTTGCCATCCTAATTGGTTAGTCAATAGGCAGCTTGTGCAGGGGTGGGTGTGGGAGCAGGGGCAGAGCTAGACGCTAAGTGACTCTCAAACAAGTCAAAGCCATAGGGGTCAGTGATAAGGTACAGGTCAGCTTTCTTGTTACCTGCCTCAAAGCCTTGGGTGTAAACGGGTGCCTCTACGTTCTGAGCCTTGCCTCCATTGAAGCTGTCTTGGCTGTTGCTGGCTTGGCTGCTGGCGCCATTGAAGATGTTGCTAGTAAAAACCATTGTAAAAAACCTAGGATAAAATCACTAAAAGTAGAAATTTTAAAATTTAATGATTTATTTTTATTGTAATCTCAAGCCCATATTTGGAAGGTTCTGAAAACCATTTTATACAAATATGGAGCCATGAAAATGAATAAAATGCCTCTGTTCCTAAATTGGATTGCTGTTGATTGGCTGTTATACCATTATTTTTCTATTTTAAGCTGCTCATACTACACATCTTGTGTGAGTTCATTTTGTTTTGTGTTTGTGTAATCTTGCTTCTAGAGTACTCAGATTTTGTTTCATTTTGGTTCTTCTGTTGGTGTCTCATATGAATCCTGATTGGATTATAATATACTCCGGAATAGCATCCATCCATTTCACTTGTTGTGTCAGTTCATTTTGTTTGTGGGTTGAACTACACCACTTGATGTTTGATATAATTTTGTATAATGGGCGAGTGAAATTTCGTTTTTGGTTTGACATTTCATTTATTAACTGGCAATATTTAAATTATTTGAATCCTGAATCTTGCACAACTTGGATTTTGTTTAAATCTGAAATGATTTTGTTTAAATCTGAGTTCATTTTGCTTGTTGCCATAGCTTTTAAAACTACTGTACAAGTATCAGTGTAAAATATACAGAGTGCTAACAGGAATTTTATGGTGTTGATAGGCTTAATGGCTCAACATGTCAACAAATAAACCAAAAAACAAGCAAATATAATAAAATACAGTACAAAATACACAGATCACAAAAAAATCATTTCAGTCGTCCTTCAGTTAAAATATGGATTATTATTATTTTTGTTATGCCTAGGTGCCAGATCAAATATTTTATAACTTAACTACATTTTTACATCTTCAAGTTATTCAAAATATGTCAAATATGATCAAGTTTTTAAGCTTTAAATAATCTTTGAATTATATGAAAATATATATGAAAATTTATTATCCCACAGGGTTAAAATGGCAACCTTTAATATTACTGAGAATATCTTAAGTAAATCATACAAAATAAAAATAACTGTGATGAGTTGCATGGGAGAGTAATAGCAGCCCGCAAAGTTATAAATGTTATTACCCTATATTTGGCTCATTATAACTATTCTTAGTTTGTTTTAGAAAAAAATGTTATTGCTTTTGAAAGACTGATACTCTATTTAAATACACACTCTAGTAATATTCCCTACTTTATGAACTTTCCCTAATATATCACTAGCATTTTCTTATATTTTTGTTTCTTTGATATCATCATGTGATTTCAAATGATAATTTATCTCAGAATATTCCAAGAAACTTTCAAATTTTAAAGGCAAAGTATATAAAATCCATCTTTTATCAAATATGAAAGATTGATGTGCAGATTTTTAACTTCAAGCTCCCTTTTTATAGGCCTAAATTTTCTTTAATAAATGTCAGAAAATCTGCAGACTGTGGTATTCTATCATCCACTGGATGATATCCTAAGGTTTCTAACATTAGGAAAGCACAGAGAACATGTGTCTTTGGCATAACCTGCGGCCTGGAATACTTTGTTGTCTGCAGAAGTAGCAATTCTGACTGGGCCCAAAGCCAAAGAATTGTGTCACAAGTGACAAACTCCTGTTGACCATTCTCATAGAAACACCTCCACTACAGGATTTGAACCCTGATACCCTGTGGGCCTCCAGCCTGCAGGACCAGCCACCCGCAGATTTTTGGGCTTGAACCAGAGCAGGATTTGACTTCAGAAAATCTCCTAAATCTTGATGAACCAAAACCACCTACATTGACACTTCCCACGCTAAAGGTTACTGTTAACCCAACCAATTAGCGGGCAGGCTAAGCCATAGGTCCTGAAATAACCCGGGCCACCACAGAAGGGAAAACAAAGAAACTTCCTATAGAACACGGGCCACCTAGAGATGACCAATCCCATGACCTGACAAGGAAATTTGAGTATTCTCAGTTTAATTCAGCCAATTAATTAACTCCTGCAAAGGATGCCACCAAGGACTGGAAAAACCTGGTAGACAGCAGCACCTGGGCCAAAGAAATTTGTAAAAGTTTACCCATGGCAGATGGGCATACTTATACCCTGGACTGTCAGAAAGTTACCCATTGCCATCCTTGCAATAAAGTGACATGAACCTTTGGTTCAACCAGATCATACCATACGTGTTATTAGTTTACTTCATCTACAGTCTACTCCTCGCGGCTCTGCTCCTCGTGCTCACCTACCCCAAGAAACCGCAGACCAGCCTCCTGAACTTTACTGTCCACCAGGAGCTCCCATCAGCCCATTACATTTTACCAAGTACCCACCCAACCCGGTGTATTCAGAGTTTAATCTGGAGGAGATCCTAATCCACAACCATGAAGCTAGAACTAGAGAAAATGAAACCATATACAGAGAAGGCATCAAAATCACCATACCTCCTCTGCTATTCCGAGACAAGTATAATTTCCTGCCCGCATATTTGGTTCCAATGACACCGCCCTACATCCTGCAGCCCAACTGCCCGCAAGAATTTGTTGCTACTGATGAATCCACTTCTACCCAAGTATTTGTGGTGATGTATATCACCCTCACTGGATTGATTGATTCCATGGTGCCTACAAGCGGACCTTGGGCAGTCCTTGGAAAATTGTTATCTTATATTATAAAGTTAACCCCAATCCTGTGGTGGGCTCTCCCTTCTGGGCCCGCAGGCCATCCGCCTGCAAGTTCTCAGGAACCCCCCTCAGGTTGGATCCCTGACATTATGGCAATATACCTTAACAACAGTAACCTGGGCCCCAAGATATTGATAACTCTTGGGGCATATTGTATGCTACTTTCATTGATTTCAGCTTACTATACATACAAATTAGTTACTAACCTATTTACGTTGGCAATCCAACACCAAACCAGCACAGAACCAAAGGACACCTTGCTTGGCGTTGAGAAGGCCAAGACCCCAAAATTGCAGGTTCAGAAAATTATAGTCAATCAGACCACAACCAATGTCAGGAATGACAATTTGGATGCTCCTAAATCTCAAAATATGGAACCATAGTTGAACCCTGGATAAAAACCTTTGCAGACCGCCAGACCCATGGGCTGGGAACCCAATAACCCACTACTGATTGATAAAGTTGTTAACAGCCCGCCAGGACCTGAACCCTTAGCTGTCCCGCAGGATTCTGCAAGCAAACTGTCAGTGCAAGATGCCAAGAATTTCCCTGAAGTGCCAATGCCTGACACCGGCAGTTTGCTTGGTGAAATACACAAGTTACTTCATGAGAGTTATTCCAAACTCCCCCAAAGTCCTGGGGGAGGCACTGAACCCAAAGAGGCACCCAATACCTGAATTGACAAACAGAAGGATTCAAAGACTTCTCATCCCAAAGCAGCCAGTGGCAAACCGCCAGTGCGGAGCGCCACACTGCCATCTGAGACCCCTGATGCCAACCTTCCTGAGTCCAGAAAACCCAACCAGGAATTGAAGCCTGGTAGTGTGGTATAAATACCTGCCAGGCCAAGATCAACCCCCATTGTCATTTTTAAATAAAGGTTATGAGATATTGGTTTTCCCAATTATTGATGTATTTTATTATTGTCATCTGACAGTTAACTCAAAGATCATCTGACCCCCCTGCCTTCCTGCCAGCTACGTACTGCCCACCAGGTGCTCCCTTTGGTCCTGTCCATTTCACAGAGTACCCCTTAAAGCCTGAGTACAAGGACTACACCACCAATAACATACTAGCCCAGGATCCCTTGGCCAGAACTAAAGAGTTAATCAGATATAACCAAGAAGGCCCTTGGTACGGGCAACCTCCTGAATTAACTCATACAGAATGGAACATCCTCCATGTTGACAATTTCAAAATTTGTTTTTGCTTTATCTTTTATAATTTCAATTAAAAGATCAAAATAAAAATCAAACATTGCTTCTATTATCAGTGTCAATTATTTAATTAAGAAAAAAATAATCTTTAATATTGAAAATAAGAAAAATATTTTTGAGAATTGTCAACATGGAGGATGTTCCATTTTCTATGAGTTAATTCTGGAGGTTGCCCTTGGTACGTTACCAAACCCCTCCTGTTCAGAGATAAATACAACTTCCTTTCTACCTACCAAATGAACATGGACCCACCTGTAACCCCCCAAACCAATGCCTGCCTCTACCACTGAGCTCCCACTGGACCATACCAACAAGATTTTAGAAATTTTATACATTACTCTCACGGGAACAATTGATACTATTGTCCCTGCCGCCAGTCTGTGGTTGTGGGTGGGCAAGTCAATGTCCTATCTCATTAAGTTAGCACTGTCAAGAAACGCCCTGACACATCTTGTGTTACAAAAATGCCTTGGGAAACCCCTACTGTTTTACGCAATGCTAATGCTAGTTTGATGACTCTTCTAGCTGCTCTAGACAATGAGTTATGGCTTCTTAAAGTTTGGCCGCCAGCCGAACTTCCCAACCAGTGCAAAATACGAAATTATGCAACCAAGGCACAAGAATTGATGCAAATCTTAATTCGAGCATAACTCAGCAACTACTAGACGGATTTGGACGTCCAAACACGCATTTTGAAGCCAAACACCAGGAGAGTCAATCTGTGCTAATTTTTAATAAAATACGGATGCAAAGCCTGATGTGCAGGATTTTTCAAAGAAACATGAGTCATGCTGTTCAGAAGATACCCAAAACCCAAGTCTGATGCCACCAGCAGAGTCCCTAAGACTGTCAAGCAGATTTAGGAAGATTCTAAAGAATCTAATGGAATGGTATATAAAGGTGTTGCTCACAATGATCCCCTTGTGATCATTCTAAGTTAGCCTTGAAAAGAAGTTTTAATTTAGTTTGATTTAAATATTAAGTTCAGTCAGATGGAAACCAGTCAAGACCCTCTGGGCCCTGACAAGCACCAATCTTTTGGTGGGCCCTTCTCACTCAGTCCGCAACCTGTCAGTGTCAGGGCCCAGAATGAGCCAGACAAAACCCTATGTTACATAGTTTCAACGCCTGCAATTGAACAATTGTGTTGTCAATTACACAGATTTACCCAAAGGAAACTTTAATTCCAAGTGGGGAATCAAACCCTGGTCAAGGCCAAACCTGGGGGCAATTGGAAACCGTCCTAAAGCCAAGCAAAAAAAGATTTCAATTGACCCACACCCTCTGAAACCCAGAAATGGGGACTTGGGTTGCCAAATGGCCCAAAATTCCCCTACCAGCTTCCCCAGGGCAAAAATAATGAAACTGATCCATCTAACTGACAAATCAGGAGTCACCAATGAGGCTCAGCTTGAGAACAACCCATTGGCAACCAATAAGAAGTTGCCAGTAAGTTCAATTGCAGTTTCCCAGCAGGATATAGCTGGGAACACTGGCATCCCCTTTATTTGTTGACATCTTCATCTAATAAACTTTGTTGATTAATGCACACTGAGCATTTATACTTTGCAGGGGTTTATTATATTATTAAAAATTTTATACTGCTAGTGCTTTCAAACAGAGAGTACCTCTAGTACCAACGCCAGCGCTGGGAAACAGAGCAACTTTTAGCTGCTTCTAACCAACCACTGCCAGCCCTTACCCCATCTCCTAGAGTTCTGGACCAAGAATTAATTCCTGCTTCCTCACCGCGCCCCTCCTTTCCTGGTGTTCTTCTGCTCCAACAACTTGCCCAACCAAGCCTGACCATGAGCGCTGCCACAGGAGAACTTCCTCTCATTCCTTCTGCTTCATCATATGACTACAGTAAGCTTGGATTTGCCTATTTGACCATGCTGGGGCTCACTGAGCAAGTGATACCCCATATGGGAGTGTGGCGTCCTTGGGCTACTGCTGCCAATTATGTGATGCGGATGGCCCCCGTCATCTACTGGGCCTTCCAGGCTTGACCCTTCCCCTCAACTGAAGGTTCCCTGGGAAGTCACCCAGGCCATGACATTATGTCAACCCTATCCAAACTTGTAAACCTGAGCCCCTATAATCAATTGATAATAGGGGCACTTTGTATGTTTGTTTTTATAATCACAGCTTACTACACCTACCAGTTTTGCACCCACCGCACAATTTCTCACAACAAAACTGGACCTGAATTCCACCCAAGTACTGCATAAGTACAGAATGTCAACATATCTACCTCAAACCAGAACGCCTACGCACCCACCAGTTTCCCTGACCTACCCAAGATGGACCTAGCCAGCTTCAAGAAAGGCATGGTCATGATTAACGCCCTGTTCAGGGCCCACCCTGAGAACCATCATGACAACGCCCAAAAGGTGATGATGGTGGCAGCACAGTTGAAAGATGACGCCAGAGAGGTTTTCCTTAACTTGCTGGAGGAGGACCCTAACTTGATTTTGTTGTATGAGGCCTTCCTGGAACGTATGAATAGCACCACCACCCCTGCAGGAGCAAAAGTACAAGCATATATGGGCCTTCTTTGCCTGAGCCAAGGTAGAGATGATCTGGAAGCTTACATCCAGAGATTCTTGAGACTTGCTGCAGCTTCTGAAGTACCTGACAACATCTCTGGCCTACACTTCATAAATGACCTGAATAACTACCCCACCAACCTGATGCGCCATCACCGCTGTGACCTCCCAAGGACAAACTCCTAGCCATTGCCTGCGGGATGGATTTCAGCCAGCCCCAACAATATGGGCTCCCCTAGAAACTACCAGCCACAAGGAAACCAAACTGTGACACGCCCTTGCTAGAACATGGCCCTGGAAGAATACCAGCGCCATGTACAAGCAGGCTTATGTTTCTACTGCCATCAGAATGGCCACCTGTCCAAAGACTGCCCTACAAGAAGTTCCACTGCCCAGAACCCCACTATTTCTGCAATAAACAGCTCTTCTCAGTATTACCCTATTATCCAAGCCATCTTGTTGTATTCAGACCAGGAGTTGAAGATACCAGCTCTCATGGACAGTGGAGCCATCCACAGTTATATTGAACAAGGCTTAGCTAAAAATTTGGGACTAGAATTGGAAGATAAACTCACACTGGTCACCCTAGGAAATAAGTCTACTGACACCTCCTTTGAGAGTAAAGAAAGTGTTTTTATGAAGCTGGGTCTTGCCCAGATCAAGGTCAAATTCTTGGTAATGGACAAGTTGCCCCAACCTGTGATGTTGGGATTTGATTGGTGGGTAGAGCATGAGTTTAATATTGACTATGCCAGCCAACAGGTGCAATTTGTACATGCAGGTACAACCTGGAAGCTACCCTATGTGACCACCCAAACACCTCCCCTATTGAACAGCATGGTGGTGGCGCCTTGCAAAGGAGAAATACCTGCCTGCTTAGAGAGATGGAAATCAGTGTTCTCTGAGACCATGGCCCTAGCTCTCCCCAAGCATACCAGGTTTGACCACGCTATCAACTTGATTCCTGGAACCCAGCCCAAACATGGCCCTGTATATGGATGCAATATGAAAGAGCAGGGGGCTCTCATGGAATACATAGACACCATGTTAAAGAAAGGCTACATCTGTGTATCCAAATCCCCTTATTTGTCTCCCCTGCTGTTTGTCAAGAAAAAGGGCAGAGAATTGAGGCCTTGTGTAAACTACCAAAATCTCAACAAGATTACTGTAAAGAACCACTATCCTGTTCCAAACACCAAAGACCTTTCAGATCAGCTCTCTGGAGCAAAAATCTTTTTCAAAGTTGACTTAAGGGACGCCTTCAATCAGATATGTATCAAGCCTGGAGACAAATGGAAAACGGCCTTCAAAACAAGACAAGGGCTATTTGAATACTTGGTTATGCCATTTGGCCTCTGCAATGCTCCCAGCACCTTCCAAACCATGGTAGACGTAGTGCTTGGTGACCTCAAGGACCAGTGCTATGTAGCCTACCTAGACAACATCCTCATCTATAGCCAAACTCCCAAGGAACACACAAAACACCTAAAAATGGTAATGCAGAGACTCCAGGATCATGGATTATTTGTAAAGCTACCCAAGTGTGAATTCTTTCAAGACAAAGTAGAATTTCTTGGCTACAATATCCTGAAGGGAGGTTTTGCCATGTCACCAGACAAAATTGAGGCCGTCACATCATGGCCAGAGCCCACTAACCGTAAGGAAGTACAGAGCTTCTTGGGTCTGGAAAACTTTTGCAGAGAATTTGTCCAAAATTTTTCTTCCATCTACCTTCCTTTGACCCGCCTGACCTCCAAAAAGCACGCCTTTGTGTGGGACAATACAGCACACATAGCCTTCAATACTCTCAAGGACGCCTTTGTTTCTGCACCAGTCCTTGCTTTGCCCAACTACGCTAAACCCTTTGTGGTAGAAACTGATGCCTCAGACTTTGCCTTGGGGGGTGGTACTTCAGGAGGGGCATGATAGTAAGCTTCACCATGTAGCTTACTACTCCAGGAAGTTCACTGCACTAGAACTGAACTACCCAATATATGACAAAGAGATGCTGGCAATTATCCAATCCCTGAAACATTGGAGAAGATACCTTTGTGACGCTGCCCATCCAGTGAAAATCATGACAGACCACAAGAATCTGACTTAATTCTTCAAACCACGACAACTTAACCAATGTCAGGCCAGATGGGCACTATTCCTAGCCAACTACAACCTGAAGATCAATTACAAACCTGGGAAGATAAACATTGTACTTGACATCTTGAGTCAAAGAGCTGATTTCTTCCCCAGTTCTAAAGAGATAGAGGAGTTCAACACCAAATCACTATTATCTCCACAATGCTGGAACCCATGCTCTTATTCCTAGGCCTGGCTAGTAGGAAAGAAGAAATCCAACATTCTCAGACCCTGGACAAGCACTATATTACCGTCATGAAAGACTTAACTGAGAACATTGACAGAAAATATTACAGAGCAGGTTATTCACTACACAGAAGATTCCTAAAACTAAATGGACAAACCTACATACCTGAAGGTTCACTGATATTGGAGATTCTGAAGGAGTACCACGACTCCCCCATGGCTGGACACCTGGGCCGCACCAAGACCTTAAAGGGTATCCAAAGAGCGTACATGTGGCCAAGAATGAAGCTGGAGATAGAGACATACATTAATGGTTGTGAAAAATGTGGCCACTCTAAACCCAAGCGAGGAAAACCTGAAGGCTTGCTCCAACCCCTCCAAATTGCAGTAGGACCTTGGAAGTTAGTATCTATGGACTAAATAGTAGAGCTACCAGAGTCAAAAGGCTACAACGCCATACTTGTGATTGTTGACAGATTCACAAAGATGGGTTACTTTATTCCTACTACCACTCACGTGACAGCCAAGGAGACCGCCACCCTCTTTAGAGACCACATTTCCATGAATCATGGCTTACCCAAGGAAGTTATCTCTGACTGTGGCCCCCAGTTTACATCCAAGTTCTGGGCCCAAATCTTACAAGACCAGGGAATCAAGAGATCACCATCCACAGTGTACCACCCCCAAAGTGATGGACAAACTGAAAGAGTTAACCAAGTATTGGAACAGTACCTCCAATGCTACATTAATGCAGAACAAGACAACTGGACTGAACACTTACCCATGGCGCAATTCGCATACAATAATCAAGACCACAGTTCTACAGGAATGTCTCCATTCAAGGCCAACTACGGATTTGACCCTACTTGGGACTACCTCCCCACAGAAGAGTCCAGCAACCCCAAGGGACGAGATTGGGTGGCTACCATACATACCTCCCAAGAAGAGTGTGCCCAAAACCTGAAGTGAGCTGTACAGACCTACAAAGACTTTGCCAACAAGAGGAGAAGCCCTGAACCATTGATAGAAGTTGGGGACATGGTTTACCTCAGCGCCAGGAATATTAAGACTACAGCGCCATGTGCAAGCCTCAGCCCTAGGAAAACTGGACCATACAAAGTTTTGCAACACATATGAGAATTAGCTTACAGATTAGAGCTTCCATCTAACTGGAAGATCCATGACGTCTTTCACCAATCACTATTGTCCAAGAAGAAAGGTACCTCACACCCTCATCAAGTTGTTTGCACCGCCCCTCCCCCACTAAAAGTAGGAAGCTTTCTAGAGCATGAGGTTGAACAGATTCTAGACCACAAGATGAGATATTGACAACTACACTACTTGATCAAATGGAAAGGTTACCCACCCAAAGAGAATACCTGGGAACCTGAAGATAACCTTGCCAATGCTAGTGTCCTCCTGACTACATACAAGACCAGGCATCCAGAGTTAAACTGTATGAGCTCAACTATGGTGGGAGATGATGTCAGGGCCCGGTCTGGGCCAGACAAAACCCTATGTTACATAGGTTTAACACCTGCAATTGAGCAATTGCGCAACAGATCAATTGCGTTGTCAATTACACAGATTTACCCAAAGGAAACTTTAAGTCCAAGTGGGGAATAGAACCATGGTCAATGTCAGGAAGCCAGTCATAGGTAGAGGAATTGGGCGGCTCAGGGTGAGGTGCGGCCGAGCTGGCGGGTAGGGCCCACCATAGAATGGGTGCTAACTTGATAATATAAGATACAGATTGCCCAAGTAAGGACCAGGATCTGGAGTTGGGGACCGCAGAATCCACCAAACCGGTCAGAGTAATGTATAGTACTCCAAAAAGTTGGGTAGAGGGGGTCTTGGCTGCGACAGTAGGTTCCAGCAGGCGGTCTGGTTGTGGGGTTAAGGGAGGAGTCATAGGAACAAAGTAGGCAGGCAGATAATTGTATTTGTCTTTGAACAATCTTGGCGGCCTTTTGTACCACTTTCCTTCTCGTCCTATGTATTTAGTTTCTCTAGTCCTAGCCAAGGGATTGAAAATGAGGATGGTCTCCAAGTCGTACTCTGAATAGGCCAGGTTGGGGGGGGGGGTATTCAGTAAAATGCACAGGTCCAAAGGGGGCTCCCAGGGGACGGTATAATGCCTGGGGCAATTTGGCAGATTGGTCTCAGGGGAGTGCGGCGGCCTGGCGGTCTACTTGACTGGAATTAAGATGGAAGATTACTAAGATTAGATATGGTAAGATTTGTTCAAACCAAAGGTTCATAAAATTTTATTATCAAAAATGACAATGGGGTCTTCACCGTACCGCCAGGGTTTTTATACCCTGGGACTTTGCTTCTTTGATTTTCTCAGGGTTTGGGTTTGCAGACAAGGCACTGGCAAGACGTGGGTCTTGGCTTGGGGTCTCAAGGGCAGCAGATCCAGGTTGTGCCTTCTCTGGCAAATCAGAAAGGCAATGCTTTGTTTCACTGCCACTGTTCACTATGTCACCTGAGTAGTCCAATTGTACTACCCCTTCTGGGCAGGAGACTGGCAGTTGCTGGTGGTCATTGGCAAGGTTAAAAATAGGTTTTGTTTTAACCTCCTTAAGGCAAGCTGCAACCTCTGCATAGGTTCAGGTCTTTGGTGGATCAAGGTTGGCATCAATCTGATGAACATTTGGGGAATTGTCTTTGGGAGGCTGGCGGGTCTTGGAGTAACTTGTTAACTTGGTTTTGCAATTTAACAAGTGGGCGGTCCCCCGTCCACTTTGTGTGACTTGATTAGTCTTTAGAGGGCCCACTGTAGCAGGCCAGCGGAACAGGAGTAATTTACCGATTTGAGTCTGTGATTTAATGGGTTGGCGGGTCCTGGACTGGTCTGGAGGGTTTGATCCGCCTTCTGGGGACTGGGGTTCAACTCTTGGGTTTTCAATACAAGTATTGAAATGTCATTCATGACAGTCAAGGCCAAGCCTGGGGGCAATTGAAAACCGTCCAAAAGCCATTTGAAAAAGATTTTAATTGGCCTACACCCTCTGAAACCCAGAATTGGGGACTTGGGTTGCCAAATGGCCCAAAATTCCCCTACCAGCTTCCCCAGGGCAAAAATAATGAAACTGATCCATCTAACTGACAAATCAGGAGTCACCAATGAGGCCCAGCTTGAGAACAACCCATTGGCAACCAATAAGAAGTTGCCAGTAAGTTCAATTGCAGTTTTCCAGAAGGATATAGCTAGGAACACTGGCATCCCCTTTCTGTGTTGACATCTTCATCTAATAAACTTTGTTGATTAATGCACACTGAGCATTTATACTTTGCAGGGGCTTATTACATTATTACAAATTTTATACTGCTAGTGCTTTCAAACAGAGAGTACCTCTAGTACCAACGCCAGCGCTGAGAAACAGAGCAACTTCTAGCTGCTTCCAACCAATCACCACCAGCCCTTACCCCATCTCCTAGAGTGCTGGACCAAGAATGTATTCCTGCTTCTGCACCGCGCCCCTCCTTTCCTGGTGTTCCTCTGCTCTAACAACTTGCCCAACCAAGCCTGACCATGAGCGCCGCCAAGGAGAACTTCCTCTCATTCCTTCTGCTTCATCATATGACTACAGTAAGCTTGGATTTGCCTATTTGACCATGCTGGGGCTCACTGAGCAAGTGATACCCCACATGGGAGTGTGGCATCCTTGGGCTACTGCTGCCAATTATGTGATGCAGATGCCCCCCGTCATCTACTGAGCCTTCCAGTCTTGACCCTTCCCCTTGACTGAAGGTTCCCCTGGGAGTCACCCAGGCCATGAAAGTCAGTTCCCAAAAGCTAGCAAGCTGGCCAATCAGGGTTGGTTCCCTGACCACCAAGGTAGACATGCCACAGATGAGGAAGCTCATCTCGGAAGAAGCCAGAAGAGCCATGCCAGTCCTCTGTCTCCATTTCCAAGCTAACACAAACTCATTCTCCAAAGACACTGAGAAAGTCCTTGGAGTTGCCTCCATGCTTCCTGGTGATGCCTTAGACTGGTTTGGGAAGGCCACCACAGAGGACGTCAAGTTCTGCCTGGACTACTCCCAATTTGAGAGTGAACTGATGGCCACTGGCAACAACTAAGACACCCGCCATCACACCCTCATCAGTTTACTAGACATTAGACAAGAGTCCCACATCCTACAAGCCTACACCAAAAAGTTCCTGAAACTGAAAGCCAGAAACCAACTCAAGGACAAGTTATCAGTCCTCCTGTACCACCAAGGAGCCTGCCCTGCCTTGAAGGAACTCCTTAAACACCACCCCTCACGCTTGGCCTAGATAAACTACTCCTTTTATGTAGAGGGTTGAGCCTTAACCAGGAAGGCGCCCCCTCTTCCACTCAGCGCACAAACCAAACCCTGACACCCAACAGACCAAGAATGTCCCCTGAGGAACTACAAAATCACTACTGTGAAGGGTTGTGCTTCTACTGCCATGAACCTGGCAACCTCTCTAAGGCTTTCCCCAAGAAGAGTGGTCCTACAGGTTTCCTAGCACAAATAAACACCTCCACCCAGTCTTACAAATTTATCCAAGTTGAAGTGAAAACACTCACAACATCCCAGACTTTTGAGGCTTTCATTGATACAGGAGCAGAGGAAAGCTTTATTGAAGCCATCCTAGCAAAGGATCTAGGATTAAAGGCCACCACCAAAGGTGTAAAAGTGATCATGGGAAACAGCTCTCATAACCTGGGATTCAGGTGTGCAACCAAGTTGCCATTGAAGATCATTCAGAACACCTACCCAGCGCTCCCCATCATACTGAAGGGGCTTACCCACCCCTTGATCCTAGGAGACTCCTGGTCCCAAAGACAAGCGCCATCCTGAATTTCTGTAACTAAACAGTCGCCTTGAAGGGAGACAACTTGTGCAATGTGGTGCTATTCCAGCTGGGTCCAACCAGTAAAAGACCCAGCACACTCCTGATCCTGGAAATAGAACCCAAAGTGGGGATTCTACCTGCCTCACTAGAGAAGTGAAACCATGTCTTCAGCAAGGAAGCCGCAACCCACCTCCCCAGCCACTTGATCTACAACCATGCCATAGACCTGTTACCAGGAGCCCAACCCCACCACAACCCCATCTACAGCTGTAATCACAAGGAGCAGGTTGCCCTGAAATCATAACTAGAGAACATGACCAAGAAAGAATTTATCTGAGTCTCAAAGGCCCCATGCTCTTCCTCCTTATTGTTTGTTGGGAAGAAAGATGGGGGAATGAGACCTTGTGTAAACTACCAGAAGCTGAACAAAATCACAGTAAAAAACCAATAACCCATACCTAATGATGATGACCTATGTGACGTCTTACTGGGGCACAAGTATACTCTAAGATTGACCTCTTAGACGCTTTTAACCAAATCCAAATCAAAGAAGGCAATGAATACAAAACAGCTGTGAAGAATTGTTGACCAGGGATTGTGGAAAGCTTAATTCATTAGGCGGCTATGGAAAATTAACCAGGGCCAATCAATTACCCTTCCAGAAATTAGTGTCAACTTAACATATAGTTAAATATATAATTAGTGGACCATGATGTTGTTGTCAAGAAATATTGTGCCACGCCACCACTACCTTAAATAACAAGCACCACGACACCAGGATTAATTATTCTTGGTGCCAGAGCGCCGCCTTAGTTTACATTGAGCGCCAGGACGCCAGTACAATTATTTGCAAGCACCAGAGCGCCGCAATAATTTACATCAAGCGCCGAGGTGTGACAGAAATCACTGGATAATATGAAGCTGTTTCTAAATGATGGGGAATTACAACCCAAATCCACATAGAATTGATGATTAACCACCAACGCGGCTTTAAATATCTTTTTGTGAAATTTCCAATTGAAACTCCAGGATTAAGTAGAACAATCAATCCTAACCAGAGTAAAATAAGATAAATGACCTGGGAAAGCACCAATGCATCTTCAGCGTAGAATTCTGGGCATTGAGAAGTGACATGATTTTCATTTTCCAGAATGGGGGGAGGAGCTACAAAATTGGCTGGCATGAAATTGACATTTTGCGGCGCCAACAAGGAAGTTCCAGATGCTGGGCCCCATCTTCCTGAAATGATTCTGTTCAGAATCAGATTGTACAGGATATACCACAACAACCCAAGCACAGGATGCATTTTTAAAATTTAAAATTAGAACTTGGGATAATTTATTTTTATTGAGTAAATTTAGAAGGACTCAACTCTTAGAGCTGAAACAGGGAAAATTATTCAATATATACCAGAAAAATTGACTAAGCAATACCACCCAAGTCTTGATCTCCTATTCCTTTGGCATCTTCAAGTAAGTATCTAGTCCAGGTTGCAAAGAACCCTTGCGTGACCAGTTTCTGACAACCATGCTGATTAATGAGCTTATATCAGGTGGCCCTCATATTACATTGATTTATCAACGTCAGTTTACAAGGGGGAGCTGGTTTCAGCTGGCAAATTGGAGCAGCTGTGACCCATTTTCAATCAACTGTTTGGTTTAAATCTGTTAACTTGGTCAATTTTGATATAGGTTTTCCGGCCTTCCGTGCCTTCTTACTTGGACGGACAATACCCGGCATTATGGAACCTACTGTGACATGAGGTGCCAGCACAATTAATTTCAAGCGCCAGAGCGCCGTAATAATTAACATCAAGCGCCAAGGTGCCAGCTTGGAGAGAAAATAACGCCAAGACGCCAGGGTTAATTTGAATGGCCTATTCAACTCCTTGTTAGAACTAGATATAGAAGTGATTGCATATCTTAAAAAGGATAACTGATTAATGTGCTAGCAGAGGGTGTCCTTGTGCTAGGCATTGAGGGATTGCACCCTAAAATAGAAGGCTGTCCCTTTTTCTGCCAACCCAAATCAGACTCTACAGTGTGCTGGAATGTCCTAGAAGACATTGTCAGTGACTAGTGATTAGTAATATGAGAATACCCCTATATAAGGCGTTGGCAGTAAATGCCAAGGGGCAGAATTTTACCTACTTGTATAGGACCCAATAAAATTAATTACTACAATCTAAATTGATCAATGTCTTATGAATCTTCACATTTGAAGGCACATAGTGAGTGTGTGCCCCTGCCTCTTCACTCTTCTGTTGAATCTGCCAGTGTACGCCAATTTCCAATAATAGCTTTCAAAACTCAATATGGACTCTATGAATACCTAGTCATGCCTTTTGGGCTATGCAACGCCCCTAGAACGTTCCAGAGGATGATTAAATTGATCCTTGGAGAATACCTGGACCAATTTTACATTGCATATTTGGACAACATCCTCATATATAGCAAATCACACAAGGAACACCTCCAACACCTTTATCTTATATTGAAAAAACTCTCCCAAGCCAACCTACACGCCAGGCTGAAGAAATGTGAATTCTTCCAGTCTGAGGGCAAATTCCTAGGATACATAGTGAATACTGGTGGGTTTGCCATGGTGAAGAACAAAGGGGAAGTAGTAACAGCCTGGCCGGTACCCAAATGCAGAAAGGATGTGAGAATTTTTTTGGGCCTGAAAAATTATTGCAGGGATTTCATCAAAATTTTTCTCAGATTACATTGCCCCTTACCCGTCTTTGCTCTGACAAGGTCATCTTTGCCTGGACTGACAAGTGCACATCAGCATTTGAGGCCCTGAAACTTGTGTTCACCTCCACACTGTCCTGGCAATGCCAGATCCCTCCAAACCTTTTGTTCTGGAAACTGACACGTCAGATTTTGCAGTGGGTGGGGTCCTTATTAAGGAAGGAGGGGATAGTATGCTATATCCTGTAGCATATTACTCCAAGAAGATGCTACCCGCAGAAGGGAACTACCTAATATATGACAAGGAGATGCTAGCCATTATGAAGACCCTGAAACATTGGCGTCAATACCTATGTGGCGCTGAACATCCAGTAAAGGTTCTGACAGACCACAAGAACTTAGTCTATTTCTTCAAACCACGCCAGCTGAACCAACAACAAGCAAGATGGGCCTTAGAACTGGCTGACTACACCTTGACCATAGACTACAAGCCAGGGAAGGTGAATGTAGTACCAGACGCCTTGAGCAGGAGAGCCAACCTGATTACCTCCTCTACAGAAATCAGAGACTGCAACACCCATACACTACTGGACCCTGCCAGCCTAGGAATACAACTGCATACTTGAAGATTGCCGCCAGCAAACCCAACGTGATAAGAGCTCAGAAACAAGACACTTATTTAACCAAACTAGTCAAAGCCCTGACAAAGGACCCAGATTGTCATCACTCAAAGAAAGGCTACTCCCTGAAAGGCACTACCCTGCTGCTCCACAACAGAATCTATGTACCCAAAGGCCCAACCCAAACCAACATATTGATTGACCACCACAATTCAGAGATGACCGGCCATCCTGGTAGACACAAATCCCTCTTAAGTATCAAGCAGGACTACACATAGCCAGGCATGGACAAGGAGGTGGCTGCTTACATCAATGGTTGCAAAACCTGCGGAAGAACTAAGACACACCACTCAAAGCCAGAAGGATTACTGAGACCTCTGGACATCCCTGCTGGACCCTGGAAGTTGGTTTCAATGGATTACATAGTAGAAATCTCCCTCAAAATCCTTTGACACAATCCTAGTCATGGTTGACTATTTCACAAAAATGGCTTACTTCCTCCCAGCCACTACCCACTGCACGGCAGCTGAGACTGCCAGACACTTTCACAACTACATCTTGACGCAACACGGCACCCCAGAAGAAATTATCACTTAACAAGGACCCCAGTTCACCTCCCACTACTGGACCCAAGTGATGAATGACCTCAGGATAAAAAGTTGCGTGTCAACCTCCTACCACCTGCAGACAGATGGACAAACTGAACGGGTCAACAAAATCCTGGAACAATACCTCCAATGCTATGCCAAAGCCAACCAGGACAATTGGGCCAAGATGCTTCCCATGGCCCAGTTTGCATACAACAGTAAAGACCACACCTCCACTGGAATGTCCCCGTTCAAGGCCAATTATGGGTTTGATCCATCATGGGACCCTAGCATTAGCAGTAAGCAACAGAACACAGCAGGACAATCTTGGATTAAAAAATACATGTCACCCAGGAAACCTGTCTAAGGAACTTGACCCATGCCGTTAAGACCTACAAAGTGTTTGCCAATAAGAAAAGAGCCCCCAGGAAACCTCTGGAAATAGGCAATGAAGTTTACCTCAACTCACGGAATGTTTCCCTACATGTACCCAGCAGAAAGCTAGCCCACTGCTGCTGTGGCCCTTACAAGATTGTGAAGCAAATAGGAGAAGTGGAGTACAAACTAGAGCTGCCGCCTACTTGGAAAATCCACAATGTCTTCCACCAATCACTGCTATTCAAGAAAGAGGGAACCTCCCTTCCCCATCAGAAGATAAAGGCCAACCCTCCACCCATCTAAGAGGGGCGCTCAACCAAATATGAAGTAGAGAACATCCATGGACACCACCTCCACTACAAGACCCCACAGTACTACGTCAAATGGGTAGGTTACCCCCCCCCCCAAAGAAAGCACCTGGGAACGGGTCTCCAACCTGCCTAACACACATTGAGCCATACAGCAATACTTGTACAAGAAGGCAAGAAAAGAGGAGGGCAACAGGAGAGAAGGGGATGATGTCATAAGTGATAAACTCCTGTTGACCATGCTCATAGGAACACCTCCACTACAGGATTCAAACCCTGATACCCTGTGGGCCTCCAGCCCGCAGGACCAGCTGCCTGGCTGCCCGCAGATTTTTGGGCTCAAACCAGATCAGGATTTGACTTTGGGAAATCCCTTAAAGCTTGATGAACTGAAACCAACTACATTAAAACTCCCCACACTAAAGGTTTCTGTTAACCCAACCAATCAGCGGGCGGACCAAGTCATAGATCCCAAAATAACTTGGGCCACCACAGAAGGGGAAACAAAGAAACTTCCTTAGAACACAGGCCGCCTAGAGATGACCAGTCTCACAACCTGACAAGGGAATTTGAGTATTCTCAGTTCAATTCATCCAATTAATTAACTCCTGCAAAGAATGCCACCAAGGACTGGAAAAACCTGGTAGACAATAGCACCTGGGCCAAAGAAATTTGTAAAAGTTTACCCATGGCAGATGGGTATACTTATACCCTGGACCGCCTGAAAGTTGCCCATTGCCATTCTTGCAATAAAGTGACTTGAACCTTTGGTTCAACCAGGTTATTCCATATTTGATTTTAGTTCTATTTCATTTACAGTCTACCTCACGCGGTTCTGCACCTCATACCCACCAACTCCAAGAACCCGCGGACCAGCTGCCCAAACTCTATTGTCCACCAGGAGCTCCATTTGGCCTGGTACATTTCACTGAATACCCACCCAACCCAGTGTAATTGGAGTTCACCCTAGAGAAAAACCTAATCTACGACCTTTAGGCTAGAACTAGAGAGACAACCACTGTTTACAGAGAGGGCATCAAAGTCATCACCCCTCCTCTGCTATTTTGCAACAAGTACAACTACCTGCCTGCGTATTTGGTTCCAATGAATCCACCTCTCACCCCGCGGCCCAAATGCCTGCTAGAATCTGTTGCAGCCAATGAATCCACATGCACCCAGATATTTGGAGTAATGTATACCACTCTTACTGGCTTGATAGATTTGATGGCACCAGCAAGCGGACCTTGGGCTCTTCTGGGCAAATCATTATCTTATATTGTAAAGTTAGCACCAATCTTGTGGTGGGCCCTTCCTGCTGGGCCTGCGGGCCGTCCACCTGTGAGAGAGGGGGGCTAAACTAACTAATTACGGCTCCCATCCTGGAGGGAGGATCCACCAGGACACCATCCAGTACAGGACTGGCATGGCTGCTCAAAGGGGCGTCCATAGGGAGGACGCAGCAGATACCCGGGGAAAGTAGGGGTCCAAGCTCATCAAAACCATTCTGCTAAGCAACCAGGATGCCTGTTTGGGGGTGAGCTCTGGGGTGCCTAAGCCTTCCTCTGGAACTAGGACAAGTGGATCCACAGAGGAGAGGAGCGTAGGGTAGGCCAGACTGGGGGGGCAGCGGAGGCTGTCTTGATGGCAGGGAACTCTAGGTCATTGCAGGTTAGACTTCTCACCATGTTCTCACTGGTGGTGTATATGTCATGAGCGCGTGCAGGATTATCCTCAAAAATATTCTTGAATTGGTTGGAGTTGGTGCCAACGTGGAGGAAAGAATTGGTAATACAACCCCAAAGATCTGGAGAGGTAGACCAAATCATTACCAGAGCTGGTACCAAGGTAAAAACCACAAACTTGACCAGAGGAACTAACATTTTTAGAGTCAGAAAGTGAAGCCCAAAAAAATGCAGATGATTCTGTTGTTTTAAGACTTAAACTCAGAACAGAAGGCTCAGGGGCAAGCAGAAGATCTATTAAACACAGGAGAAGGACAGGGAACAGCAACTTCAGACCAAATTGGTTTGAAAGCGTATAGGAAAGCTTTATAAAGTGTATTTGAAGTCTAATTGTGAGTGAAAGCAAAAAGAGTGCAAGATTGAACTTAAAGTAGGTAAATATATTGGATTTACTACTAATTTTTAAATTGAGTTGTTTTCTTCAAAGCAAAAGAGGTAAGATTTAACTTTGATGTTAACAACGTCTATAGAGACTTCAGAAAGCTGCAAGAAAGACCAAAAGAAAGAGAAATAGGTAAGGATAGAGAAAACTAATACTTCTACTTTAGATGATCAGAAGGGGCCAAGCAAGGGACCCAAAAGACAACCAAAATTCCTAAGTTTTAAAAAGGTTCAAACTTTAATTGTAAGAATGAGCAAGCAGGGGACCAAAATTCACCTGTCTTGCTTTAAGGAAAGGCCATTGCAATTAAAAGGTCAGGTGACCTCAGCCAGTCATTTGATTGGGTGAGATATAATTTTTTCCAGTAATTTCAGGGAGTTTGGATGGTTTCTCATCAATTTCCAACCCAACATACGATTGTCTAGAACCTAAAGAACACTTCTGAATGCCATCAATTCCAGTTAAGTTGGGATTTAATGATTTGGCAGTAGCGCGACCTGATTGCTTTGACCTAATTAATTTTAAATGTGGTCAAGCCCAAGCCAGAAAATAGTCCAAATTAATCAGGGATTCTTCCCAAGTGGGGACAGAATCCAAAGCACCATTATTTACCACTTGAGAAGGGTATGCTAACACAAATATCTCATTGATTGTGTGGGCTAAATCTTCAAGGAAATTGAGGGCCTGGCTGGCTTCTGAGCAGATTTTTTTGTGCGGCGCAGAAAGATTGTCCTATACAGGGCTAAAGGGGGAAGTGACTTTACACCACCTGTGAGTTCCCAGGGACCCCCCACAGGTTGGATCTCTGATAAATTTGGACAGTTCTTCTTACTTCTGGATACTGTTTATAGTTTGTTCCTTATATATTTTACTATAGATAATTATACTGTATGACATCATTATCATATTTTGCTCTACTAATAAAGCCTAAGAGAGGATCACATTAAGGAAATAGGACTTGTATCAATCATCAAGTCAATACAGAATCATCAGTCTTTTATTCTAATGGACTGGCTTTAAGGTGGCCCGCCTGCTTGAGTTTTATCTGAGTTAGCTCACAACACTAGGAAGAGACTGAAGTAGCATTAGGTCAACACAGCAAGAGGCCTGGCCTTTTCTGGGTGAATTTTCTGGAAGCTTGCTTGACAAATTCCTTGGCTTACTATTTTTTTTCTAGACACGCCACACAGCTGAATCTCTTTTCAGCTGCCTGCCTGGGCCACTATTCAGGGCTAGCTAGCCAGCAGTTGGCTACTAGTTCACAAGATGATTATTACACTAATCAGAGCTACTCTAATACAACAGGCTCAAGGCCTTTTATCTTAGAGTGTTTGGCCCAGTGGCCCAGTCCATGTTGGACTCTGCTAGACATAATGCAGATGACAGTTCTTATGAAGGCTCTCTTATTCCAGGATACAATTTAAGTTTAGAATAATAATTATTATGAAGTGCATATTGAGGTGCTTGATATAGGGAACTAATTAATGAGTAGCAACTGCATGTTCCATTCATTGATTGCAATGTATGAATTTTTTAATGACAGGATATGATTTGGTCATTGATTCATTGATCCTGCAGCCTGCGGCCTGCATTGTTATGTTAAAACCATTCCAAAGAGTGATTTCCAGCTGGCCCGCAATAATTGGTTGATCCGTTAGTTATTCAATATCTCAAAATCCTGACAATAAATATAAAAAATACTTTTTGAGAAACAATTGAACCAGTTAAAGCTGAATTGTATGATTATTTTCTTTTTTCTTCTTGCTCAAATTTTTTTTTAGATCATTGATATTCTTAATATAAAGCTGATTTTCTTTCTCTTTTAATGTTTTTGATATTACACCAAAGTGATCATCAACAATGCCTTTTCCATGACATCCTATAAATCTATTGTATTTAGTAGACTCTTTAATGTATTGTGGTCCCTCTTTAAATAGATAATATAAGAATTCATAGGATCTAAAATGGTCTTCATTATCAGTTCATACTTTGATATTATTTTTTAAAGCTTATCTGATTTAAGAAGACTTATTAGACATTTACCTGAAAATAAAGAATCATGAGAAAATATCTGAGATATTAATCATGGTATTCATATTTAACTTTATTGTTTTCTTTAGAAACTAATGCAAACCCTAATAAAGAGATAGTTTTTTTGAATAAAAACACTTATTTTCTCAATTGGACCACTTCCAACCTTTAAGTTTTCTTTATAATCTATAACTACAACACAAGACTCATCATCTAATTTATTAATATCCTTTTTAAATTTACTATTTTTGATGAACATAAAATTCTTGGTGCTGATTAATAGTTTTTAAGTCATTGTTTATAGATTCTGGTACTGTAGATTCAGAACCTAAAGGTAAAAATGTGGGATTGTCAAATTCTTTTGTGTAAACTCACCAACTTACTGGAATATTTTTCATCATTTTATATAAAAAATTAAGTTGTTCTGTAATGAAAATTACTCTATTAAGTTGGTGAGTTCACACAAAAGAATTTGACAATCCTGCATTTTTACCTTTAGGTTCTGAATTTACAGTAATGGTAAGTTTTTACTTTTACATTCTTCCTTCCTTTTTTCTAGTGAATTTTTTAAATTATAAATATTGCACATATCAGTTTTTTATTTTTATTATATTTTAAGAGATTAAATTAAATTAAGTAGAAATATAAATTGAAATTCCTTTTTGTATTCTCATATTTTCATAAATTTCTTTTTTTTGTTTTTAGGCAAGATTATTTAATTTCAGGTGAGTAATCACCATTTTTTTGAATATCTTTATAAAGTTTTTCTGGCACTTTTTTTATAAACTGGCTTGTTTCAAAAGAGTTTTCCAGTAATTTTTTACTATTTTTAATCATTTATTTTTTAATGAATAGTTTATCAAAACAGCAGATTTGACCTGCCAGCAAGGTTCCAACTAAGCAGGTTTGTGACCTGGAACCCAACTTCCCAGTGACCTGAAGCCAAACTAGGAATTTGACTTGAATTTCAAAATCCAACAATATGAAAAAATGATGATCCCTTACAGTGGATACCTCAGTTTGGCACTTGAATCATTATCAGGATCAAGCCATCCCTTTCATCATCCAACCAAGTGATCAACACCATCATGTTCCTGTTATCCAAGATTTGCAATGACTATATAAAACTTATCTCTCAATAAAGAATATTATCTAGTCTCCAAATATTTTCCCCTTGTAACTCTGCTAAAACAGCACAGTTACAACATTAGTAGCAGAAGTAGGGTTTCCATCCTAATTTATCCCTCAAAATTCTGCCTGTTGTCTGTACTTACCACGGTTGTTAGAGTGAAATGGTACACAGCGTGATTCAAGGAAATACAATGAGGATAAAAAACAGATTGTGAGTTGCTTGACAAGCAGAAGGCCAAATCAGGAGGGCAGGTTTAACATCTTGGATCCAATAGAGGTGTAACAGAAGATTGAGGTCAAAATTGTCAACAAGCAAATGATTTGCAAGGGAAAATTTGAAAAAGAATTGGAAGGCATAGGCATATAAAGGGCGGGCCAGGTTGTGGTCATGGAGTTGACGGCAACCTTGACTGCCACAAAGGCTAGTCTTTTGAGGACAGGGGCAAACAGCCCCAGATACGCCATCATTTTGGGATAGACTTTTTTTATTTTGAGGGAATTTAAGCTAGCTAGAAACAAATTTCTAGAGGGGAATGGGGAAGTCTTAAAGGAGTTTAGGATGGGAGGGAGGGGGTTCTGTGGCATCTGATTGGCTGGCAAGAATATTTTCTGCAGTTGAAGGTCCTGCATTAGAATTCAAGTCAATGACGTCATAATTCACAAAATTTTGGTAACCAGTGGGTTAAGCGCTACCATCTCCAAATAAAGTATAACACGTAATTTTCTTGTCATAATTATTTGGGGAAAAGTAGGGCAGGTCCAGATTTTCCAGGGCTATTTGGGCGACCCCAGCTTTGACCCATTTTTTTGTCTATGACGGCATTTAAGTTGTACATTTATTTCAAGGGTTTGACTGCAGTTCTTTGCTGGTTTCTGGTTTTGCAAGGGTGTACCATCCCTTCCATTTGATTTTCTACTGTAACAGCAGTCAACAAATCTTTGATATAATCATGTTTGGCCTCCCAATGGACTGAACACTATACACACCTGGTACCAAAATACCCAATAGTTTGTGCTGTACCAGAACATAATGATACCAGTCTCCGCCTTCAACGCCTTGTCAGCACAAGGCTTCTTCCAAGAACCTGGTGCTGCTCTTCAATCAACAGATGAAAGCATTATTCCAGCCTATGTATCTCAGAGACTTTGAAGTGCCACCTTGGAACCATTTTCTGGAGCCAATGACGGCAATAACACAGCATTGATTCAATCTTCCCAGAGTAAACTGGTATAAATGAAATGCCTGCAACGCTTCTGGATTGCAGAAATCTCCATCTGAATCACACATAACACTGGCACCTGGTGCAACAAGTGGCAAAAGGATCACGTTGAGAAAGACTGAGACACCTGTTGTAACTAGTTTTCCTCCTTGCCTGCCAACATATCTTATAATACACAGGAGGCACATAATGATTTTCCCCTCAATATATCTAACAACATGAGCTAATCTGATGGAAATATCAAATTATGGGAATTTCTCCTAATTAGGAGCATTACCACTTTGACCTGTTGATTCCCACACAAGTTATTCCTTGGTATCAAACCTTACATGAAAAACACCACTGTGCCATACCCTGTGGCCTTGTGGCTTTTCCCATATGGTTTATTGGTCATAATATTCTAAAATAAAGTACATCTTATTCTATCATTCTTGTCCTTTCTATTAGACTGTTGTCTTCCTTAATCAAATACTGAACTCTAATTGGTTCAGTTGCAACACACCTATCACAGCCCATATCAGATTCTGTCTGGACTCCCATAGGGGAGGCAGTCTGGGCCTAGAAAGCCATGTACACTTTAGGTGTGATGCAGACCAGGTAGTTGACTGCAGTAGCTAGGGGGCGCCAACTCCCGGTATGGAGCATAACCTGGTTGGCCAGCCCCAATACTGTGATATAGACAAACCCCAACTTACTGAAGTCCTGGGAAGGAGGCATAGTTGGCAGGGGGAGTAGGAAGAATCTCCAGCATGGAGGGCAAAATGATCACTCTTGGTGGCCAGGAGGGAGCAGGTATATGGGTGGCAAATTGTAGTGAAGTTATGAATAAATGCAAACAGAATAGTTATATTGGTGCAAAAGTAGATAGTTATTGCAAGAAAATAATGAATCCTGAACATAAAGTTGTTTAATTTGAAGATGTCAACAGTGAGGAGGGCTTCTCCTCCTCACTACTTATACTTACTGGTAGTTCTGTGGCCTTTTGTGTCACCAGGGAACTGATGGCATCAATTTCAGTTGAACTTAAAATTTTCACTGGAATTTGTGTACTTGGGCCAGGGGTGGGTGCTCATTGGTTGGTATAACATATACCTTTCTTAAACTGCAGCATGCCAAGGTGCCAGATATTTATAGATCCCACAAGCAATTGAGTGCCCAATTGCGCAATCAAACAATTGCGCTCCCAATGTACCATTTTCTGATAGTTGAGAGGTCCAAATTTGATAATAGAATCAAATCCAGGGATTTGAGGCTTGTGTGCTTCTCAAATCCTGGGACATTTTTTAGTTGAAAGGGGGCTTTCTTGCTCTGGGAGATACTTGGTAGGGGTTCCCAAGCTGTGGGGTTTTTGCCTCTAGGAAGGCCAGCTGATTGTCAAGGTCATTCTTGGCCCTGACAGGTTCCTTGGGGGGTTTAGGTGGGTATAGCACTGCAAGTTTTTCAAGGTCCAAGGTTTGTGATCAGGATTGGGGGGATACTCAGTGAAGTGCACAGGGCCAAATAGAGCATTGGGCAGGAAGTAGTAGTTGAAGGCTTTGGTTTTGTCAACTGAAGTCTGGCTTTTTATTCCTGAGAATGGGTACTGGTGCTTTGGCAAAGGAAGATCAAAGAGTGTCAGGATACCAGGAGTACTGTGGAGCTCCAGTAGGTGAGGGAGGAGTCAAAGCAGGTACTGGCATAGCCCACCAGATGATGGGAACTATCTTTACCAGGTAGGAAAGGGCCTTCTCAGCCACTGCCCAAGGTCCAGCAGCTGGCAAGGCAGAGTCAATCAATCCTGTGAGCTCCAGGTAAAGCACTCTCAGGAATTGACTACTCTGGCCAGTGTCATCAGAAGTGGGGGGTTGAGATGGTTGGTTTGGGTGTTGGGGGCAGTTCCATGGGGACCAAGTAGGCGGCAGGATTGTTGTACTTTCCATTGAAGATCAAAGGATAGATGGTGATTGCTTTGCCGTCTCGGACAATTTGGTAGGGTTCCTCGGGAGCATTTGGGCGGGTGTACTGCTGCAAGTCTTTTAGTGTCCAGGGTTTGTGGTCAGGATTGGCGGGATACTCAGTGAAATGCACAGGGCCAAATGGAGCATTGGGTGGGCGTTAGTAGTCAAAGGCTTTGATTTTATCAACTGGAGTCTGACTATCTATCCCAGTAGAGGGGTGCTGACGCTTGGGTGTATGAAGATGGAAGAGTATCAAAAATATGTATGGAAACAGATTAGTGAACCAAAGGTTCATAACAACTTTATTTGGTAATGATGACAATACAGAACTTTTTCAGGTGCTTCTGATTTATATACTTACTCACATGAAAGTGCCTCTGGGCATTATTCTGGTGCTATCTGTGTGGCAAGGCTTGATATCTCAGGTTCTGCTGTTTGGTTGGCTGCTTCATGATCATTTTTGGGGTTTCCAGGAACAGTTGTTTGGCTTTTTGGTAATCCATCTTGGCTTGGCTGGCCATTGGTTCTGGCAGGTTTGGCTTCTGGGGTTATGGGTTTTTTCCCAATTTGATCACCTTTTTTGGACTGGTTTGACAGGCTTTCTTGGGGCCAAGGAACTTGATTAAAAAAGGGGTCCCAATTGGGGACCCTAAATTACTTAATGGATGATGGGCTTGAACTGGGTTTACTGGGCAGCTAAAATTAGCCTTCACAGGCCCAGTCAAACCCACTAAGGCTTGGGCATAGATTTTGGGGCCCAGAATGACCCTGCAGCTGTAGCCAGGGAGGAAATGGTTCTCACACCTGGATTTTTGTTTTTGAAGCAAATTGAGGTGCAGGCAAATCCCCCACACCCGCTCACCCCACCTGGCAGGTAGGCACAGCTTCAATTCCCACCTGAGGCTTCAAAACTGTTACTATTGTAACAGTTGGGAGCAAAAATCAAATGAAAGAGATCAATATAAAAAGGCAATGTAAGTTGCACAGTTGCATGTAGTATAACATTTGGATTCTCATAAGGGTTTTGAGTTTGATCCCCGTCTGGCTTCAGTCCAGGTGTAAGAATGATATCCATAATTTGGTTAATTGTTGTTTGTCCTGATATGTACTCTTTAAAATTGTCAATAAAATTAAAGTGGTCAGGAAAGAATCTCCTGACAGGCATCTTATAGACTGAGCAGGCCCAAGCTCTCTGGAAAGAGTTTGACTGATTTCCACTTTCCAATTACAGGAAGTTAAACTGGGAGAGAATGAGCTTTTTCCTCTATAATTAGAAGAAATTGGGAGGTAACTTCTGCATTGTGGGAATTTCTGGTCCAAGAAGCCAACTAAATCAAGCCTAACCTCAGGCATTAGTCCTGTGGCTGGGACCAACTTTATGTTGTTGTGAATGCTGCCATTCACCATGTTTTGATTTTGCCTTTGTTGGGTTATTTGAGGATGAATACTCCGCTTTTGCTTTTACCCTTCAAAATGAGGCTGGCTCCTAATTAGGAAATACAATTGTTTGGTTTCCTGATTCTGCGCAACTCACTTGCTCCACTCATGCTTGTGACAAGTGATCCTACCGTCCATGTACTGTTTTGTGGTAAAGCTAAACAGTATATAATCCCAATCTTTATACCCAATAAAATTAAAGTTCTATTCACATTTTTTTCATTGTGTCTTCATGTACTTTGGCGCCTCTCTAGCCATGTACAGCAGATATTATTCAATAAAGGTCACAAGGTAATTGCATAGCCTTCCATGCCATTCTAACCAAGACTTAGTATGAATCCAATCCTAAGGTTAGGATTTCCTGTTGTGACTTTGTGCCGTGCCTCAGATCACAAAAAATGGTGCTCACTACAGGGGCTGTAAGCCCCTTGGTTATCCCTTTTGCAACAACGCTTTCAGGACCTTTGCCTCCTCCCATACAAGAGCTGACTTTGCCTGAAATTACCAGTCCTCCTATTGAGAAAGACATTGCCAACCCACCTATTGTCCCTACTGTGCTGAACCTTGGGAGTGGTCCCAGCCTAGTGGCCTACCCTTTGGGTACCCCTGACTTAGAACAAGTCATGGCAGTAGCCCTTGGGATAGCCTGTGACAGAGCCATCCCTTGCCTCAAGCTTCAGTTCAGTTGATCAGAATACTACAAATTGATTGTAGCGCCACAATTTCCACAGCATCTCCTCCCGGCGGCCGGCTTGGATGAACATTTATTGTCCTCCTCCGTACAATCTGCCTTATCCCACCATCAAATGGTGTTAGGGCTCAACATCCAGGAGATTTGGTCCCTACAAGAAGCTGTTACTCATCACTGGGATCAGTTTGCTGCTTACCAGCAGTGGATCCACTCTCTGTTTCCCCTTGGTATCAGACAATCAGCGCAACTCTTTCACCTCCCAAACCCACTTGATTAATTCCATTGAGCAAATGCGCCAGTCCATCCCCAAATATGTCAGGGAGCGTCTACATGAGTTTCACCAGTTGGAACAGCCCTGGCAAACCCAAGTAGATTCCACCCTGAACGCCTATATTACCAATTTCAAACAACTTGTGCAGCAGCTTAATGCATTCAGCGCTTACTCCTTTGAGAAACTGCAAAAAAGTAGCAAAAATTGCTTCTAAAGGCCTTTGTGATCTCAGTGAAGAATTTGACCAAGAAAGGGTTGTCACTGCTGCTGCAATTGTCAAGCTCCAGACTCAAGTGAATGAGTTATCTACGCCCAAGCCAGATGCTCTGCCTTCTCCCTCATCTGACAATTTGGTGGATAGAGAACAGAGACTATGGGATGCTATTTGAGAGTTAAGAGCGTCCACCTGCATTCAGGATTACCCTACCAAAGCCCTTTATCCTGATCCTCAAGTGCTTACTCTGACAACTTAAGTTGCTGACTTAAAACAAGATGTTGCTACCTTGTGTGAGGTGATGGCGTCTGTTGTTAGTCCAACTGGGGTTGCTGATGAAGATGGCTGTTGTCCTGGCCTGTCAGGAGCCCCTCAAATCTAATGTGCTAGAGAGTTGATAGCTCTAGCTAATGAGGTGTATCATTTGAAACAGGACCATGCTGAGCTAGACAGGGATGTACAAGGGATGAGTGAGTTGATTGACTCAGTAAACAACAGGTTTGCCCCTTGCCTCTCAGTGGGGCCTTCCCTTACCTCCCAGCTGGCTGAGCTTTCTACTGTAGTAAAAATACAGGGCCAACACCTAGATGTTGCTGAACAACAGACTACTCAAGCTAGCAATACGGGTGCCCGCGCTGTTGAGACCCTGACTACCCTTGAAGAAAGTGTTTGTCAGCTGTGGGCTAGACAGCCCCCCTCAGAATCTGAGGCAGAGTTTTCCCTGCATATAAACGTACTTGATAGCAACAATGGTGGCCCAACTCCCAAAACTCACTTCAAGCCTAATTTTAAGCAAGTATTTGACCCCAGAACCTTGACCATTGCAGCTTTCCTAACTATCTATGAGACTGCCATGCTAAGAGCCTCAGATGACGTCATGAAGGAACACATTCTGACCTTTCTACACCTAACCTGCCAAGAGGTAGTTGTGCCAGAACTACCCTCCATTGAGACGTGGGAAGATATGAAGCAGCTTCTGATTGATGAGTTTGGGGGTGACCTTAGCCTGGAAGTAAAAAAGGATGCCTTCATGCATATTACTTTCAAGCCAAAGGAGACTCTAGCTGAATTTTCAGATAGATTCTACATGGAAGGACAACAACTGATCACAAGCCACCAGTTGACTGCACATAAAGCATACATGGCTTGCACTCAAGCCCTCAAGGTTAACCAACTCCTGTGTCTTCACTTCAAGGCTCATAAAGCCATAATTTCTTCCATTAAGAGCATAAAGACACTGTTGCAGGATGTGCATCTTACCCATTTTTGGGCTGTTATGTGAGAGAATTGTGCCGCCCCTACCTCTGGTTTGTCTTCACGTGGCCCGCGTATCCTCACCATGAACTCACAAAATCCTCCTCACCTCCAGGGTTGCCATAAATGTGGACAGATAGGTCACCATTCCTGAGTCTGCACCAACCCTCAAGTTGAAGGAGCTGATCCCAAAGAGCAAGCCGGAAAAGAACAGTTAACCTAGAGGCAGAGACACTCTCAGTTGACAATTCTTCCCAGTCTTCTTCAATTCCCCCATCCATTGCTGACTCTGAGCCTGCTGACACTGAGGCTCCTCCCATTCTTCTGCTATTCCACAACATCTCTGATGACTCTGACATAGACAATTCTGATATAGAAGATCCCAACGCCTATGGATATTCAGTCCTGGCTGTCCCTGAAACTATTGCAGTCCCTTATAAGCTACGTTCTGGGAAAACTGCTACAACTGCTAAGCCTCTGCCTGAAGTCAAGGAGGTTGTCTCTTGCCCTTACCTCACCTAAGCCAAGAGATCTCCTGTGCTTTTCAAATTTTCCAAAGAAGCTGCTGAGGTTGCTGAAAATGTGTTCAAAAATGTCTCAGTCTTGCTCCCTCTCCAGAAAGTCTATAAGGAGTTCCCAGGCCTAAGATGCATGATCAAAAAGTGGGACAAAGAACTGGCAGAAGCCCAAGACATTCTGGCTGTTCTCCCTCTCTTTGGTCATACTACCACTTGTGTGGAAATATCCATCCAAAAGGTGAAGATTAAGGCTGTCTTAGATGTGGGGTCTCCTGCTAATGTTATCTCCTAGAAGCTTGTCAAGAAGCTCAAACTTGCCCCCAACTTTAACTATCACCAGTTGTATGGCACATCTGGGCTATCCATGACTTGCGCTATAATAGCTTATTCTAGTCTTCCCATGTGTTTTGGCAAACTACTCTTGGCCGCACCTGCCATTGTCTTGGATAATGAGAGCTACAACCTTCTAGTTGATACTCAATTCCTTAGGGAATATAATGGGGTAATCAACTTAAAGAACGGCTACCTTTCTATCTTAGGGTACAAGGTCCCTCTGATCTTTGAAGAGCCAGTTAAAGTTCCAAGGAAGCGCCTCAAGACATGTGCCTTAGAATATTCCACTGGTGTTTTCACCCTAAAGTACCATACCCATTCATCCAAAATGAAGTGTCCTCCTATGGCTTTTCCTGCGTCTGAAGGGATTCCTCTCTTGACTCCTTCTACTGTAACCATCCCCCTGGGTCTAAAGCTATCCTAGACTCCCAAATATTGTATGAGCTACCCGAGCGTACGTTCCTAGAGTTGTACTCTCCTCCCTTGCTAGGACGCAACAAACCCTATCTCTGTCCAGGAATCTTGTATGTCTCTCATAAAGACCCTGTTCAACTGCTGGTTGCCAACTTAACTGCTCTCCCCATACATGTGTCTAGAGGGAAGGTGTTGGCTATGGCAGGTTGTTGAATGCTCCTGACGTCCTATCACTACATCCTTTTGGTATGTTCCAGGACTTTGATTTACCTGAAGACAAGCCCCAAGTCCTATCCTTGTTCACTGCTCAAGACTTCCTGCAACTATCTCAAGTTCAACAGAAAGAGGTGCTTGACCTGCTGGATTAGTTTTCAGATATCTTTGCTAAAGACATCACTGGTTTTTGTCTGGCTAAAGGTGTCATTCATCAGATCAACACTGGTGACGCTCCCCCCTTCTGCGCTAAACCTTATTGCTGCAGTCATGTAGAGGACGCTCAGGTGTCTAAAGAGCTCAAACAACTTTTAGACGCTGGACTGCCTGCTCCTTCCCAAAGCCCATTGGCCTCCCCCTTGCTCATACTAAAAAAGAAGGATGAAGGCCATTGTATTGTGATGGACTACCGGCAATTGAACTATTTAATCAAAAAGATTCCTATCCCTTACCACACATTGATGATGCTCTCCGCTGCCTTGGGGCTCCAAGTTCTGCTCTGCCATGGACCTAGCCTCTGGATACTGGAAAGTTGATCTCTCTCCCAAAGATAGACAAAGGCTGCACTCATCACTTCAAAAGAATTGTTTGAGCCTACTCAAATGCCGCAACAACTCTGCAATGCTCCAGCTACTTTCCATTGAGCCATGGACTCCATCCTCCACAATTCAAAGCTCCTGTGTGTCCTAGTGTACTTAGATGATATAACTGTCTTTAGTGCTACCTTTACCAACCACCTGGCCCATCTTAAGGAAGTGTTCATAAAGATTTGAGAAGCTGGACTCAAGTTAAAGCTATCTAAGTGTTCCTTCTTCAAACAACACTGTCATGAATGACATTTCAATACTTGTATTAAAAACCCAAGAGTTGAACCCCAGTCCCCAGAAGGCGGATCAAACCCTCCAGACCAGTCCAGGACCTGCCAATCTGTTAAATCACATACTCAAACTGGTAAATTACTCCGCGTTCCGCCGGCCTACTATAGAGGACCCTCCAAAGTATACTTGAGTCACACAAAGTGGACGGGAGACCGCCCACTTGTTAAATTGCAAACCCAAGTTAACAAGTTACTCCGAGACCTGCCAGCCTCCCAGAGACATTTCCCCAAATGTTCATCAGATTGATGCCAACCTTGAGCCACCAAAGACCCAAACCTATGCAGAGGTTGCAGCTTGCCTTAAGGAGGTTAAGACAAAACCTATTTTTAACCTTGCCAATGACCACCAGCAACTGCCAGTCTCCCGCCCAGAAGGGGTAGTACAATTGGACTACTCAGGTGACATAGTGAACAGTGGCGGCAAGACAAAGCATTGCCTTTCCAATTTGCCAGAACAGGCACAACCTGGATCTGCCTTCCTTGAGACCCCAAGCCAAGACCCATGTCCCGCCAGTGCCTTGTCTGAGAACCTGAACCCTGCAAAAATTGAAGAAGCGAAGTCCCAGGGTATAAAAACCCTGGCGTACGGCAAAGACCCCATTGTCATTTTTGATAATAAAGTTTTATGAACCTTTGGTTTGAACAAATCTTACCCTATCTAGTCTTAGTGATCTTCCATCTTAATTTGGGTTAAGTAGACTACCAGGCCGCCGCCCCTTTCCAAGCCCAACCTGCCGAGTTGCCCCAGGCATCATACTGCCCCCAGGAGCTCCCTTTGGACCTATGCACTTTACCAAGTACCCCCTAACCAAGCCTATTTGGAGTACAACTTGGAGACCATCCTCATTGCTGACCCTTTGGCAAGGACTAGAAGTACCAAATACATTGGACGTGAAGGGAAGAGAGTTGATATACTGCCCTTATTATTCAAGGACAAGTACAACTACCTACCAGCGTACTTTTTTCCCATGACTCTGCCATTAACCCCAAAACCAGACTGCCTGCTGGAACCTACTGCCGCAGCCAAGACCACCTCTACCCAACTTTTTGGAGTACTCTATATTACTTTTACAGGATTGTTGGATTCTGTGGTCCCCAACTCCAGTCCCTGGTCCTTGCTCGGGCAATCTTTATCTTATATTATCAAGTTAGCACCCATTCTATGGTGGGCCCTATCTGCCGGCTCAACTGCACCTCACCCCAAGCCGCCCAATGCCTCTGCCTATGACTGGTTTCCTGACATTATGACAATCTTTTAAAAACACAGTAACCTGGGCCCCAAGATGTTATTAACACTTGGGGCAACTTGTATGCTCTTTTTTGTGATAATCAATTATTACACCCATAAGGCACTTACCTCCCTGATACTCCCATGGATGAAGAACCAACCTGCTGAAGAATTGAAAGACCCTGCACCTGGTGCAGAACCCCAGAACCCAGCCACATCACAAGTGCAAAATGTGATAGTGAACCAGACCACAAACAAGGTGAATATGCCCCAGATGGGCAAACTCACCTTAAAGAAGCCCGCTGGGCCATGCCAGTCCTCCGCCTCCACTTCCAAACCAACGCCAATGCCTACCCCAGTGACACTGAGAAAGTTTTGGGGGTGGCCACCATGCTATCAGGAGACGCACTGGATTGGTTTGGGAAAGCCACTGCCAAAGATGTTGAATTTTGCCTTGACTATTCAAAATTTGAAGCTGAACTCATTAGCACTGGCAATGACCAAGACACCAGATACTATGTGCTGAACTCTATGTTAGAGATCCAACAAGCAAACCGCCCTATCCAAGCCTATATCAACAAGTTCCTTAAACTGAAAACACGCACCCAACTTGAAGATGAATTACCTGCCATTATCTTCAGAAAGGGAGTTAATTCAGCCATGAAAGACCTGTTGAAGCACCACCTGCCTACACTGAGCCTAGAGGAATCACTGCCCCTATGCAAAGGTCTGAGTCTAAACCAAGAAGGACATAACGTGAACCCGGCCCGAGCCGGCATGGCCATGACGCCCAATTGACCTGGAATGTCCCCTGACAAGTTACAATGTCACTATCAAGATGGGTTATGTTTCTACTGCCATGAGGCCGGGCACCTAACCAGAGAATGCCCTAAGAAGAATACACCTCCTGTATCCTTAGCACAAATAAACACCTCTGCACAATCTTATAAATTCATTCAAGTGACCATAGACTGTATGGGAATCAAATGCCAGATAGAGGCCTTTATTGACACAGGAGCCAATGAAAGCTTCATTGACGCCAACCTGAAAAAGGAACTAGGACTAACAGCTTCAGAGCGTAGCCTACAAGTAACCATGGGAAACAGTTCCCTGGACACTGGCTACAAGTGCAAACAGGAACTTCCCTTGACAATTGGACAGAACATGTATCCAACTCCCTTGATCCTCTTGCCGGGACTACCTCATCCCCTAGTAATGGGGGACTCATGATCCAACAGACATGGTCTGATTCTAAACTATTGTGAGCAGACCGCCACCTTAGGACAACCTAATCTTGCAACACCGTTCTGTTCCATATGAGTCCCAGCAGAACCCCAACCAACAAACTCTTAACCATAAAGATGGAACACAGCGTTGGGACACTACCTACTCCCCTGAAGAAGTGGGACCATGTATTTAGCAAAGAAGCAGCCACAAAACTACCCAGCCACTCAATCTATGATCACGCTATAGACCTACTACCAGGTACCCAACCCCACCACGGCCCCATCTATAGTTGCAACCACCAAGAACAAACGGCCTTGAAAGCTTACTTGGAGGATATGACAAAAAAGGGTTTCATCCAAGTATCAAAAGCCCCCTGCTTGTCACTGATGCTGTTTGTAGGGAAGAAGGACGGCAGAATGCGTCCCTGTGTGAACTACCAGAAGCTGAATGATATTACTGTGAAGAACCGTTACCCCATCACCAATGCCAACGATCTTTGCAACGTACTAACTGGAGCCCAGGTGTACTCAAAAATTGACCTAAGAGACGCATTCAACCAAATCCAAATCAAAGAGGGCAACAAATACAAAACAGCGTTCAAGACCAGGTATGGACTCTATGAATACCTGGTGATGCCATTTGGACTATGCAACGCCCCCAGCACCTTCCAGCGCATGATAAACACTGTATTGGGT
Source organism: Entomophthora muscae (assembly GCA_014839935.2). Classification (NCBI taxonomy): domain Eukaryota; kingdom Fungi; phylum Entomophthoromycota; class Entomophthoromycetes; order Entomophthorales; family Entomophthoraceae; genus Entomophthora; species Entomophthora muscae. Next base: position 69,713 of record QTSX02007149.1, on the reverse strand, counting down.
GAATACCTCAACCAGTTCTGTGTGGCCTATCTCAACAACATCCTCATCTATAGCAAGACCCACAAGGAACACCTGCGCCATCTGGACCTTATACTAGAAAAACTCTCCCAAGCAAACTTACATGCTAAGCTAAAAAAGTGTGAATTCTTCCAGTCTGAAGTTGAGTTCCTGGAATACGTAGTGAAGACTGGCGGGTTTGCCATGGCACAGGAAAAAGTAGAAGCAGTAACATCTTGGCTGGTGCCCAAATGCAGGAAAGATGTGAGAAGTTTTTTGGGCCTGGCAAATTATTGCAGGGATTTCATCCAAAAAAATTCTCTGATTACCTTGCCTCTGACTTGCCTTTGCTCTGACAAGGTTACCTTTGCTTGGACTCCGGAATGTGACACTGCCTTTGAAACCTTGAAACTTGCTTTCACCTCTGGCCGCGTCCTGGCCATGCCCGGCCCATCCAAGCCATTTGTACTGGAAACTGACGTGTCCAAATTTGCAGTGGGCGGGTACTTCTTCAGGAAGGAGGAGATGGTATGCTACATCCTGTAGCATATTACTCCAAGAAGATGCTTCCTGCTGAAGGAAACTACCCAATCTATAACAAGGAGATGCTTGCAATAAGGAAGACCCTGAAACACTGGCGCCAGTACCTATGTGGTGCCAAATTTCCAGTAAAGGTCTTAACCAACCACAAGAACTTGGTTTACTTCTTTAAACCCAGACAGCTAAACCAGAGACAGGCCAGATGGGCCTTGGAACTAGCTGACTATACATTGACCATCAACTACAAGCCTGGGAAGGTGAACGTGGTACCTGACTCCCTGAGTAGAAGAGCTGACCTGATGCCTTCCTCTACAGAAACCAAGGACCACAACACACATGTACTCCTTGACACGGCCAGCCTAGGCATCCAACTGATGTACATGAAGATCATGGCCCGCAAACCTGACATAATTGAGGCGCAGAAACAAGACAAATACTCAGCGGACCTTGTTGCTGACTTGACCTCAGACCCAGAGAGCTGCCACCAAAAGAAAGTATTCTTGCTGAAAGGATTCACCCTGCTACTACAAACTGGATCTATGTACCAGAAGGCAAGGCAAGGACCAAAGTACTCATTGACTACCACAACTCAGAGATGGCTGGCCACCCTGGCAGACTCAAGACACTCCAAGGAATCAAGAAAAATTACGCTTGGCCCCAACTGGACAAAGATGTGGCCGCCTATATTGAAGGCTGTGAGATATGTAGAAGAAACAAAACCCGTAGATCCAAACCTGAAGGCCTGCTGAGGCCCCTAGACATACCCGCAGGGCCCTGGCAGTCCGTTTCAATGGACTATATTGTAGAACTGCCTCCCTCCAATGCGTTTAACGCCATCCTGGTCATGGTAGATAGGTTTACTAAGATGTCCTATTTTGTCCCTACCACTACCCACTGCACCGCTGCAGAGACAGCTAGACATTTCCACAACTGCATCCTAACTCAACACGGCACTCCAGCGGAAATAATCACGGATAGAGGACCCCAATTCACCTCCAAATACTGGACTCAAGTGATGAAGGACTTGGGGGCAAAGCGCTGTGTATCAACCTCTTACCACCCACAGACCGACGGCCAGACTGAACAAGTAAACCAAATACTTGAACAATACCTACAATGCTACACCAATGCTGACCAAGATAACTGGGCTGAGATGCTACCCATGGCACAGTATGCCTACAACAGCAAAGACCACGCCTCCACAGGAATGTCCCTCTTCAAGGCTAATTATGGGTTTGATCCATCTTGGGATCCCAGTATTGGTAGTAAGGAAATAAACCCGTCAGGACAAACCTGGATTGAACATATACACGAAACCCGACAAACCTGTCTTAAGAACCTGACCCTTGCTGTCCAGACTTATAATGCTTTTGCCAACAAAAAGAGGATTCATGAGAAAACGTTGAAGGTAGGGGAGGAAGTCTATCTGGACTCTCAAAATGTGCCTCTGACTGTTCCCTGTCAAAAGTTAGCCCACAGAAGAAGTGGCCCCTACAAGATCACCAAACTAGTAGGTGAGGTAGCATTTGAGCTAGAATTACCCCCTCATGGAAAATACACAACGTCTTCCACCGCGTGCTTCTATTCAAGAAAGAGGGGAACTCACTCCCCCACCAGAAACTCAAGACTGAACCCCCTCTCATCCAAGTAGGACGCTCTGAAGAATACAAAGTTGAATATGTTCATGGAGACTGTACCCACTATAAGACCCTCCAGTACTACGTCAAGTGGAAGGGATATCCACCCAAGGAAAGCACCTGGGAACCATTAAGCAACCTACCCAACGCCCAATTAGCAATCTGACAATACCTTGAGAAGAAGACCAGGAAGGAAGGGACCCCTGGGAAGGAAGGGGATGATGTCATGAATGCCATTTTAATACTTGTATTGAAAACCCAAAAGTTGAATCCCAATCACCAGAAGGCGGATCAAACCCTCCAGACCAGTCCAGGACCCGCTAATCCGTTAAATCACATACTCAAACCGGTAAATTACTCCGTGTCCTGCCGGCCTACTACAGAGGACCCTCCAAAGACTACTCAAGTCACAAAAAGTGGATGGTAGACCACCCACTTGTTAAATTGCAAACCCGAGTTAACAAGTTACTCCGAGACCTGCCAGCCTCCCAGAGACAATTCCCCAAATGTTCATCAGATTGATGCCAACCTTGAGCCACCAAAGACCCAAAACTATGCAGAGATTGCAGCTTGTCATAAGGAGGTTAAGACAAAACCTATTTTTAACCTTGCCAATGACCACCAGCAACTGCCAGTCTCCCGCCCAGAAGGGGTAGTACAATTGGACTACTCAGGTGACATAGTAACAGTGGCGGCAAGACAAAGCATCACCTTTCCAATTTGCCAGAACAGGCACAACCTGGATCTGCCGCCCTTGAGACCCCAAGCCAAGACCCGCATCCCACCAGTGCCTTGTCTGCAAACCTGAACCCTTCAAAAATTGAAGAAGAGAAGTCCCAGGGTATAAAAACCCTGGCGGTACGGCAAAGACCCCATTGTCATTTTTGATAATAAAATTTTATGAACCTTTGGTTTGAACAAATCTTACCCTATCTAGTCTTAGTGATCTTCCATCTTAATTTGGGTCAATTAGACTACCAGGCCGCCGCCCCTTTCCAAGCCCAACCTGTCAAGTTGCCCCAGGCATCATACCGCCCCCAGTAGCTCCCTTTGGATCTGTGTACTTTACCAAGTACCCCCCTAACTTGGCCTATTTGGAGTACAACTTTGAGACCATCCTCATTGCTGACCCTTTGGCAAGGACTAGAAGTACCAAATACATTGGACGTGAAGGGAAGAGAGTTGAGATACCGTCCTTACTATTCAAGGACAAGTACAACTACCTACCAGTATACTTTGTTCCCATGACTCTGCCATTAACCCCAAAACCAGACCGCCCCATGGAACCCACCACCGCCGCCAAGACCACCTTTACCCAACTTTTTGGAGTACTCTATATTACTTTGACAGGATTGGTGGATTTTGTGGTCCCCAACTCCGGACCCTGGTCCTTGCTTGGGCAATCTTTATCTTATATTATCAAGTTAGCACCCATTCTATGGTGGGCCCTACCCGCCGGCTCAACCGCACCTCACCCTGAGCCGCCCAATGCCTCTGCCTATGACTGGTTTCCTGACAAACACCTTGAATTCTTGGGACATGAGGTGACTCAGACAGGAATTCTCCCCATGACTAAGAAAGTTGAGGCCATTGACAAAATGCTTCCACCCACCAACCTGAGAGAAGTTCAAGTCTTTCTGGGCATGATGACATACTACAGACAATTCATCCCCAATTTTGCTAACACTAGTGAACCCTTGGTCCAGCTGCTGCGTAATATCCCTTTTGAATGGACTGCCAGCCAACAACAAGCCTTTGAGACCCTTAAATAAAAAAATCAAAGAGGCCCCTATCCTAGTATATCCTGATTACAATAAGGAATTCATTCTATATACTGATGCTAGTGACCTGGCCATTGGAGCCATTCTTGGCTTAATTGGATGATGAAGGTGTGGATCACCCTGTAGCTTATACCTCTCATATCTTGAATAAGCATGAGATGAACTACAGTGTAACAGAGAAAGAGTGCCTTGCTGTGCTGCATGATGTCAAGCAGTTCTGCCATTACATGTATGACACCCATTTCACTGTGTTCACTGATCCCACTTTGCTTAAATGGTTACAACAACTTAAGGAACCAGAAGGACAACTAGCTAGATGGGCTCTCTGATTGCAAGGTTACAACTTCACTGTGCTGCACCGCCCTGAGATTCAACCTCAGAATGCTGATGGATTGTCCAGAATGCCCATACTTGCTCTACACCCTGCTGAGGCTGACAGGCTGTACAAACTAATTGGATATCCTTCCTCATGGGAAAATAAGATGGAAGAGTCCAAGTTTTCCTTTCTAAATTATCTGAAGACACACTCATAAATTACAATCAGCTCTTCAAGAAAGTACAGGATCACTTCCTGCCTTATGTAAGGCCTAGTCTTTGCCTTTTGATGGTGCTTCAAGCTCATAAAGAGACAGGACACGGAGGTGTTGCCAAGACTTATGCCTGGCTCCAGAAGAATTACTTCTGGGAAAATCTTTGCCTGCTGATCCCAGATGTTATTGCTAGTTGCCATGATTGCCAACTCCAACAACCTAAAGCTGCCGCTCATGAGTTCAAGCTAGTCCCCCCTCAACACGCATTTCACACTGTCAGTATTGACGCTGTAGGACATCTCCCTTGCTCCCGCTCTGGGTGCCACTTTATCCTAATTGCTGTTGATCATTTATGCAAGTGGGTAGAAGCTTGCCCTACTAAAGATATCACTGCCTAGACAACCGCCGCCTTTCTGCTGCAAGATGTATTCTTTTGCCATGGTTGTCCTCAAGTGTTATTGTCTGACAATGGGACTAACTTCAACGCCAAGTTAGTGACCTCTGTTTTTGAAGCCTTGGGGTCTCACTAGTCCTTCTCTGCCCCCTATAATCCTTCCACCAATGGGACAGTTGAGCGCGCAAACTCAACTTTGGTTTCTATCATAGGAAACTCACTTACTCTGACGCCGCCAACTGGGATCTATACTTATCTACTGCTCTCTTTACCTATTGCCTTAGCAAACATTGTGTCAACAGGTAATCCCCATTTGCTATGTTGTATGGCCGTGAAGCCACTACTCTGTTGCTCTTGGGGGGGCCCCTACTCTCATCTGATAAGGCTATGAACTCTGATGAGCATATCAAAGATCTAGTCAATCAAATCATTGATGTTCAGGCCTCTGCCTACATGTCTGCCTATAAGACCAAGCTGCTTGAGCTCTCCCCTGATAATTCAGGAAGATCTCCCCTGCCTGAGTTCAACATTGGGGGCCACGTTCTTTACTATCAGCATAGAGTAGGAGAACATGCTCATAAGCTAGACTTGTTGTGGATTGGGCCCTTGGAAGTGACCTTCAAACGAGGGTCAGAGTATACTGTAAAACTCCTCTCTAGTGGTCAACTGTTTTCTCGTGTGCATGCCAAGTTCCTCTGCAAGTACCACCCCCTAAGGCCAATCTAGAGGGGGGCAATGTTGTGAATGCTGCCATCCGCCATGTTTCAATTTTGCCTTTGTTAGGTTATTTCAAGGACAAATCCCTCCATTTGCTTTTGCCCTTTGAAATGAGGCTGGCTCCAAACTGGGAGATACAACTGTTTGGTTTCCTGATTCTGCGCAACTCACTCCCCCCACCCATGCTGGTGGAAGGTGATCCTACTGCCCATGTACTGTTTTGTGGTAAAGCTACACAGGATATAATCCCAATCTTTATTGTCAGAGATCCATCCTGTGGGGGGTTCCTGGGAACTCGCGGGCAGACAGCCTGGCAGGGAGGCCCCACCACAAGATTGGGGCCAAATTTACAATAAGATAACAATTTGCCCAGGAGAGCCCAAGGTCCGCTGGCAGGTTTCATAGGATCTATCAAGCCGGTAAGAGTGATGTATATCACTCCAAATATCCAAGTGGAAGTGTATTCATTGGCAGCAACGGACTCTTGCAGGCAGTCAGGCTGCAGGGTGAGAGGCGGAGTCATTGGGACTGAATACGCGGGCAGGTGGTTGTACTTGTTGCGGAATAGCAGGGGAGATATAGTGATTTTTTGGCTTTCCCTGTAAACAGTCTCGGTCTCTCTAGTTCTTGTCTCAGGGTTGTAGATTAGGATTTCCTCTAGGGTGAACTCCAAATACGCAGGGTTAGGGGGGTACTAGGTGAAATGTACTGGGCCGTAGAGAGCTCCTGGTGGACAGTAAAACTTGGGCAGTTGGTCTGCAATTTTTTGGGATTGATGGGTGTGGGGTGCAGAGCCACAGGAGGTAGACTGTAAATTAAATAGAGCTAATATCAAGTATGGAATAACCTGGTTGAACCAAAGATTCATGTCACTTTATTGCAAGAATGGCAATGTGCAACTTCCTGGCGGTCCAGGGTATAAGTATGCCCGTCTGTCATGAGTAAACTTTTACAAATTTCTTTGGCCTGGGTGTTACCGTCTACCCAGTTTTTCCAGTCCTTGGTGGCATCCATTGCGGGAGTTAATTCATTGGCTTGTTTGAACTGAGAATACTTGAATTTCCTTGTTGGGTTGTGGGGTTGGTCATCTTTGGGTGGCCTGTGTTCTATAAGAAGTTTCTTTGTTTCCCCTTCTGTGGTGGCCCAAGTTATTTCAGGTTTTATGGATAGACCTGCCTGCTGATTGGTTGAGTTAAAAGGAACCTTTAACGTGGGGAGTGTTGATGTAGGTGATTTTGACTCATCAAGCTTTAAAAGATTTTCCAAAGTTAAATCCTGTTCTGGTTCCTGCCCAAAAATCTGCAGGCGGCTGGTCCTGCGGGCTGGCAGCCCATGGGGTGTCAAGGTTCAAATCTCGTAGTTGAGGTTTCCCAATAAGCATGGTCAATAGGAGTTTGTCACTTGTGACATTTATACCCAACAAAATTTAAGTAATATTCACATTTTTTTCTTTGTGTCTCCACATACTTTGGCGCCTCTCTAGCCACGTCTAGCAGATATTATTCATTCAGGGCCACAAGGTAATTGCATAGCCTTATCTGCCATTCTAACCAAGACTTAGTACAAATCCAATCCTAAGGTTAGGATTTCCCGTTATGATTCTGTGCCGTGCCTCAGATCACAACATATGTTCAAGTTTGTCTCTTGATAAACTTCTGTAGCAGCCATCAATTCTTCTGGGTTATCTCTTTTGGGCCAAACCCAATCACTTAATCTTTTGGCTTATTTTACTTTGCTCAGTGGGGTTTACAAGTCCAATCTGGATTCCAGGACTTGGGTTGATCTATTTAAGGGTCCCAGGGTTGACCAAGTCCTGTAGTGTAAGCAGATATGGGGGAGGCCTCATGAGCAGGTTGAACCCCCAATCCATGGCTGCCTGAGCTTCCAGGGTCTTCTCATAACTGATGAGGAGCTCCCATTAGTGAGTGTCATGGCCATAGTTTTCCCGGGTGTGGCTCGGCCAAAGCACTGCCACCCAGGGAAACCCGGCCCAAAGCCCCGCCTGCTTGCGGCAATTGTAGATTTAAATCTAGCAATTGATTGCAAGTGGGTGGTGGCACAGGAAATTGGGTCTGAGTGGGGCGCAGATGTCCCACGCCCAATTTCCCCTTTCTTGACCTGCTGGTCAACAAATCCTGATCTCAAAGGAGGTCAGGTAACAGCTTACAGAACCATCATTGGTGGTAACTGTAAGCTGTCTAAATATTGCATTCAAGGAGGCCACCTCATTAAGATGTGCCCAAAGGCTTTAAGTAACAATTGTCCCCACCAAACTACCTTAGTAGTTTGATATTTTACTCTCAATAAATATCTTGCCTCAATGATTCACTTATTTCAATATTTCCCAATCAGATTTGTAATAACCAGACTGCTATATTCTGCTTTCTCACCTCTGCAATTTCCTGGTAATCTTCCACCTCCTGCTGAAATGATTCCTAAAACCCGCAAAATTGAATGTGAGCCTATCTATGCTGCTGATTCCTTGACATTGAGCCAAATGAAGGTCTTCTTGATGTACCTGTGCATAATCTTCTGCTGCACCTTTCCTTATTCACTCTTCAAGGGTTATCATTTATGAGTAAATACACATTGTCTCCTCCTAATTGGTAATGTCATCCTAATTTGGGTGTACATTCCCCATTTAATTGATTACAATGAGCTCTCTCTCTACTTTACCCTGAAATTATCAAACTACTCTAATTTTAATATATTGTATGGTCTGCGCATCTTTGTTGTTAGATCATTCTCTTGCATCATAGATATCTCAGTGGTGACTTCCACAATGCTCATTACTTCATTTTGGAGTATTTTTGCAGTGGTTTTCTTTCCCCTGTTATACCCATCCTTTGCAAAGATAGAGATCACACAACCTCGTTGTACTTTACTCTCACGCCTCAAATTCTGGAAGCCTGCTCCTAGCCTTCCATCCCCCTTGTTAAATACTGCAAGAGAAATCTTGGCACTGACTGAGGAATGGACTAAGCATGGTTTCCCTCAGAAGCTTCTCAGCTTCTTACTCAAACAAGCAGAACCTTAATCCCAGGAGTGGTGTTTGTCTATTATTGAACAATCACCCAACTTCTTTGATGATGTGTCAACCCTAATTCCTTTGGTGACGTGCCAAGCTCCAGCAACTTCCTCCTTGCTTGACTACAAAAGCCTGTTCTCAAGTTCCCAAGGCCCTCAACCTCTACCCTTGCACCTCAAGCAGTTTCAATGCCAAAAATTCATCACTCCCCAAAAGTGCTAAGCTTATGGTCCTCTATCTCAGCTCTGACCACGCCAGTCAAAGCTTGTCACCTTGGTTGCACCCTTCCGCTTCTGTCTCTGATATGATACAGCACCTCCTGCAAGCAGTTGGGGGTAAGCTAGTGACGTCCAAGCAGCCAAATCAGCCTCTGTTATTGGAGGCTCCTCCCATGTTAAATTGCTTGAAAAGTCAACAGGAGCCAGCCACTCCACAAGGGCCCATATCCCCTGAGGTTTCTCAATCTCTTGTGACACCAGCCCCCACTCTGGCTATAGCTCCTGTCATCAGTTCTCCTCCTCAGAGTATTCCTACCCTGGCTGCGCTCTCCTTTTACGATATTGACGACTCCAGTGCTACCATGGCAAACTTGAACTTTATTGACTCCCAAGCGCCCACTTCAGGTAACGCTACCAATGCCTATAAACTTATATGTTTCAACCAGAACTGTCCGTTGCTATCCGCCAAGGCTCAGGCTATAGTGGATCTCCACGTCGCCACTATGAATAAGGTTGCGCCTGCTCCTTGTCTCAAGCCTATTGTCATTGAACCTGTGATTGACCAACCCTTTGTAGCCCTGAATGAGGACCTGTTGTCCATTCAAACAGCTCCTCAACTCCAGGTACAAGTTGATTCCAATCACCTCCCTCTATCAAATAAAACAAAGATGGGATATTTTTTGTTTCATTGTTTCTTTGCTTCCACATCACATCTAACAAAAACTGTAGCTTTAGTAGATACTGGTGCCACAGGCAACTTCATTTCAAAAGATCTGGTTGAAAAGCTAGGTTTGGAATATAATCCTGGTGCTCTGTGCAAAGGAGGGGTATCCAATGTCTTCCGTTCATTCAGACTACGTCGCCTGTTATCCTTCTCCATCACTGATCATGCCTTTGTTGCTGACTTCACAGTAGCAAAGCACCTGACATACCTGGTGATCCTAGGCGTGGAATGGTGGCAGGAGCACAATATCACCCCAATCTTCAAAGATAACTTACTGAGGATCGCTCATCCTGCCAGAATTTCCTTGGAGGTACCAATGATCCCGTTTGGGAAAGAAGCCCCTCACATCTCAATGTCAGTCTCAGCAATAACAAAACCTGCCACATCATTTGACGTCCTTGTGTTGTGCCTCTCCCACTTGCACGCAGCCTTTGATTCTAAGCTGGCTGATGGTCTCCCCGCACACTCACAATTTGACTTTGAGTTTAAACTCACTGTTGATTTGGTGAAAGTTGCTTCTCCCATCTATCCCTTGAATTTAAAGGAGGAACAATGCTTAGAAGAATGGACAAAGGACATGGAAGCCAAAGGACAGATCTTTAGGAAATCTTCTCCTATATGCTCTCCACTGCTGTTTTTTCAAAAGTCTGATGGATCATTACGCCCCTGCATTGATTTTGATAACCTGAACAATGTGACTGTACCGGACCCATACCCCATGCCCATTGAGTCTCAGATCTTCAGGCAGGTGGAGAAAGCTAGAATCTTTTCAAAGCTGGACCTCTTAAATGCTTTCAACCAGATTTGCATCAAAGAAGGTCAGGAATGGCTCACCGCTTTCAGGACTAAGAAAGGCATCTTTCAGTACCAAGTCATGCCCTTTGGTCTAAAAAATGCCCCGGCAGTATTCCAGAAGATGATAAATGCAGTCTTAGGTGACCTCATTGGGAACTGTGCTATAGCATACATGGACGACATCTTAGTCTACTCTCTGGATGAGGAGTCTCATGCCACCCACCTTTGTGCTGTAGTAGAAAGGATCCAAAAGGCCAATCTTGTCATCAAACTGAGCAAATGTGAATTCTTCAAGAGTAAGGTTTCTTTCTTAGGAAATCTGATTTTGGAGAAAGGCCATGTCATTTCCCCTGACAAGGAAGCTGCAATAAGGAATTGGCAGACCCTGACAAACATTACCCAACTCCGCAGTTTCCTGGGAACATGCAACTTCTTGAAACGCTTCACCCCCCACTTGTCAGAAACAGTAGCTCCCCTTTATGCTGCTAGTGAAAAAAAACTCTGGAATGGTCCACACAATGCAATGCTGCGTTCAATGCTGTTAAGAACATCATGTGTTCTGCAGCCATGCTCCGCCATGTTGATGCCTCCAAACCCTTCATCTTAGCCACAGATGCCTCCAAATTTGCCATTGCCTCAGTCCTTCTACAAACTGCTGATGATGGACTAGAATACCCTGTGGGCTATTTCTCAAGAAAATGAAATCTGAGGAGCTCAGCTACATGATCTATGACAAGGAGCTATTAGCAGTAGTAGAGTCTATGAAATACTGGCAGCATCCCCTTTGCTCAGCCACACACCCATTTACAGTAAGGACAGACCACAAAGCCCTACTGTATTACCAGGAACCTCGTCTCTTAACTGAACATCAGACCAGATGGTATGAAGTCCTATTCAAGTTTAAATTCCAATATAAGTTTATCAAGGGTATTGATACATCTGGCGGACTCCCTCAGTCACAACCCAGCATTCCTTCCTGACGTTAAGGCTGAACAAGAATTTAATACAAAGGTCATGATTCCCCCCAGCGCCATTCTACCCTCTCCTCCCATAAGAACAACCTGTACCCTAAGTTTCCAAGAACCTGCCAACCCAGACCTGGTAGCTAGAGTCAAGTTGCTGCAACCTTTAGATGAACGGTATCCCCAGTTGTTTAAGTTGGCAAATCAATCTACTCCCCACACCTGCTACAGTTCTGAAGACAGTACCATACTTCACAATGGTTGCCTGTGGGTACCTGATGGTGATATTTGCCTGGAAGTCATCAAGGCCCACTATGAAAACATATTGGTTGGTCACCAAGGGAAAAATAAGACCATAGAGATAATCCGTAGACAATTTGATTAGAGAGGTCTCACATCAGACGTAGCTAAGTACTTGAAGGGCTGCATGGTTTGCCTGAGGGCAAAGCCCTCCCGTCTCAAACAGACAGGTCTACTGGTACCCCTACAAATTCCAAATGGGCCATGAACATCTCTGTCTGTTGATTTCATAGTAGAACTTCCTCCATCAAACAGTATGATGCAATCATGGTAGTAGTAGATTGTTTGACAAAGATGAGTCATTTAATCCCCTGCCAAACCACAATCACATCAGTCCAGATGACCAAACTGTTTGTCAACAATGCCTTTGCCCACCATAAAATTCCCCAAGAGATCATAAGTGACAGAGACCCCCAATTCACAGCACGATTCTGGGAGGAATTCTCCAGACTCCTAGGCATTAAGTTATGCAGATCAACAGCCTACCACCCCCAATCCAATGGACAGACAGAGAGGATGAATCAATGTTTGAAAACATTTCTTAGATGCTACTCTAACACTGAAAAAGATAACTGGTCCCAAAACATAACAATGGCCCAGTTTGCTTACAACAATGCCCCACACTCCTCTTCTAATGTCTCCCCATTCTTTGCAAATTATGGCTACAACCCCAATGTAACTTTGGCTCACTCTCAGGTAGCAAAGTGGAATTGGCATCCTCACAGGCAGCAGCTTTAAAAAGAATTCATGAAGAAGTCAAAGTGTCCTTGACTCATGCCGTGATAACTTACAAGGCTTATGCAGACATGAAAAGAAGAGAGGGCCCAGCGTATGAAATTGGTGATCAAGTACTGGTTGACTCCTGGAACATGCGACTAAAAGTACCCTGCCGGAAGCTAGGCCCCAAAAGAGTAGGTCCATTCAGAATCTTAAAGAAGATTGGATCTTCAGCCTACCAACTGGACCTCCCTCCCTCCTTCCACATCTTCAGCACATTCCATGAATGCCTATTAGCTAAGTATGAAGGTCCCCCAGTATCTACTCCTGACCCCATAATGGTGGATGGACAACTGAAATATGAACTGGAATCAATAATTACATCCAAACTATCTCACAAGCGCCTGCACTACCTAGTAGCCTGGAAGGGATACCCAGCCTCAGAAAACTGTTGGATTCCCCATCGCAACCTCACTCACGCCCAAGAAATGCTCCAGGAATTCCACAAGAACAATCCCCAAGCAGTAGGTCCAGTAAAGGCCACCCTAGCTGCCATGAAACTCCCTCCTGCCCACAAGAACTATACATTGGTAGCACTCCCAGGAGGTGGGAAGTCCTCATTACCAAAGAAGGAGAGTAATGTTATGGCCATAGTTTTCCCGGGTGTGGCTTGGCCAAAGCACTGCCACCCGGGGAAACCCGGCCCAAAGCCCCGCCCGCTTGCGGCAATTGTAGATTTAAATCTAACAATTGATTGCAAGTGGGTGGTGGCACAGGAAATTGGGTCTGAGTGGGGCGCAGATGTCCCACGCCCAATTTCCCCTTTCTTGACCTGCTGGTCAACAAATCCTGATCTCAAAGGAGGTCAGGTAACAGCTTACAGAACCACCATTGGTGGTAACTGTAAGCTGTCTAAATATTGCATTCAAGGAGGCCACCTCATTAAGATGTGCCCAAAGGCTTTAAGTAACAATTGTCCCCACCAAACTACCTTAGTAGTTTGATATTTTACTCTCAATAAATATCTTGCCTCAATGATTCACTTATTTCAATATTTCCCAATCAGATTTGTAATAACCAGACTGCTAGATTCTGCTTTCTCACCTCTGCAATTTCCTGGTAATCTTCCACCTCCTGCTGAAATGATTCCTAAAACCCGCAAAATTGAATGTGAGCCTATCTATGCTGCTGATTCCTTGACATTGAGCCAAATGAAGGTCTTCTTGATGTACCTGTGCATAATCTTCTGCTGCACCTTTCCTTATTCACTCTTCAAGGGTTATCATTTATGAGTAAACACACATTGTCTCCTCCTAATTGGTAATGTCATCCTAATTTGGGTGTACATTCCCCATTTAATTGATTACAACGAGCTCTCTCTCTACTTTACCCTGACAGTGAGACGAGCCCTGAAAATTGAAAAAATGGTTTAATTATATTTGGGTTGATGGTGTATAGCTCTAGTGAGCTTATTCTTGCTCCGTTGGATCTTCAATTCCTAAGAGTAATATATTTTTTATAGTGTTAGAAGTTAGTTTTATAGTGAAGTAGATTCAATCTGCAATTTCATTAAAGTTCCCGTCAAGTGGGGTATTTTACTGCATTTGTGTGCTCTTTGGGGTCACCTCAGTCCTAAAAAGGTTATGGGGCTTAACTTTTATCAAGAAAGATTTTCATGTTAAGGGGGTCTGATAATTCAAAAAGGGTTGACTTCAGCAGTTGGCTGGAAGTATTTGCATTCACTTTAGTAGAGTTGATTTTAGACAAGATATATTTTGACTGCCGATTTCTCTGCAGCATCTGTTCTGAAGGTTACCAAAGCCTAGTGTGGGGTGATCGAGGTGGTTAGATTAATCTTACCACAAGATATGTTCTCTGGAGAAACATTCACATATATTCCTTGATAAATATGTATACTTTCTTCCAGTTTAGACTATTTAATAACAGGGTTGTAATAGTAACGACATCATATTTAAAGATTTTATTCCAACTTGTTGTTTTATGATGTAATCAGATTGAATCAATAGTTGGAGCCTTAGTTAACATGGTTGTAACAAGGAAGATATCTTCTCTCATCAAAGAGGTTTCCGTTAAGTCGATCAGATTCCGGTTGATTTTAGGTGCTTTCTATTATATCTGATCCATAATGTGACTGTGGTAATTTGATTAGCCAAGTGGTTAGCCAACGGGTCCACTTTTACGTCCAAGCAAGTTTCAGGGTTAAAACTTCGATCGAACTGGGATGAAAACAATCCTGCTAATAAGAACCCAACCAAAAGGCAGTCCAGCCAGCGCTGAGCAGTTTCACTGGCAGTCACGAATGCATGGGTCAAGCCAGAGAATCAAATCCCAATATTTATTTGGAACAAACCAATCCAGCTTTAACTGCAAGGTTGATTCCTAACTGCTTTATCAATCAACCTGACTTTTTACCTAGACGTGTACATAGCCTGGTATCATCATCCTATAGTTTCAATACTGTTTATATCCCACTTAGGTACGTAGCTTGCTTACCCATTAAAGTTTTCTTCAAATTCATGTCACCCACGTGTTGATATCTGCTCTTATCAATCAAGTTTACTGATTATTATTAACCCCTTTCAAACGGCACTTTCAAGTGGTCAAATTTTACTTTTAGGTTTCAAACCTCACTTGCATGAAGCTTTACTGAACTCTTCTTAAACTTTACTACTTCCAGCAGATAAACAAGTTTTTTATTTCTTTGATTTAGATATTCTCAATAGTGGGCCTAATTAAACTAGCCAATATTTTTTATCGGGACAGGTTTTTTACAAAGTTCTATTGATATTCCGAATTAGCTCTTTGAAACAAATCCCGAGGACCGGTGAAAAAATTTAATAGTTTACTCTCGGAAAATTACTCTTGAAATCCTTTAGGTCCAGAGAGTTGCGTAGCCATGAAACTTTCCCCGCGCATTAATTAAAAAATATCACCCGCATAGATCGATATAGCTAACTTTTACAAAGTGGAAACATGAAGCTTAGCTTCTTCGAAGAATTCGCATAGTTTGCTTTAACCTTTTTCCCGCTCTAGATCGCTTATTTTTTAATGTTTCTTTCGATAACTTAATTAATGCCGTTTAACAGGAACGTAAATCCATGTACTCCTTCAACTGGTCGCTCCCTGATTGGGCGGGAGCTAGTCATATTCACAAACATTTGATTCGATATCTTCTGAAAAAGTCCCTTGGATCGTTTATTAAGAGTGACTTTGCTCTTGACACTGTTGATCTGGAGATCACCAAAGGACAGCTTTCGCTACGAAAGCTTGAAATCAACACCGAGGTACTTAATTCATCTGCACTATATTCCCTGAAAGCATCGACTGATGGCGTTTTTAGTTTATTAATGAGCTTCTCATCGGAACGCCGCTGCAAGTGACATCAGGAACTATAGAATGCATCAATGTGACAGTTCCCTGGCAGATGGTATTATCAGATCCTTTTCAGATCCATCTAGATGGACTGAAGCTGTGGATCGAGCTGAGCCCTAGTACCAAACCAAGGCTTGATGAAACCTTCAAGTCTATTTTGGAAGCTTCGACCATGTCTATCGCAAATGACTTCCTCAGCGAACTGCAAGAGTACCCAGAGGCCGAAAGAAGCTCTCCGTCCAAGGAGCCTGAAACCACTGTCCAAGTGGGTGGCTTTATCGACAAGCTGGTTGCCAGACTTAAACTTACCCTTGGCTCTCTAGAAATACACGTTGCACCAAAGCAAGGCCCACAAGTGACCTTTCACGTAGAGTCCGCAGAAATAGTGGAGGACATCTCACCAACAGAGCCCATTCGAATCCTCCCTTCCTTCTTAAGGCGCATTGTTTCGAATTCCGTCACAGTTGCCCTCGATGGGGGCAAAACACCCATTGTTCGTTCAGAAGGGGCCTTTACTCTCCTGGTCAACCATACCGTAACTCAAGATAGTGGCTCTCAGCTATCCATTCAAAACAGCGCTGGTAAGCTCCATGCTGCCATGTCCCCCCGACAGTTTGAAGAACTCAGTCGGTTTGCGTTTGCCCTTAAATCTTGTATCATGCCCTTTGAATCCACCAAAGAAAATAGCTTTCTGGACTGGACGTTTGAATTTTCTTTTGAAACCATTCTTCTAAGGCTATTGTACCAAAGCACATCCCAGAACCTATTCAAAGCGAGCCGCACGCGGAGTCATCTCTGCATAGAGCTAATGGACGCAAAGATCAAAGCCCAGAACTCTTCTTCCTCTGCCCCTCCTTTTTATACCCAAAGCCAAGCCCAACAGATCCTAGTTGAAGGTGACATCCTCAAGTTAAGTGTCAAGGAGTGGCTGTCTTCGTCGCAGTATCCACCGCAACAGATCCCCAAGGGTGCTTATTCATTTGCTCGAGACTGCTATTTACCTGTTCTTATGTCTGATCCTCATCTTCCCAACTCATCCCTTCTTCTCGAATGTTTACCTCTAATCGGCCACGAAGGGAAGCCTGCCGGGAAACTGAGCGCTGATGCCTTCAAAGGCCTTCCTACCTTTTGGGGGACACCCCATTCGCTCAACCCCCAAGAAGATGCACTAAAGGTATCCCTCAGCATAGCTGATGGCTTCAAAGTCCATCTTTCGGCTGCCCCTACTTGGGTGCGAATGGATCCTCGCTTAGCAGATCGCATGGAAGGCTTTCTGCTTGTCCTCAAGCACAGCGATTTCACTTCAAAAGGAACCAACGATTCACCCCATCACAACATGGGAATCTACGAAAGCATCATCATGAACGATCTCGACTCGCGAGATAATGTGCAGTCTTCACCGGAGTGGTCCTTTACTGCCAACACCGAATACCTTCGTGCTATGATCCAGGCCCCATGTGATTGTACAGGCGACGACCAAGAAGCAAATCATCGCTTTGCGCGTGTCCATAGCGACTGCTGGATCCTTGACTGTCTCAAACCTTGGTCTGCCATGCCAGGCCCCCTACCATGTATACCCGGCCATGCCAAAATAGGGTACCAGGGGCTTGATATTTCCCTGCTAAGGGGTCCCCATCTTCGCACCGTCTATGGGTTTCTTAGTGTCGGGCCGTCTCAGGAAGATGGCCCAACTCCAACGTTAGAAATAGGTTTTAACATATTTGGACGGCCAAATTCTTCCAGCCGCTTTTCTGCTCGTCTTAATAGTCGTTTTCCTGTACCTTTTCCGCCTCTCTTCGAGGGCTTCTCCGAAGGGGAAGTCAAGGCTATGGACCCGAGTGCACAGGAAGAGGAGATCCTTAGTTTTAAGCAAAGTACAATTGACACTTCGCTGTTCGACATCCATTGTACCTTCCCACGCGTCCAGCTGAACTTTACCAAGGAGGCTTACGATGCCACACAATTTCTGTTGAACGACTTGTCCAGCTGGGAGCCCCGATTTCTTAAAGTTGACTCGCCGGAAATGGAGTGCCCAAACTCTCCTCTGGGCTCAGAAGAAAGTATTTCCTTCTACACTGCCCGCGAAGAAGGAGCGTCGTTCCGAGGGCCTTCTTCGATGTACTCTGCCGATCCCCTTCCGCCCCCTGCAGCTGAAAACGCCAATGCCCAGAGTTTATCTACTCTTATTGCTTCCATGCCTCTTTGTAAGATCGATTGGTTTCTTTTTTTAAATGAAATTTAGTGGAGATTTGTTTGGACATGTCACCCGAGCTTCAAGAACCAAAGCTATATTCCATCACTTACAAGAACTGTCAGTTCTTCAGCACATCTAAACTCCACGGAAAGGTTTGATCCAGATAGCTTTATTACTGATTCCCAAGGCTCAATCCTACACCTTTATAGAGGCTGATGAACTATTCTTCCTTGACTCCACCATCGCAACTGACCCCCAAGTCATCATTTCCCCAACGCCATGCAATTTCAAAGTATTTCCTTTCAAAGTCTTGGCTAAAGTCCTTAGAACAACTTTCAACTCACCTCCTTCTCCAAGTTGGAGCTGCCGTATTCAACCATCAAAGAGGTTTCAGCCTGCATTTCTCTAACCGGTCTTGATTACCGCTTCCCTCTCAAGAGCGAGCCGCCGCCTTTGGTTAAGCACATTGTTGACTTTTTCAGCGGCGATGCAAAGGTAGACGGTTCTATTGCAATGGCTTACAACTTAGCTCTCCACCGTCAGCTCCACCCTCACGCGGGCCTCTGTAACCTTTTCCTTAAAGGAACTGTCTTTGATTCTTTTGCCTGAGACGCCTAACAACTCTTGGATTGTCATGCTGATCGAAAAGGCTGGCGTAAGCTTTACAAGCCCCTCAAGCTAACGTCTAGGCCTCCACAATTATATTTCCACCCGACCCAGTCCTTCATGTCCATGCTGGGATAGGGAAGGCCCAGCTGCTGCTTTCTCAGAAAGAGCCCGACATCTTTGTACCTCTTCCAACGGATCAAAAGTGCGATGTACCGAGATCGCTCCAACCAACTGCAATTCAATTCTGGGAGGTACTTCAGCAGGCTGATCCACGCTTACATTTAGTCGCACCAGTTTGTCCAGATAGGCTCTAGCGATTGTCTGAGCTGCCAGGTCTCAATTCACAACCGAGACTTGGTGCCGCAGTTTGGAGTAATGCCCCAACTTGGTTTGTTCTTACTCCTCTAGATTGATATTACCAATGAGTCCCTCACGTTTAAATTTTGCCGCGACTCTTATCTCCTGTTTCAGCAAGCGTTATACTCCCTGCATCCGGACGACAGCCCCGACGCGCAAAGTGATGAGCTGGTTGTCGAGTAATGCTGATTAATAAACAACTGACTTTATAGCGATCCCAAGTTAGGTGTCCTGGAAAGATCCATCGGCTACAACATCCTAGGTAAGCCAATCAGTTTCAAATCTAACGCTTGCAAGATACGCTGGAAGAAAACGCTTACGGGAAGAAGGAGCAGGCTTCCCAGTATCATACTCCCGATCCTTTTGTATCCGACATGGAGTTCGTTGACGAATTCTTTGGCGACGATCCAGAAGACTGCGAACTCAACCCACCCCCGTCTCTTACTCACATCCCCCAACCTCGTCCCCACAAGCGAGTCTCCCGCAAAGACTTTTACCGCCATACGAGAAGCGAGTACGAGGTTAGAGAGGCTGAAACGGAGGGAGACGCTGTGAAGGTTCTTGACGACTCGCCTTTCGAAATCATTGACGACTACTTTGCGCTTGAACGAGAGCCCGTCCGCCCCATCTGTCAGATAGAGTAGGGCGATTGTTTAAAAATGACTAATCTTCTAGCCTTGAAAACACGAAGCTACGCATACGGCTGCATGACTTTAACCTTGAAATCAAGCTATTTGATGGGCAGGACTGGCGGTTGGAAGCCTCCTCTTCTCCTCAATCTTCACCACAGGACTCGCCTGCCATCTGTCGAGTTCATCACCAGGTCAGCCTGTCGCGGCCATCCCAGCCCAGCATGGAGCTGGCAGTTTCCCAGCTTCGGATAGACTTTTCTGATATGCTCCCGGAAAGCGAAGAAAGATTTAGGCTGGTCTTTGCCGCCAATGACATTGAAATCCTTGACTACATCCCAACCTCTACTTGGCGGAAATTCCTGGCCCCCATGAAGTCATCCTCGGGAAAGCTTCCACGCGAGTCACAATCAGAAATGCTTCACGTTGAGCTCACGCAGATCAAGCCCTTTCCCAAATCATCCTCCTGCGAGTATCGGCTAAAGGTATCATCTCACTATCTCTCAACTAACCTCTAGTTCTCTCTCCTCCCCATCCGCCTGTTTGTTGACCAAGATGCTCTAAACTTCCTAATAGACTTTTTCCTTGGCGATACCCAAGTTGATCCTCTCGAGCCACCCGAGTCCCCGCCGTCTGATTCTAGCGACGATATCTACTTCCGTAACATGTTTATGCTTCACAACTAACCAATAGAATATGTCGAGATAAGCGACCTCGAAGTCAAGCTTGATTACAAGCCCAAGCATTTCAGCTTGCGTCAACTTTCCGAAGGGAATTTTGCTGAATTAGTCAAAATCTTCCAACTTGAAGACGCCCAACTGTCTCTGGACAAGGTCCGTCTAACTGGGGTAAGTTCCTTTCTCACCCCCCACTGATCAATAGGTCAATGGCTTTGCCAGGCTAACCGACGAGCTAATCTCCCATTGGTTGCCACAAATCAAGGGCAGTCAAATCCCTCAAATGGTCAGTGGCGTTGGCCCAATGCGAACGCTATCCAATCTGGGCTCGGGTGTCGCTGATCTTGTGCTGCTGCCGTTTCAGCAGTTTAAAAAGGACGGGCGGATTGTCAAAGGTATACCAAAGTTGACTCTCTAACCCAGCAGGTGTTGCTAAAGGGGTTGCTTCTTTTGCTCGATCAACCACATCCGAGGCTGTACACGTCAGTGCATCGCTCGTGATGGGCGCACAGGTCATTTTGGAAAGGGCCGATACCTTGCTACGCCCTCCATCTTCTCCCTCTTCCCCGCGCACTTCCCGCCCCGAAACACGTACCGTGAGCAAATATGCCAATCAACCAGAAAACATCAACGAAGGTAAAATGCCAATCTATCATCCTCTAATCCATAAGGGATGGAGTTCGCATACCGCAGCCTCCGCCAAAACATCGGTACGGCGGCACGCACTGTCCTGGCAGTCCCATTCGAGGTCACCGAGCGCACAGGAGCCCAGGTATAGCAATGTTTAATAAAACTCATCTCCAGGGAACCACCCGCTCCATTATCAGGGCAATACCGATTGTTGTCCTACAACCCATGATCGGAGCCACTCAAGCTGTCTCTATGGCTCTATTGGGACTGCGAAACTCCCTCGACCCTCACCGCCATGAGCGTCTGCAGGACGTAAGTATGCCGCTTTGAAAATTCACTAACATTTGATCTCAAAGAAATACAAGCACAGAAATTGACATGTAAATACTCACATCTGTCCATATAATCGAGATTCCTGGCATATCCGCCCTATTGTTTTATTTTGTAATGATTAAACCCTATATTATCCCTCAATCATTCCACTGGCTATAGCCAAACCCAATCCCTCATGATCTATTAGCAATGTAAGTGAATTAAAGATCATGTTTATTTATGTATATGTTACATTATAGTTTACTACCCCTCCAACTAACACATCTTCTGAACAATGGGATTTCCTCCCATAACTTTTGGCTGAAAAGAAGCATATCCTACTCACCACCCTGTTAAAACTGTAAAGTCAACCACTCGCAAGACTTATCCATCAAAGAAACCTCTTCAACTCACCTCCCAAGTCTCATATTTCAAATTCAATCCAACCCATCATTCCATCTTGAACCTCCAGGCAATCATCTTCCAATTATGGTGCTCAACCCTTGTAGGTTACGACTAGTACCTCTATCATACAGGTACTTCGATCCCC
This sequence comes from Entomophthora muscae, assembly GCA_014839935.2. Taxonomy (NCBI): domain Eukaryota; kingdom Fungi; phylum Entomophthoromycota; class Entomophthoromycetes; order Entomophthorales; family Entomophthoraceae; genus Entomophthora; species Entomophthora muscae. The sequence goes on along the minus strand of QTSX02007149.1, from coordinate 48,022 downwards.
CTCCCCAAACACTACTCCTTACCATATATCTTCATGTCCTTCTGATACTTGCCCCTACCTGGGCATGTATAACTCCTGAAAGAGTACATCCAACCCACTTCAAATTACCCTCCTGCCGTACACTGCAAACCTTGTTCCATCCCGGTCCATGCTTCACCAAGAGTTCAGATACATGAAAACTTCCTTCACCGGTACATGTACTTCTCCCCGGCCCAGTATCTAGGTAATCAATATAGGGAAAGGTTCCACAGCCAAGCTGCTGTTGACCAGGTACAGGGTACCAAAGCATTGGACCATACTGAAGATCTCCTAACGACCTATCTAAACTAAAACTGGATCAGCCAAGCTACCCCGGGGAGATATCTGGAAACCTGCTGTTATATTTACCAAGACCCACCGCTCATATAGCTGGGGGGATTGTTGTATAGGGAACAGGATCATGAAAATTCACCGGTCAGGTTGAGCAGGGGGTAGTTTGATCCCTGTAATGAGTCAAGCGCCAGATCCAGATGTCCACCAAGTAGATATCAGCACCTGCCAACATCACCTTGGTTAGTAGCTCAATCCAACTTCTGCATTCGGCTACAATATCGGTAGAGTTGATTTGAGGATCATAGAACCTCCTGTGCAGAGCTTTTCTGGAGGGCTGACCCTGCTGGTTCGACAGGCCCAGCTGGTCCTCCACTGACCTGTGGTTGTCTTGGCCAGCCGCTGCTTCAAGTATGCCGTCTGCATGTGTAAACCTCCAACCTCCCAGGGATCACTTGGGCCAGGTGGGGGTGCAGGTCAGCAAGTTGGAATTTGGTGGGGCCGTTACAATGGGGTAGATGGTCACTACCCAAAAGGCCTTGGCATGTGCTTTGTCATGCCCAAAGCTCCCAGCAAATTAGACAAGAAGGTAGTAAACGAGGTGCATCCTGCAAGGGGCATGCCGGATCTGTGTGAAACCAGGGGAGGTCAGGAGGAAATGTTGAAATAGGCTAGTTATGACTTCTCCGTGCAATACATGTCTCTGGCAGCTTCCAGCATCCCTCCATACTTGGTGAAGGTCTGCTGATAGTCCCCGACCCCAAGGCAAGCTGCAAGCACAGCAGGAACGAGAAGATGTCCCATCTTCTTTACTGGGTATTAGAAACTAAATCTTGGTAGCATTTTACTTCTAGGTGCCAGAAAATAAGTTGCACTCAGTGCTATTTTATATGCGGGATTATTTCCTCTCAATCATAGTCCAACCTATCACCAAGAGTCTGGCAGAGGGATATGAACTACCCAAGCTTGGCTCCCATCCTGGGGCACAAACTACCCGGATGCCATCCAGTAAGCAACTGTAAGGTCTGAAGGCTTGGGGTAGATTATTGTAAACTAAAGCCTTTAAACCAAGGATGTTTATATTTTTCAAGTATAAAAAGGTAGGCAAGGTTTGCAATAATAACTTCACTATATGAAGTGAAATAAGGACTAAGGCAATTTATTAACACTAAGACAATAAACAACGACCAGTCTTAATGACTGATGATTTGGTTAAAAAGTCAATTTCTAAGTCTGGTGTCAAGTTTATACTTCTGGGAAGTATAATAAACGAAATAAAGGGGAAGATTAAGAAGAGAATGATACTTTATTGACTATGAATATAGAATATTATATAGTATCATGACAAGCCACATGTCGTCCATGTACGTCATGGAGGTCATGGGGCTTATCTGAGTAATGTTCCTCTTGAGTCACGAGGCTTAATCAAGTTGTGTTCCATTTAGGACCTGGATTGAGTGATCCCCGTCATAGATGGTTAACTGATAATGATGCCACCAGTTTATTGACTGGGCGGTGAACCTCTCGGTGAGCCGCTTGGTGATTTACTTGGGGTGTTAATTCTCCAAGAGGGAGTAATCATAGATGTTGCGACACTGGGAAATGGTCTGCACTAACAGGATGATTGAAGCTATCAACAACTAAATTATGAGCACTACTATAAAAGTTGCCTAACTGGTGAAGGATAAACTCAAAAGGAATCATTAAACTAAAAAGGAGCTAAGAATGAAATTTGGAAAGGAAAACACAAGCCACAAACCCTAACAAGTACCGTTTTGGGGTGCAAGTCAAACAATCTCAACTTAAGTTGAGACTGGATAAAACTCAGGCTTTTTATTTAAAATCTGGACTTGTGGTGCAAGGGTAGGGAATATTTTTAACCAAAAGTGGTTAGAATTCTTAACTGGAAGCAGAAGACAAGCACATTTGGTCTGGACCTTATTAACTTGAAAAGGTTAAGTTATAAGTAAAGGGGAAAGACTGGGAAGTGGTTGATTGTTTTGCCAAGCCAAAGAAAGAGTGAAGATGGCGGAAGAGCGGGAAAACCCTGGTCCAAAGTGCTGGCATAAGCAAACAAAAAGCAAAAGGTAATTGACTTTGGGCTTAATAAAACTAACTAAGCGCATAGGTCTGTGGTTTGAGAACCATCTCAGGAACAAGGTAAGCTTTGAATGTTGAAACTAACCGTTAAAATAGATAAAATTGGCTGGTCAAGTGAGGGAAAGAAAGGGAAATGTTTGAATAATAAATTGATGTGATAGTAACCAAAGTAGAGATAGAATAAAGTTGGTGTCCATGAAGAATACTAGCAGCAAATGAAATGACAAAAGGAGAATCCTGACAGCAACTGTGATGGCCGCTTGAAGAGGGGTTCATAAGGACAAGGTGGAGAATAAGTAAGAGGAGAAGGTGTTCATTCTCATGAGGGTCATACCAGATAGCTGTTAAGGTAGAAAATCAAATGAAAGGGATAGTACGCCCTCGTAAAACCCAAAATCAGCAAAAACCGCAGCCAAACCCCTGAAAGAAATTGACAACTTGAATGTCATCATAGACAAAAAATGGGTCAAAGCTGGGGTTGCCCAAATAGCCCTCAAAAATCTGGACCTGCCTTATTTTTCCCCAAATAATTATGACAAGAAAATTATACATTATACTCTATTTAGGGATGGCAGTGCTCAACCCGCTGGTTGCCAAATTCTTTCAAATTATGATGTCATTGACTCAAATTTCAATGCAGGACCACCAACTGCTGAAAATATTCTTTCCAGCCGATTAGAAGCTGCAGAATTCCCTCCCACCCCATCCTGAAATCCTTTAAGACTTCCCCATTTCCCTTCTAGAAACTTGTTTCTAGATAGCTTATTATCACTCAAATAAAAGAAAGTTTCCCCTAAAAATGTTTGCTCATCTGGGGCTGTTTGCCCCTGTCTTAGAGAAACTAGCCTCTGTCATGGTAAAGGTTGCCATCAATTCCATGTCGGCATCTTGGCCCGCTCTTTACACATTGACACCTTTGGATTCAGCTTCTAATTTGCCCCTACAAATCACTCTGACCGCGACAACTTTGCTGTCCATCTTCTGCTACACTAATGCTGGCTCCAAAATGTTGACGCTGTCTTCCAGAATTGGTATCCTGTTGCTCAAGCAACTCATGATTTGTCTTTTAAACCCTCATTGTTTGTCCTTGAACCATGCAGCGTACCATTTCACTCTAACAATAGCTGCCAGAAGGACCATTTCACAGAGGGTGGTTCCTCCTGAGAGGATGCCTTGAACAGCTTCTTGGGGGTGGGAGGTTTATAGTTAGTCCAGGAGGGCTCATGGAAATTTTCAGGATACCAAGTACTGAGGGTGTTATTTGATGCGGGCGGTGAGACCGCCGGTCTAGAGAGAAGCACCTACCACAGGATAAGAGCTAACTCAATAGTGTAGGAAACAGAGTGGCCAACAAAAGACCAAGGGCCGGAACTTGGAACCATAGAGTTTACCAAGCCTGTCAAATTAATATAGAATACTCCAAACAGCTTGATGGTAGTTCTATTGAGGTGGTAACAGAATCTTGCAGGTGCTTGGGCCACGGGGTCAAAGGGGGGGTCATTGGTACTAAGTAGGCCAGGAGATAGTTATATTTCTCACAGAAAAGCCTAGGTTAGATGACGTACCAATGTCCTTCACAGTTGAAGATTTCTGGCTTTCTGGTTCTTTTCAAGAGTTCAGCAGGCAGTATGTTCCCTAGGTTAAATTCAAAATAGGCTGGGCTGAGAAATTGCTCAGTGAAGTAGACTGAGCTATGAGGTGCTCCTTCTAAACAGAATAACATGGCTGAAAACCACCAGGAATCATAGAAGGGCTGTTGGTGTCCTGTGAACCTACAGGAAAGGAATGTAAATGGTAAAATACTAGAGCTAGATAAGATAAAATCTGTGTGAACTAAAGCTTCATTTAACTTTATTATCAGAATGATTATACCAACATATTCACATAGCTGGGGTTTTTATACTGCCATGTTTGATTTCTCCAGAAAGTGTGGGCTTTAGGCCCACAGGTGTTCCATCATTGAGAATATGATTGATCAGTTGGTTGTCAGGTTGACTGGCTCTTGATTAGTGGGTGTTGGTGAACAGGCCCATGAAACTTTCTGCTTTCACAACTCCATTCCTATAATCAGGTGGCCCAGGCAAATACAATTTCCTGAATGCTGAGTTGACACTGGTTGGCTCTCATTGGGGGTGTGGCATCAGATTTTGTCAAAATCCCTTTGGGGGAGGCTGCTGCCTCTGCATAGGTCTGGGCTCTCAGTGGCGCAGTTTCAGTGGGGTTACTGTTCAGTCTTGTGGAATCTTTTAGGCTTTGTTGGCTACTTATCAAGCAACCCACTGAATTGGGCCCAAAAAGCACGGGCTGCCAAGCCGCAGATTGCAAGAAAGAGGGTCTAATTCCTGCTTTCCTTTTCTGTTTATTATCTGAAGCAGAATGCCATTTGTGACAGGAATGACCAGACTGGGGAACAAAGAGGAAGACAGTTTTTAATCAGAGATCAGACTTCTGACTAAAGGTTTATCAGAGGTGATGAATCCTTGAGCCTTATAAGGGAAAATGACTAAGACATACAGAATCTGTGTGGATCATTTTTAACAAAGCAAGGGAAGAAGTCAAGTCACCCAGAGAACTGAGGAGGAAGATTATAGTGGGAGAAAAGCTGATGGTATTTTTGAATAATAATAATTTCAGAAGGGGAGCAACATTTTCTGGTTCTACTCAAAATCAGAGCAAGATATACTGTAGGAGGAGTCAAAAAGTTACATCACAAAGCTTTGAAACCCCCAGAAATACAAACAGGGGGTTTCAAACCCAGGAGGCTAGAGAGTGTCTGAAAGTCTGAAAGCAAACAAGAAACAGGCAACAGAAGTACACATAGTTAAATTGCACTTTTGAGTTAAATTTTGAATTTTCAAAGTAATTATAGCTATAACTAAATCTAGATCCAAAAAAAAGAGACAACTTAGAGGAAGTAATGTGAAGCGAAAGCTCTGATTTTTGCCATAGGAGAAAGGGAAAGACCAGGAAGTCCAGCAGGATGCCTGGAGGCAAGAAATAAAGTAAAATTCAAAAATTCTTTTAAATAACCCTGATCTTGTAAAGGAAGCTAAAAAGGATCAATCTTTGAGAATTCATAATTTAATTGTAATAATATGCAAGCAAGGACCTAAGGGGCTCTGATTGAATTTTTAAGAGGATATTTTAAGGATATGTTCCCCATTGTGGGGCACTAAACGTGGGGTGATATTTTGTTGACTAAAAGATTTGATTTTTTACCCCTAGCCAGGGGGTTGGAAGATTTCAACTACTTTCTGAATCAGGATCTGATTAGATGAGAACTTCCAAGTGGGTTGATGAGAAAATATTTTTTATAGTTTACCCCAGATGGGATTATCAATGACATGTCAGAAGATTAGTCAGATCTGATCACTCTCAAGTGGGGGAAAACCTAATCCATTAAGCTGTCATGGATAAAGACATCTGACAGGCATTGCTTGCCCCAAGAAAATCAAACCAAAAAGAGCCACCAACAAGAAAAGACCAATAAAAATATATACATACCAGAATCAAGCCATTTGCAGGAAGTGGGTTGTGATCAAGAAGGTGCACTTTTAAATGTGATTCAAAAATCTGCCATTTAAGGCATGAAATACCAAAATCAGGTAATTTGGTGTTTTTGGCCCAAAAATTGATTTATGCCGCCATAAAATTTCTGGTCTGTCAGAAAATCTGCAGACCATTGTATTTTATCATCCACCAGATGATATCCTAAGTCTTCTAACATCAGGAAAGTACAGAGAACCTATTTCAGGCGCCCACCCACTAGGAAGTAATCTTCCTAGGTGATGAATGATGGCATAGGGATTTAATCAGATTACCAAGGATCCTACAGGCAAGGACACCATTCCTAGATGGAATGATTCTCTGAACACTCAATATCTGCCCAGCAGCGGGTTGAAATGCCCCAAGAAGAAGTATTCCCCTAAGTAACACAGGAGGAAGGCAGAAGCCAAAGGACGGAAGACTTGGGGTTTGGGGATCTGGGATGTGGATTGATAGTTATTGGTCTCTTCTCTGAGAGGTGGGTTATGTGATAAAGGTGTAGAAGTATACCATACTCCGGGTATAACCTGGCGCCAAGAACTGTTGAGGAGTTATGCTTCTGGAGAGGTGCCTGAATCTGCACGTGAAACCATCAAAATGCTGGCCAACACAGCCGGTAGCAAGATTATCCAAAACAACCATTTATACCCAAGAGACTCCATAGGAGGAGTCTTGGGTAATCTCATGGTTTTGAATGTTAAGGTTTAAGTCAAGTTTAAAAGAATAAGCAAATGATTCACAGTGGGTGAATGTAGACTTTAATGATTGAACAAGTAGAAGTTCAAGAGATACCTGCATTATATGGATGGGAACTGAATGATAGTCTGGAGATAAAATAAAGGAGACAAAATAACTTAGAGATGGAGTTTGGGGAAATTTGGGAGGAAATGGAGATTCTGGGCAGTTTAAAATTAAAACTAAGATTATTTGTGGGGCTGAAGGAAAATAACTGACCTCAGCAATACAAGGAGACATTGATTTATGTTTTAAAATTTGTGTCTAGTGCAGGATCAACAGGAGTGCCCAGCTATTCCCCAGGTAGAACTAGGGAAAGAGAACAAGAACCAACAACAGAACCAGAGGTCAACAAGTCAACAACAGCAAAAACAAGGTATTAATCAATTTGGTTCTCATCAGAGTGTTTAAATAAACCTACCGGTTTGATTGTTGTAACCTTTGATTGGCTGAAACCCAGCTCAAAAGGTAACAATTTTTTCTTTGAAAACCCATTAATTGTTCTCTTATTAAACATATGATCCAAGGGCAAAGAAGACCCAGGGTTGAATCCTGTCAACGTCAAAGTTGGCTCCAGAACCCATTCTGGAGTAAAAACAACATGTAATGAAGAACAGTTACTTCCAACTAACCCATTGATTGTAGGAGAGACAACTAACCCCAAAAGGGGGAGTCTTTCCTCTACTATGCCAAAGAATGAATTGTTGTCAGCAATGTCTGAAGGAAGATTCCTGACAACCTGTGACTTTGGCATAACCATTGGCCTGGAATATTTTGTTGTCATCATAAGAAGCAAGTTTGACGGGGCCCAAGGCCCAGAGGATTTGGGATGGTTCTTCCTACTTCTGGATATAGGTTCATAGTTTTTTGTCTTTATATTTCACTATAGATAATTATACTGTATGACAACAGTATCATATTTTGCTCTCCACTTAAAGCCTAAGAGGGGATTTTGTTAAGAAAATAAGGCTTGGATCTATCACTAAGTCAATAAGGAATCATCATTTTTTATTCTAATGGACTGGTTTAAGATGGCCCTCCTGCAAATGTGCTATCTGAGTTAGCTCACAACGCTAGAAGAGACTGGAGTAGCATTAGGTCAGCACAGCAGGAGGCCCAGCCTTTTTGGGGTGGTTTTGACAAAAGCTTTCTTGATATCTTCCACAGATTGGTATCCTTTCTGTCTACCTGGGCCACTTCCAGGGCTAGCTAGCCAGTGGTTGGCTACTAGTTCACAAGATTATTGTTACACTTAATCAGAGCTACTTTAATACAATAAGCTCATGTAAGAGAGGGGGCTAGACTAACAAAGTCCGGCTCCCCACCTGGTGGGACCAACCACCAGGATGCCATCCAGTGCAAGACTGGGATAGCCGCTTGAAGGGGCCTCCCAAAGGAGACTGGATGTGAAAGGGGAGGGAAGTATGCATCCAAAGCCATGACCAAGGCTCCAGTAAGTAACCACAGGGAGAAATCCCAAGTAGAAAGGACCTCTGTATCTGATTTAGGGGTTTGAAGCAAGGTGGGTAGAAGGGAAGCTGGAACTGCTGTGGGGGAAGGATTGTCCAAGTCAGAAGAAGGAGTTTCAATAGTACCAGAGTCCAAAGGGAGCAAAAATTCTTCAAGATAAGAAGACAACCAAGGGAGTCAATTATAGGATAATGGGTTGGTGGGAACCTGGATAAAATGTCCAATTACATCTACAAACAGACCAAGAATATACTCAGAAGACCAAGAAATCAAAGAAAGTTTGTTCCAAAAGACAGGGTTGGGGTACCAGAACAATAAAGAAATAGGCACCAATATCCACATAGCCACCTTGTACCAAGGAGACAACATGATTTCAGCGGGGTGCCCTTTTTGCTAAAAACTTCTGGGCGGACAGACCAAGTGCACGGGTAAATATCAGGGAATGGTCTGAATTAATATTCTTGGAACTACTCCCAACAAAAACGACGGGCGGGCGGGCAGTTGGGCAGGGGGGCCAGGGAAAGCAGGTGGCGAGGACAACGACAGGAGTTAAGACAACTACCTATATTATTTAAAAAACTTCAAAACTACAAAAGAATTTGCAAAGTCAGGAGTTTATTCAACAATTGGAATTAGTAAGCAAGGGACCTGACGGCCCATGCTTTCATTTTATGCAAAGGGGGGGTGATAGGACAGGAGGGGTTATGAAAGGGCAACCTCCAGAATTAACTCATACAGAATGGAACATCCTCCATGTTGACAATTTCAAAAATTGTTTTTGCTTTATCTTTTATAATTTCAATTAAAAGCTCAAAATAAAATCCAAATATTGCTTCTATTATCAGTGTCAATTATTTAATCAAGAAAAAAATATTCTTTAATATTGAAAATAATAAAAATATTTTTTGGGAATTGTTGACATGGAGGATGTTCCATTCTGTATGAGTTAATTCTGGAGGTTGCCTATGAAAGGGGCTATTGGAGTGCAATCTAAAGGGGAGCCTATTAAAGAGTACTAGTCATTCTTATCTTGGTTTGAGACCCAGAAAATAGGGGCCGCGGGCCTGGATATAAGACTCAGCCCCTCAATTGGCTAGGAGCCTTCTGAGGACTCAGGGTGCGCATTTCCCCTAATGCCTTCCTCTGACGTCTCCACCGGAGAGCTCCGGAACCCAATTATTTTGGGCCGGGGGACTCCCAGGCCGGAAGAATTAGCTACCTGGGACACCACTGATTGCAGGTTTTGGTACCCAATTTCCCTGGGCCGCAGGTTTGACCTTTCCAACTTCATGTGGCCTGCATTTTTTGTTGGTTTGCTAATTGTTTCAGGACCGGGCAACACCAGGACAACAAGCAATCCAACTGAATTAATGTCTCCTCCGCAGTTGGAGGGGACTCCAAAGGGGAAATGGGAACTTCAGCTGGGAAGGCCAACACAAAGCATTTGTCTATTGTGTAGGATAAGTCCTCCAGGTTTTGGAGGGGTTTTGCCTGCACACAGGCCACCCTTTTTGATGGTCTGGGAAATACATCCCAATCCAGGGCCAAAGGTGGGCCACAGAACTTTACAGCAACTGTATTAAATTACCTCTGTGCATGATTTTGGCATGACCAGACCTTCAAATACAGTGCATCCACTAGGTATATCTTTGTTGATGTTGTGGGAGCAGAAGTACGTCTTCCAGGTCTCCTGGGATGTGACCTGGTTGAGTACGTGAGCAAAGGTGGGCAGGTTTTGGTCAGTCATTTTCTCTTTCATGGGCGTGGTCAAAAAACTGTAGCTGCTATCAGTGATGAGGGGCGCCTTTTGGAGAAGCTTCAAAAGTGAATTGAGATAGAAGAGAAGTATATTTTATTAGATAATATTTTAGACTTATATAGCTTTAGCTTTTTGGAGATTTAGTTGGATTGAACCTAGGGGTTGGTCATGTGCAGTATGGATTTGAGCCACTGGATACTTGGACAGTCATGTGATGTTGCTTGGTTGCCATTTACAGTATGTCAAACTGTATATTGGAAGGGCACCAAATTGGGCAATAACTGGATGTTAAGTAAGTTAGCAACAACCAGAATACCAGTACATCCAGCTGCTCAACAGTTAATTCAACTTTTATTTATTCAATTCAAAATTGTATGTCCAAGTAAAAAATATAAAATATAAATCTAAGTAAGTGGAGTATTCCTTTTAAGTTTAGATGAGTTAAAAATTGATTTTAAAATTTTACATTTTAACTTTCTAACTTCCTTTAAATATAGAACTGATATATAGCTTTAAATAAGCTATTTAATATATATCAGTGGTGTGTTTACAGAGATACTATCATGAATGACAATTCACTTATCATTTTAAAGTGAAACCAAAGTCAAGGATCAAACCTGGGGCCCACACTCTGTGGCCCACCAGCCCAGAGGGCCAGGTGCCTGAAGTCCCATGTTTTTTGGATCAAATTTGAGGTTTATTCAATTGAGAGCTCACAGATCAAAGAAGTTTTTCCAAGGCTTGAAAGAATCAAAGCCAATAGTGCACCACCTGGAATCTGCACCTATTGTCAAGAAGTCAGGCTTAAGGTGTGACAGTTGCATATGCAGGCAGTGAGACTGCTGAGCCAGTAGGGAGTGGCCATCACAATATGAGTGCTAACTTAAGTATACAGGAGAAGGGCTATCCTAGAAAGGACCAGTGTAAGAAAGGGGGCTAAACTAACTAAGTTTGGCTCCCATCCTGGTGAGACAAACCACCAGGATGCCACCCAGTAGATTACTGGGACAGCTGCTCTGAGAGGGGACCAAAGAGAGGACACAGGTGACAATTAAAGAAAGTACACATTCAACCCTATCAGCACTAACCTAGTGAGCAACCAAGGCGTACAAGTGGGGGTGGGCACTGGAATTGCAGGCGCTTGGAGGTGCATTGAGTCATTCTCCTCCAGACTGAGGGGAGAAGATGCAGTTGCCTCCTCAACTATGGGAGCAAGAGCAGTGTTATTGGCAGTATGCAAGTCCAAGTCATTGCAGGTCAGGCTTTTGACTAGAGCCTCCCCAGAAATACAGAGATAAATAGGAAGATGCAGAAGACTGGAGGGATTGTCACCCACAAGGCAAGCCAAATAGGAGATATAAGACCATAAATTGGGAAAAGTTTTCCAAAGAAGCAACAAAAAGGGAGCCAGGGAAAATACCACAAATTTCAGTACAGGGAGGATCATTGTTGGGAATTTTGATCAAGCAATGATGCCAATTATGACAGAGCTCACAGATTGGCATTGCTACAACCAAATTGATAAATTATTAGTATAAAATAAAGAGATGCCAATTATGATAGGCTTTCAGGTAGGAATTTCAGCTACCAAATAACATAAATTGGTAGTATAAATCATATGCATATTGAATCAATAGTAGCCTGTCAACCTGAACCTTAAATTAGCCAATGATAAGCGCTGCCGCGGCACTCAAGTGATACATGATTTGTTGCTGTGCCACTTAGGAAAAGACACAGGCGCTGCCTAGCAACTGGATTAGGCGCAAAAGCGCCAAACTACCTTTATGTCAAGCGCCACCTGGCAAATATTGCAGGCGCCACAGTGCCGCTTCACTTTTACATTGAGCGCCAAGGCGCTGGGTTTGATTCCTCATAATCTCAAATTCCCATAATTGTCACATTAATAAGCATCAAGATTGTAGATGCCAAGGAAGCAGGAAGTGATCCTGAAGTAATTAATTATTCCACGCCAGCAAGGAGCACCCGTGCTGGGTGAAGATGAAATAATTCTATTGGTTGCCATGTAATAAGCGCCAAACCTAGATTAATAATTACCCAAATTAGGGGTGTGTTAGAATGTCCTAGAAGACATTGTTAGCAGCCCAGGAATTAATTTTTGAAGAAGGTATAAGAAGAATGAATCACTCATAATAAAAAAGGAAGCTTTAATCTTGAACTGCCTTTGACATATCTTTAATCTGGTTGACCTTTATTCTAATCCTTAAGTGCTTCTGTGCAATCAGACACCATTGCTGGACAATAATCCTGGCTCCATTCAATCCTGGCTCTTCTGATACAATAATACTCATATCCTCACATATTCTGTATTCAAGAAAATGTCATGTGCCCTATAATCTCAATAATTGTGGCACTGTAATGCAAAAAGCGCAATAATCATAATTGTAATATCCAGGAAATTTGGAGTCCAGGGGTACAGTTTTTGAACATCAAAGTATTAAAATTAATTATGAAACAGCCAGCCACAAAAAAACAAGCATAGACAGTTAATAATCTCACAACAGCCTTGGAGACAATCTCAGGCATCTTGGGTGTTGTCAGGAGCAAAAGCGGGGCTGAATTTAAAGCAAAAACAAGATAATTCAAAGTAATAATAAGAATTTATACTGATTTTAAATAGAATTTTAAGTTCAAACTTGGTTTTTGAAAGCAAGAGTTTAACTAGACAACAGCTAAGTGTTAACACTGTCTCTAGGAGTTTTGAAAAGGCAGCTGGGCTCAGAAAAGACAAGGATAAGGTAAGTTTCAAAGTGGAAACAACTAATACTTTGTAAATTGATAAGAGAAACTCAAAGCAGAGTTTCAACAAATAAAATTTCAAGTTTTTAGCAAAAAATTTCAGGGCTTTAATGAGAATGGAAAATTGACAAGCAGGGGACTTGTCAGAAAATTGCAGACCATGGTATTTTATCATCCGCCAGATGATATCCTAAGTCTTCTAATATTAGGAAAGTACAGAGAACCTGTGACTTTGGCGTAACCTTTGGCTCAGAATATTTTGTTGCCATCAGAAGTAGCAAGTCTGACAGGGCCCAAGGCCCAAAGTATTTGGGACAGTTCTTCCTACTTCTGGATATATTTTCATAAGTTGTTGTCCCTACATTTTAATATAGGGTTTAATACTGTATGGCGACAGTATGCTATTTTGTTCTCCATTAATAAAGCCCTAACAGAGAATCACATTGAGGAATTAAGACTTGGATCAATCACCAAGTTGTTAAGGAATCATCAGTCTTTTATTCTAATGGATTGGCTTTAAGGCGGCCCACCTGCCTTGTTTTATCCGAGTTAGCTCACGACGCTAAAGGAGACTGAAGTAGCATTAGGGCGACACAGCAGGAGGCCCAGCTTTTTTTGGGGTGGTTTTAACGGAAGGCTTGCTTGACATTTTCCACAGTTTGGTATCATTTCTGTCTACCTGGGCCACTTCCAGGGCTAGCTAGCCAGTGGTTGGCTACCAGTTCAAGGAGATGATTATTTCACTTACTCAGAGCTACTCTAATACAACAGGCTTGAAGCCTTTTTATCTTAGAGTGTTTGGCCTGACAGCCCAGTCCATTTTGGGCTCTTCTAGAAGTGTTTCAGATGATGGCTCATGTGATGGACCTTGTTCTAGGATATAATTAAAGATTAGAATAGTAATTATTAAGAGAAGCATGCTTGAGGTGGTTGTTGAGGTGGACTAATTAATGAGCAGTAATTACATGTTCCAGTAATTAATTGCAATGCATTAATTTGTTAATGCCAGGATATGATTTGGTTGTTTATTCATTGATCCTGAAGCCTGCAGACCACATCATTCTATTGAAACCATTCCTAAGAGTGAATGACAGCTGTCCCACATTAATTGGTTGAATCCGTTAATTAGTCAATATCCCAAAATCCTGACACAGTCACTTATGAAGGTTTGATTGTAAGGGTTCACACTGCTGATGTCAGCATTCCCATCCAACCTATATGAGCTGGGTTTTAGCTCAAAACTATATTAGTAGTTGAATAAAACCAATCTTGTCTCCAAAGTTATTAATTTTATTTATTATTGTAAGTAAAATTCATGGAGATCAAATTTCTGTTTGTATATGTCCCTGTGCACACCACTAAAAATATGGGTTTGATTTGATGTTGTACACAGCAACTGCAATGTGTAGCTTGCAGCGTCCTCATCCAAGATTGACAAGTATGCCAAGCCATTTACCAAGTCATCCACCTGCAAAACCTGGTTTTGATTTCTCAATAATTAGCTTTTTTATTTTTTTCTCATTTTTAGAGGCTGAATTTTCTGGTACCTTTACTTGGATTTTACATCTTGAAAATTCCAACATTAAGAATTTTTTGCTGCTCAATGTTTTCAGCATTTGGGTCTGCATTCCCCATTTTCTTAATCTCTCTGAATTTCAAAGCAACTCCAACATTACATAAGCAGCCCAAATCAATAAGTGCTTCTTAAATGATTGAGGTGATGGGGTGAATTGGGAACTCAGGAGTTCTGTAAAAGTAGTCCAAAACAAATACCTCATCAGCTGTATGAGTTAAATCTCTAATTGTGTTAAGGTGTTAGCAGGATTTCAAAGAGCTTTTGGTTCAGCAAGGAAATAGGGATCTATTCAATAATAAAGGGGGAGTAACTTTAAAGAGAGATTATAGTTTAGTATATAGTAGATATCTGTTAGCAAGAGCTAATTAAAAGCATTGGATTGGTGCTCCCAAAAGTTTTGATAGGATATATGTTGCCTTTCTTGGATGATACTGGAATTTCCCAAGTCCAAATGTTTGGCATGGTGGGTTAATTGACATCATATAGTTTGGAATCAGAAATTTTAGTGCACCCAAATTTACTTGCTGAATCTAGAGCACCAAATTCTATCTTTTTGATGGAGTAAGTTTGGAAAACCTTTGGCCTGAATCTGGGTTTAGCCAGTTTCCAAACTGAGTTAGCATTTGAGTTTACAGAACTTTTGTGAAGAGTTGGTAATTTTGGTGTCCCAATTTGAGAATTTTCTAAATTTCTGGGGGCAGGGTTGCTCCAGGCACTGTCAGCTAAGCAGTGGGCTCTGGGGCAGGAAGGGCTACATGGTACACTATTGTCTGGCTGTTGATAGTAGGACTGTGGATGGGTGCAGGTGCAGGATGGTGGGGTGGGTGATGGTTGAGTGTGCAGTCTGCAGTAGCCAGGTGGCCAAATTTTGGATTTTTAAATCCTGTATTAATAAAAATAATCCTGTTGAGTTTTGGTGGAAGTTTTCTTAATAAAGAAACTGCTGCTCATATTATTGATGTGCTTTCTTACCACATAATGTTAACATTTTTTGATCTAATGCCAGAAATATTCTTGAAATTGAACAACTTCTGCTTCCATGAAGGAAAATCAACCAAAGCATAAAGCTTATCAAAGATGACAAAAGTTAAAAATTGCTTGAAAATTTGCAAATACAAAACAAAAAAGAAGGCAGGGGAAAATGAGACAGAAAAAAGCAACAAAAATAATTTAAATCAAAGAAAAACCAACTAATTATCATCTTTTCTCTTTATAATAAGATCTATAAAGAAAATGAATTAATAAGAAATAAAGCCTTAAATCCTGACACCACTTGGAATCTGTATCTTGGAGCCTGGCTTTGATACATATGAACTTGTTTTGATTTTCTACCAGCCTCATATCACGGCTAATAAAAGTTGAATCATGTGTGAGACTCCTATATCAATCTGACCCAGGGCTTGGGTCTGCTCTGAGTAGACTTGATTTGGTGATAAAAGCCACTGAGAGAGGGTAGTTGTAATACCCCAAAACTATGGGTACCACTTGCAGCAGGTATGATAGTAGGTTGGCAAATTGGAATCCAGTCAGGGCGGTGATGATGGGATATATGGTCATCAATCAGCGGAAGATCTTAGAGTGTACATTGTATCTTCCAAAACTCCCAGTGAAGTAGGTCAATACGTAGTAAATGGAGGTGTACATTGCAATGGAGAGGGTGAAATGTGGAGACACCAGGGGAGGCCAGGGTCCAGTATGAGAGGAGTTCAGTTGGCCAGGATTGTAATGAGGGTCATGACCTAGTCCTTCTGGAGAGGGCCCAAAGAACTCTGACCCCTGTTGGTAGCCTCCAATCCCAAGGCAAGCTGTGAGCACAGCTGTGAAGATGAGATGGTTCATCTTCCTTGGATTGGAGGAAGGTTGGCTGGGGCTAACTATTAAGTTGGCTTAAGTTTTTAAGTAGAATTTCACTTTATTGAGGGTATTAAGCTCAATAATAGCACAAGCTATTACTGAGGAGGGGTCCTTTATTTATAGTACTTCCCACTTGCAAAGTTTTGCAAATGGGAATGAAAGCAAGGGATTAGAAAACCCAGATTTTGGACAAGGTGATTGTGAATTGGGGTTTTAGAAGGTGGCCAAATTCTTGCTCTTTGCCAATCTCTTGGGGGTTTGGCCATTCTTTCCCAGAGCCAATGATTTCCTCTGGATGTGGAGTCAGGTTATGTTGAAGAGTCATGGGGCTTTCAGAATTTATTTTTGTTTTGAAGGACATGGTTTGGCTGGAGTCTAGATTCAAATTTTTGAACTGTGACTTAGAATCCCATTGGCTATGGGTAGAATTGCTGCTCACATCTGAAACTTGAATTGGACTTCCTTTGGTTGGGCCAGAATAATTTTTGAATTTTGAACCCTGCATTTCACCTTCCAAATGACAGGAATAAATTTTCCCTTCCTCTGAAACTTGGATTTGCCCTTCTTCTAAAGGGCAGGAATTGGTCACTAATTTTCCCTCTGCAACCAGGGACTTTTCTGATTGGCTGCAGGTGACGGTGGCTTCTGATTGGTTGCAGGGTGAGCCCTGGGACCTGGGTGGGTGGCTGGCAGCCAACTGGGACCCAGGGAGCAAGCAGGTGGTCTGGGTGGGCAAGTGGGTGGCCGGCAGGAGGCCCGCTGGCGGCTGGCTGGGTGCGGGGAGACTGGCAGAGGGTGCTGGCGGGCGTGGCGGGTGTCTGTGTGGTGGCAGCAGGCACCTGCCTGGATGATAAATTAATCTGGCGCCTACTAAATCTGGGTTTTCCTTGATTTGATTTTTATTTTCCCCAAATAAAGGGGGGAATTCTTTATCAAATTTGGCCTCTCTAATTGGGAATTCTCCTATCTTTCCCCAGCATTTTCCTTCAGTCAGAATTTGATTTATGTCAGGAATATTTCTGACAGTAGTACCATAAGCCATTACAATCATTTCTGAGTGGCTACTAGCAACATAGTTTTGGACTGAGATGGAGTTTCAGGAGCTCCTCAAAGTTGATAGTGTGAGATTTTACAAGCCCCTTGGTGACAGGCTTATAGGAAGGATGCCCTTGATCTTAATGTAAAGTTACTCCCCCTTTAGCCTTAGATCTTTCAGGTATCTACTTATCGGAGATTATTTCACTAACTGATTGGAGAAGAGCTCCCAAGTTGATTTTAATCAGAGCAGATCCTACTATGATCTCAACCATTAACATATGAACCAGGTGTCCTAGATGTTGGAATTTTCCCGAGAAGGAAGTAAGATGATGGATTAGATAGTATGCAATGGGAAACATCAATACATATCAGGGGCATGTGGATGTACAAAGGATGTAATTTTTGCCTGCTCTATGTAGGGAGAGTGAAGCAGCAAGGGCCAAATTAATATAATACATAATCCCAAGTTTTGTTGGTAGGGGTGGGAGGCAGTAAGTCATTGTTGACATTAGTATCAGAAACAAGAAACAGAACAGGAAGAAAAACACCAGGATATGTAGTTTTATACTAAGAACTATACTTAAATCTACTAATGTGGTAAGAAAAAATAGATTTATTGAAAATATAGAGAAGGAAATAAAATCTTTTGCAGCACTTGCTGTCAGGGATCCACTTTTTGAGGAGCTTTTACCTGATTGAGTGCAAGAATACCTCTAGATTAAACTTCAACAGAGATGCCCCAGCTGAAAGCCCTACCATCATCATGTTGATAGCTTTTCCCCAGAGTCTGAATCTTCCTAACAAGGAGGAGATCTTTTGAAGTGCATAGTTAAGCCCAATATTCTCTATCACACACAAAGGAGCATCAGGGTGTAAAAATGAAGGAGTATAAGCCTTTTAAACATATGGGGATTATAATTGACAAGGGTCAAATCTGTACCATACAGATTCTTTGACAGGTTCAGTGGGAGTGAGAGAAGATTTTAACATTCCTTCTGCAACAGCCTATGTGGAATCATATATATCAGCAGCAGGAGCAATCATACAAAATGAACAGGATTGCTTATAGTCTAATTCTTAATTCATTTTACTAATCAGTTTAAATATCAAATTCTTTATTGATGTAAGATAAAGAGAAATAAGAAGTTATTGGAGAAAGCACTCAGTATAAAAGAAAATAGCTTATATATCAAGCTGGAAGTGGGAATATGGATTCTGCAATCAAAATACTTCTAGTTGTTGAGGAACAGGGGAATATGGTTGCTTTCAGGCCTGAAGTAAACTGCAGCCTGCAAGAGGGAAGAACAAGGCTTGACAAGTTACCCAGTTTCTTAATTCATTAAGTATCTGGATGTTCATCCTTGGCTTGGTTTTGGTGCAGGCTAAGGGTTCTGATTGGATATCAGGAGGTTTGGCTTTTGTACTGGAGCTTGAAGAGCTTTTTTCTTTGCTCTCATTGGCTGTGGTTTAGTGTTTGGCCTGCAATGCATTAAATTTCAGGTCTTCTGCTACTGCTGATTTGTTGTTAAAAATAATATATTTGTTGCTGCATTTATTTTTGCTAGTTTACTTTGCTGATTGGTTCAGAATTAGTAAATTATTGATTACATTATTGATTTCACTTTCATTTCTTGCTTTTGGATCATTTGATTGGTTGGTAGTATTGATTTTTCTGTTTTTCTTCCCGCTTGGTTTACTGAATTCAAAAGCTGGCATTTTGATTGCCTAGATTTAATATTTAAACTGTTATCCACTTGATTCTCCCATTATATTTTCTGAATCCACAAGTTCTGATTGGCTGGCACTGTTTTGAATGCAGATTCCATCTTGATTTTTGCAATTGATTTTAACTAGTAGCTTATTAATCATGCTAAAAACTTGTAGACATTAAATTCAGACTCAGAAGTGTTAATTTTAACCTGGGAATCTGGTGAAGGCACCCCTAATAATTGGGGGTAAGGAAAAGATTTCTTTACGCTTGCTCATAGACAAAGATATCAGATTTAATACTGCAGGTGGAATTGGGATTTAATGGGAAAGTTACCATGGTATCCTGCAGTCTGTTTTGAAGACCTAATTAGGTCTTGTAGGACTGCTGCATGCTGCAGCCTGCAAGTGAGAAAGGACTTCTGGACTGGGTGCTATCATTATCTTCTTGGACTTTGGCGTGGGTACTTGTTTACTGTTGCAGGCTTAGATTTAAGGCACTTTGGTGACTTGGGAAGTAATCCTGGGATTTTGGCTGCTGAATTATCTCTCATTTAATAGAGCAGCAATTTTATATTATCTGCCAATTTATTGGCTGATTTTGGGCAGTTTAACCTCAGTTTACTTAATGATAATGTGTTTTCAGCTTCAAAATTTAGAGTGTTTATATTTTCAACTACAATCAAATCTCAAATCCAGTTTGAAGTAGGATTTATGTTGAATTCCCATTGTTTGCTCTGGTCTCTGGTTTTTGCTTTGGGATTTAAACTGGGGAAACTATTCTTAGCCTTACTTTTATTTAATTCAATTAATTTTAAATCATTGCTATTACTTTGTTGGTCTCCTCAATGTTTTTATGCCAGGTTATTGATTTTATGTGTGAATGGAAGGGGGTTTCCTACAAGATTTATCCCTCTTCTCCCACTGAATCTATAAGTTTCCTCAAAATCTTGACAAACCGCTGAACACATTAGAGAAACTGTCTCAAACAATTGCTGAGAGATTTTTTTCTAGCTTATCCATATAAAGTTCCTGAAGTGCATTTCCTGCCCTTCATTCCAATGCTAGAGGAAAACTATGATCAATTTTGACTGTTTAAAGGCGTGGTGTTATCCCCAGTTGAAGTTAATTTGCTATGAACAATCATCTGGAGCCACATAAAATGTCTCAATCCTTCCAAAATCTGAAGCTCCATATCTGACATCTCACTCAGAAGTCCTTAGCCAACCAGATGCAAGTCTAGATTTTAGTTTGAAAACTTTCTAACCCTCCTGTCTCATGATAGCATTTTTATTCTTGGCTCTATCAGGACTGACTCCCATCTCAGTTTCCCATGATGGGGCACCAAATCTTAAAAGATCTCCAAAAAATTGCAAACATGGCTTTTCTTGGCCCCTGCTTGTCTATGCTCAATATTAAAGATTTAAGGTTCATTTGGATATATATCCCCTGGAGCCCTTCTCTCTTTTGATCTTTTTAGTTAAAGCATCATCTCTCTCCCATTCTACCACCCCTGCTATCCCTCCAGTGTCATTCTCCTGTTAAAAAGCAAAGATCAGGTATGCTTTTATTTTTTTCTCTTGTTCCTTCCATCTAGTGGTGTCCTTGACTCAGGGCTTGCCCCTAGACCCAAAAGCTCCAAGCTTCTATCTTTCCAGTTTGAACCCGTTTTTCTTTGTCCCTGGCCCTGCCCCCACCTTTCCTGGGTAGTTTTTATGGATCCAGAGCCACATATCTCCTGCGCTAAAATATGAGTACTTTACCATGATCCTGGTTATGGTGCTGCTATGAACAGCTTCCCCTGGTTTATGGGGGACTGCACTCCTCTGTTGCTTTACTGGGAGTGGATCCCTAACAGCTTTTGTTGGGTTTGGATTGCTTTCCTGGTCAGGCAGAAGCGCTTCATGCCAAGAGTGAATGGTTGGGGTGTGAAGATACTTTATCAATAATTTCTCAGAAAACTGATCTTTTGTAAGATCTGGTTCAGCTATAGTTTTCTTCATACAAAAAAATGGTTAACCTTGGGGTAGATCAAAGAGTTAAATATGCTCTACTTAACAAAAAGCTACAATATCACATGTGACTATTTTAATTTGGTTTTTTATTCAACTGGCTTGGTTGTGAACCTTTACTGTTCTAAAAGCTAACTAGATCAAACTTCACCGCTCAAAAGCAAATTAAGGATATTAAAGGGATAGGAAAGTCTGGTAGAGCCAGTTTTTCTTATTCTGTACTAAGGATTGTCTACTGTTGCAAGGTTAAAAAGTTACTCACAGAGGAAACTATAGCTGGATCAAATTTGAAAGGAATTTAGTCCCTGGAGAAATAATTGATGGAGTACCTTCCCACCCAAAATAATTGATAATGAGCCTGGCTTCCAATGCCCGGCCATTCTAGCCTGTTATGCCTAGATTTTCCCTCTCCCTGTGATGACCCTTGCTCCCTTAAACTCATTTTCATCTGGCTTGCCACCAGTGAAGTCTTTCACTCAGAAGAGGTGTCTTCTTGTGTTTGTACTCCAGGTTGCTATCTGGGATGATATTCATAGGATAAAAAGATATCTATCCTATCTCCCCTTCACTTCCTCCTTATGCACCCCTCCTTAAGTGGCTGTCATGTTTGGCACTTGGGGTTGACATCCAAGAGGGCACAACAGAAACTTTTATAACAAATGATCTGAGGCTCACACTAGCTAAAGGTTGGCTGTCAGGGAAAAACTGAGAATACAGTACCTTAATATCCTGGGACTGAATCAAGCAGGGGTCCCCCTTTAGAATAAAGGGAAATACACACCAAATTTAATCAGGGCCAACAAAGATGCAGATAAATTCAAGCTTTTTCTGGGAAAAAATCAAGGCTTATATGCCAGCTATAGCAAGATCATTATTCAAGAGAACAGGAACAATCAAGCGTCCTGAAATTTTACTGGGATAATAATAGGTCCAGGAATACAGCCTGGGATGTGAGGGCATTGGTCAACCCAGTTTAGGGGAATGTGGCTATTTTTAAAGGTGGATACAGAGCCATCTTTGCAGGTATAAAGATATGCAGATACATTGAAATGGCATGAATTGGGTGATCCTCAACAGCAGCCAAACCAGTTGACCACTGTATAGCACCCTGATGAATGGTTCCCCTGGGGTGAGAGCCATACTTGGTTAGTTTAGCCCTCTTTAACACTTAAGCTTGATATAATTATGGGAATGGGTAGTGAGGAGTATATAACACTTTTTTCAGCAGGCTTATGTTCTCAACAGGTCAGAGAGGCAGATGATAGCTTTAGATGATGTTGTGGTTTTAGCTATGGTGTGGTAAATAGCTGTATACAATCAACTCAAATGTAACCTTAATTATTATTAAAGACTAAGCTAAGATAGATCTTCAGCCTAATGCATATAATAAAGTATAAGTTATGTAAATTTAATCTTTAATTCATAATTCAAGGAGAGAGTTATATTTTAAGGAAGGGATTAATAAGAGCCTCAGAGCGCCAGGATCCTCTTTTCCATAGCCTGGTTCCTCTGTCACTTAGTCCACTGTTATCCTAATGATTGGATGATCATTAGTTAATATGACCTCAAAGTGCAACTCAGTTGATCAATCAGACTAGTTATCATCCAGTATAAGAGTATCATTGTTATATTGTTCACCGAGATTAATGGATCAATAGTTGTTACAGTGAAGGCTAGTTTGCATCCAATCACTTCACAAAATTTCCCCCCACTAAACTAGACATTACTGTAAAATACTATCAACCTCTTTCAGTATGAAAATTGAACAAAAAGGAACAAGAAGCCAGTTGTACACTACACAGATGTTCCATAACAGAGAATCAGCAAATCCCAAATGGGAATATCCAAAATACCTGTTGACAATGTACTTGTCCACTTGCCTATACTAGTCTCAGAAGAGGCTGAGTTCATTGAAATTCTAGGCGGCAAAATAGACGCAGCTCTTCATATTTTGTCTAGTACAGTCTCATATAACCAAGTACACCATCAAGTAGTTCTGTAGCGCAAGACTCCAGTATACCTACTTCATTTCAGCTTTCTACTATTGCCAAGAAAAGGAACCATACTAGCAAGAGCAAGGCTCCTACATCCGTATCTACTAATAGGACCAATGAACCTGTGTCCAGCTTGACCAATATTCTTCAAGAGTTGAACAAGGATGAGGTGTTCTTCTCCTGTGATAATACAAGAGGATAGTCAAGGTTCCTATATCAACATGGTTGCTTTCCTTTATTGGGAAAAGTTTCCTACTCTTCATTTCCGTGAGCCAGTAGTTATGTGGTCAACTCTTATGTTGGCTCTGGAGAACCCTTACATCATCTCCACAAAAAGGCTTGAAGTAGGGAATAACGTTCACTGGCGTATACCTAGGGTGAAACTTGTAAGATATGCCCAGTTGTGCCTTCAGGACTTCTCCTTTGATGGGATATGCTTAACAAACAATCAGATCTCTTGTGCTCTTGAACTTCTTGAGCTGATTTTTACAGTGTGGTCCAATCCTTGGTCTTATGTTGGCCCTGTGTCCTTGTGGAATGGTTCAGATAGTCACAAATATTGGTTGCAACGGGCTATGGCTACTACCCTGGAACTTCTCAGTTATAGTCAAGCAGGAAGTTGTCAGTCCATGACATTAGTTGGAAACTTGGTGCTTAGTGGCTCCAAGTTCGTTTATTATCAGAGGCTGCACCATATGCCTGAGTATATTGAGTGGCTTCTCAGAGTCATGTACTCTATAGGAGGTAAGACACCAGAGGAATATGCCCAGAGAGAGAGTCTTCTCTGGGAATGCATCTTTCTTGGACTTGTGTTCCCGTATTATATTGGCATAAGCCAGGTCAATTTTCTTCCTATAGATGAGCCCTTTTTTCTTCCTTTCACATTCTGTTGGCTTCCTAGTGTCTGGTTAATCTACGCAGCAGTCACCAAGGTCTTCATTCAATTGTGTATGGGTTTAGAGGCAATAGTAACTTAATAAAGCATCATTTTCCTGACCTTTCCTATTCTCTCTTACTATAATCCTTATCTCTTTCTTGATGCAAGCAGGATAACAACCCATGGACTATTTTCTTTAGGTTTTTCTTTTTCCAAGTTGTTATCCATAATGGGGTTTATTATTGACACTTGGAGCCTTGCACATGTATTGCACATGGACTTGGGTGATCAATTGGCCTGTTTCCAGATCCTTGAGAGTGTAGCTATCTACTCCCACTTTCTGGACTACTTTGACCAGACCTTGTCATAGCAAGGCAAGTTTGCTTTCACAACCATAACCTTGGTTGCTTTAGAAGTATACCAAGCTTCTTATCTTGTATGCAGGGAGGGCTGGCCAAGTTTTTACCGCATAATCCATGTCTTTTCCCTTTGTCGCCAAATTAGTAGAGTATGCCTCAGACTGTAGTTTGATTAGCATCTGTGCTAGTCTCTTCAAATAAGCGTTGGGGGTGAGAGGGTTGTTGGTTTTAACTAAGCTGTAGAGATGTAGAGGGAGACTTGGTTGTCAACCGTAAAGAATCTGTAAAGGACTTTTTCCCGTAGCCCTGTGGAATCCTATGTTGTAAGCAAAAGTAGCCGTCGGAAGATAATTATCCTATTCCGTTTCATGCTGATGACTCAGCTTCCTTAAGATCTGTACAAGACTTCTGTTTGTTCTTTCTACCATTCCATTTTTTTGGGGATGATATGGTGTCAACAGGGTACCAAAAATACCCATAAGTTTGTTCAGCCTGGGTATCATGCATCCTGTGAAGTTTGTCCCATTATCTGTTAGAAATTTCTGTTGGCAGCTGTGTTTGTAGAGTATGTTCTCTAGAACAAACTTGACTGTGGTAAGCGCCAACAGATTGGGAACTGCTTTTGTTTCAACCCATTTTGTGTGTTGGTCTACTGCTACAAATATGAACTTGTTCTTGCTAGCAGTCAGTGAAAGGGCCCCTAGTACGTCTATAGAAACGGTATGGAACGCAAAGCCAGGTCAAATTAGCGGTGCTGATAGCGCAAGACCTTTGGTTGCTCTATTGTACAGTCATGGAAAGCAACCAGGGTTTCTGCTACATCTGAGTGCATATCTTCTCAGTAGCAGTGCTGCTGTAGGAGGTTAAGGGTCTTATGGATACTGCCATGGCTTACAGTACAATGTGCTAATACTATTGCATCTGTATATAAGGATGGACAAATGTATGGTAGCCACTTCCCTTTATACAACTTAAAAAGCTGTTTATCCTTGACACAGGTGTCCATCACAAGAGCCTTGAGAATTTTCTGAATCTCAAGCAGCTCCTCCTCCCACATAGAAGGTTTCAGCATCATCTTGTTGTAGAGTTTGTCTGCTGCTGAGGAAACCAAGGCTATGGTAGGAAGGAGTGAAAGGCAATCTGTGTTCTGGTGCATAACTCCAGCGCAATGAATTATCTTGTAGTTGTAAGCTTGTAGCTTAAGAGCCATTGTGCCAGTTGTCCTTCAGAATCCTTCAGGGTTTTCAACCATTTAAGTGAGGCATGATCAGTTACCACCGTAAAGTGTACTCTGTGGAGGTACACTCTGAATTGTTGACAGGCATAGATGACTGCCAGCCATTCCCTCTCAGTGACCATATAATTCCGTTCATGGCTATTGAGTATATGGGAACAGTACCCTACAGGATGGTCTTGGTCATCATTGTCCATCTGAGAAAAGACAGCACCAATTGCTGTCAAACTAGCGTCCATGTGCACAATGAAGGGGCAATCAAAGTTAGGGTATCTGAGTACTGGCTCTGTCACTAGAGTGGCTTTCAAGTCCTCAAAGGCTTTCTGGCATCCTGCGGTCCATGCAAGTTTGACTTCATTCTTAATAAGTGAAAAAGTGGACCTCCTAGATCTGTGAAGGTTGGTATAAACCTTCTATAGTAACCAATCATTCCTAAAAACACCTGAGCATCTCTTTTGTTGGAAGGTATTTGCATGTGTGTGATGGCTTTGACTTTAGCGGGAAAAGGCTGTAAGCCATCTTTACTGATTATATAACCAAGGAATTCCAAATATTCCTTAAAGAAGTTATACTTCCTTGGTTTTAGCTTGAGATTAGCTACAATTAGGCGTTAAAACACTGCCTCCAAGTGGTCCAAATGCTGACCAAAAGTCTGTGAAAAGACTTTAATGTTGTCAAGTTAGACCAGTACACAAGTCAACTTAAGGTCTCCCATCACAGAATACATGGCTTGTTGAAAGGTTGCAGGGTGTTTGCAAATACTTGTGGTATCCTAGTTGGCTGGAAAAGGCCTTGTTCTGTAATGATGGCCCACTTTTCCTGGTCTGCCTCCAGAAGGTCAATCTTCCAGTATCCAATGATCAGATCCATTGCACTGAAGAACTTTGCGCCTCTCAACTTATCTAATGTATTGTCAATGCGCGGCAACAGTTAAGAATCTTTTTTTTGACTGAGTTCAACTTGCAGTAATCCATTACCATGCAATTTGACCCATCATTTTTCTTTACAATCAACAGTGGTGAAGACCAAGGACTCTTACTGGGAACCAGAAGGCCAGCTGTGAGTAGTTTCTGTAGCTCTTCATTGACAATGACTTGGTTGACTAGGCTGCATCTTATTGGCCTAGAGCATATAGGAGCAGTTTATTGTGCATCCAATACATGTTCAACTCCCAGAGCTTTCCCTAGATCTTGATTGTTCTCTGCAAAGACATCCTTGTATTTCTCAAAGAGGCGTATGGCTTGGTCTTTCTGGTCTTCTGTCAGTCTATTGAGAGAATTTTGCGGGATTAGCAATAGAACGCTCAGCTGATTGCATGGTAGCATGAACTCACAAAATTTGCCAAATGGGGTGGCATCTTTAAGGCTAAAGTTTTCCTCCAACTTCATGTAGCCCAGAAGCTGATGTTTCTTCACCTTTAGTGTTTTTTCAGAAAGATTTCCCAAGAGTACTAGAATCTTGTCCAAGGATGGCATGACAATACCAGGTAGAATCCATGGTTCTAGTTGTGAACCATTGTGGAGTCCAGATACTTCACCATGCATACCTTTTGGAAAGCTGAGGCTCAGTCCTGTATTGTGTATCACTTGGGACCCACTTGGGATGGAGAATTCACTGGAGGAATAAGAGGGGATTCCTTTGTACTCTTTTGTAGCCAGTGGTAAGACTTTAATTTTGCGCTGTTGCAAGGTGTACGCTACTGGCATGTCTCCATTGGCATACTCCATATTAATATAGTGAAGCTTTTTTGTAGGAAGATCTTTGATCTGTCACTGTGGTAGAACATAGGTACAGAGTGGCCCAAAATGCTGAAGGTGTTATCCCAATGATTGATAATAGTCCCATAAGTTGCCATGAAGCTTGTTCCAATCAAAATATTGTAGCTGTCATTGCGCAGCACTATTGTTGGGGCTGTTACCACAAATTTACCAAAATTTAATGGTAAAGAAGAGTAGGCTCCTAATGCCTTTGTTCTGCCAGGTCCTGCAGTTCCAAATTC
Source organism: Entomophthora muscae (assembly GCA_014839935.2). Taxonomy (NCBI): domain Eukaryota; kingdom Fungi; phylum Entomophthoromycota; class Entomophthoromycetes; order Entomophthorales; family Entomophthoraceae; genus Entomophthora; species Entomophthora muscae. Next base: position 20,696 of record QTSX02007149.1, on the reverse strand, counting down.
CTTGTTGTAGTCCAAGTCAGCAGCAAGTTTTAGCTTCTTGACTAGCCTGGTTGACACAATGTTCCCAGGGGCTCCAGAGTCCTGAACTGCTCTTACCCAAAGTTTATGAACCACTAGTTCAATTTAAGTGAAGTCATGTCTTTCTCCATAATGAGAAGATGTGATTTTGGTAACCTTATGAATATCTAAACCTTTAAACTGAGCAAGAAATGATTCTAGTGCAGTTGTTAACTTGGGCTTCAGAGATTTTAAGGTATCCAAGTTTGTGAAGACTTGTACCAACACCAATAGTTGAGACAACTTTTTAACACTATCAATTTTGTGAGTGACCTCAGTGTATGGCATGTAAAGTCGTTCAGCGTAAGGTATAGAGACAGTATCAATGGCTTCTTGGGAAGGTAGGCTTGCTGTAAAAATTGCCTGTTTCCTGGTGACTGCATTGACAGCTAAAACTCTGTGAAGCAAGTCTTCATTTATTTCTTCCTTATCAGGCAAGTATCTTTCTGGGCAGGCTTCTTGGTCCAGCAGGCAGCCGTTGCAATCAGGAATGTTGGGGTCTGGGTCAATAGGTGGAGAGGGTTGATTACAACTAGCAGTCAGGGTTTTCTCCTCAATCTGACTGCTTAGCAGTTTTTTTACTCTTCCTCATCTTCCTCTTGGTCTTTTTCTACTGGCTCGTCCTCTTTGCTGTCTTCCTGGCCCAGGTGCCAGACATTGGCCTTGGGTTGTTTGCAATCTTGAGAAAGATGTCCTAATTGCCCACACTTGTAACATGTATGATTATTTGCAGTACTGTTGGTTGAGGATTTCACAACGTTTGTTGACTTTTTCAAGGGATCTTTATTCCAAGTCTTGCCTTAGGGTTTGTTAGAAGAGAAGGAGGTAGATTTCTTATAGTCCAGGAAAGAAACCTTGAACTGCTCTTTAAAAGATCCCAAATGGTGCATGAGTTCAAGGACCGTTCTTGCACCATAGATTCCAGATTTGAGATCAATTGAAAGCTCTCTATTAGGACGTACATAGTTAAGGAGTGCTCCTTTTACATTGACAAAGGTAGCATCTCCCATAGAAACTAGAGTCTGAGCTTCCAGATAGAAACGCTTGGAGAACTCCATTAGGCTTTCCCCCTTCTTTATCTTCTCTTCTGTAAACTCCATTTTTTGTCAAAATAGAGCTTCTTTGCTACCAAACTCAGCAATAAGGGCCCTGGACACATTCTTGTAGGTCTAGCCCTATTCTGGAAGTCTTGGCATTATTATTTTCTGAGTCTCCAAATCTAGACAGTTGAAGATAGCAGCGTTCTTCATGGCATTGTCTGAACCATACATTGAGTTATTTTACAGATGGAGAAACATGTTGATAAGGAGCGCCTTTTGGGGAAGCTTCAAATATGAAAATTAGGAGAGAAGAGAAGTATATTTTATTAGAGAATACTTTAGACTTATATAGACTTGACTGTGGCGGGGATTTAGTTGGATCAAACCTAGGGATTGGTCATGTGCGGGATGGGTTCAAGCCACTGGATACTTGGACAGTCATGTGAAATTGCTTGGTTACCATTCTTGGTATGTTGAACAGTATATTAGAAGGACACCAAATCAGGCAATGACTGGATGTTAAGCAGGTTGGTGGTAGCCAGAATTTCTGTACATCCAGACCCTCAACACCCCCTTAAGGGGATACTCTGGTGCATCAGGAGGGGGCTTTGTTTTCACGGCTGCCGCCTGATGCTCCTGGAGCTGTTTACTAGTTGGAACCAGTCTGGTTGGGTGTTCTCCTTTACTGAGGCGGAGACGTGTTCTGTTGTATTTCTTGACAATTGGGGTTTTGGCACCTTGTAATTTCATTAGGTAGGTGTTGTGATCTGGTCTGTACTTGATGATTCTTCTTGGTCCCTGGTGTACTGAGTCTAATTTCTTTATGTTGCCAACTAGAACCCAGACGGGGGAGTGAATGGGAAGTGGTTCCTCTGTGGAGGTTACTTTTTGTGTTTTGAGACTCTTTATTTCTGCTATTTTAGCTTTGAGGCGGATGTGTTGTAGATTTGGTGCTTGTTATACTGTGGGGGGTTTCCCTGGGGGGATCTTCATGTATGGCTGTTTGTTGCAGGTGGTTATTTCTGGTTTGTACCTGTAGGTCAGCTCAAACGGTGAATAGCCTGTTCCTTGATTGGTGCAGACTCAGGATACTAGTAATGCATGGTTCACATATAGTGATCATGTGTCTTTGGCTTTGCCATCCATTATTTTCTCTAAGGTCCTGATAAGGCTACCATTGAGGCATTCCACTCTGCTGTTGGCCTGTATGGAGAGGTTGTGGAATGTTTAATGTTTTTGGATTTTAAGTTGTTGTTTACTATGTGACCTGATAACTTGGTTGCTCCATCAGTTATGATGTAGTCTAGAGTGCTGTAGCTGGCTATGATTGCTTTTTTAATGAAGTGATTGATGGTTTCTGCTTTATGGTCCTTTGTTGCCCAGAAGATGGGCCAGCGTGTATGGCAAAGTCAATAGCTATAATTAAGAAATGTTGGTTTGTTTTTGTTTCTGGGAAGGGGCCTACTACATCCAGTCCCGAACCTTGAATGGTTCAGGGTCTGGTACTGGGTTGACCGTTGGCTGAGGAGCCTTTGTACTGGTGTATTTCTTGCAACTGTGCACTTTACAGAACATCAACTATATCCTGTTTGAGGTTGGGCCACCATACTATCTCTTTTAATGTGAGGTATAGGTTGTTAGCCTTTGTATGTCCTAGTAGGCGGTGATGTCTTAGTATAGTGTCAACTCTTTGTGCAAGTGGGATGTAAGGGATATGTTTGTTGTTAATGATTTGGTATACAGTGCCATTTGATACATGGAAATACTTTTTGTTCCTTACTAATGTATTGTGGGTCATTTGATGTGTTGAGGGGTCTTTCCCTTTAGTTTTATACTCAGTGTTGTACAGGTTTGGCCAGTCAGGGTCCAAGTGGTCAGGGTGATCCTCTCTAGGCTGAAATAGTCTAGAGAGAGCATCAGCTGTGACCAGCTCTGCCCCCTTTTTGTATTGGATGTCATAATTAAGCAGTTCCAGAAAGTACATCCATTTGTCTTGTCTCTGTGCAAGTGTGTTCTGAGTTTTGAAATAGATTAAGGATTTGTGGGAAGTTAGCACTTGGACGTTTAAGTGTCCTTTGAGGTAACATCTCTATTTCTTGCATGTGTGATATATTGCTAGCAATTCTTTATCATATATTGGGTATCTCTGCTCAGTGTTTGTTAATTTTCTGCTTTTGTAACATACTGACAGGAAATCTTGCTGCCCTGGCTGGCGGATGCGTAGGACTGTGCCAATTGCAGTGTCACTAGCGTCTGACTCAAGCTCGTACACGCGTTGTTATTAGGGTATTGCAAGATTGGTGCTTCAATCAAAGATTGCTTTAATAATTGGAAATTCTTGCCAAATTCTGGTGTCCAGATGAATATCCTTTTGGCATTACCCTTGGTTAAGCCATTTATTGGTGCAGTTAGTTTTCTGTAGTATTTGATGTATTTCCTTGGGTAAGCTACCATTCCAAGAAAGCATCTTACTTGTTTAACGGAGGTGGGGTGTTGCATGTTGTTTATGGCTTTTATTTTGTCTGGATATGCTTTGATGCCACCATCAGAGACAATGTGGCCCAAGAACAGGAGTTCTTTTTCCATAAATTGGCACTTACTTGGTTTTGCATAAAGTTTGTTCTTTGCGAGTCAATTGAGTGTCTTGCGGACATGTGTGAGGTGTTCCTCTTTTGTTTTTGAGAATATGATAATATCATCAAGGTAGTATAATTTATTTGAGAGACTTTTTAGTGCTTGGTTTATCATGATGACAAACGTCGCGGGAGCGTTGGCCATCCCAAAGTTCATTACTCTACATTCAAAGGATCCAAATTGCGTACAGAAAGTGGTCTTTGGTATGTACTTTTCCTTTACTTCACCTTGGTTGTAACCTGAGGTGAGGTCAATTTTGGAGAAAATTTGGCTCCTGAGAGTATTGCAAACAGATCCTCTATAGTGAGAGAGGATATTTATTCTTTACTGTGCTTGCATTTAGTGCTCTGTAGTCAGTTACTAGACGCAGAGTGCCTTTTTTCTTTACAAAAAACACTGCTGCCCCCCATGGGGATTCTGATGGGCGGATGAAGCCTTTAGCTAAGTTGTCCTCAATATGGGTTTTGAGGGTTTGTGTCTCCATGGGAGAGAGTCTGTAGAGGAGTACAGGTTTGGGCATGGCTTTGCATAAGTTGATGCTGTGTTTGATCTCCCATTTGGGGGGTAACTTGGTGAGTTCCTCTTTGAATACGTGAACGTATTCATTTAGGAGTGCTGCAAGTTCTGGGCATTGGATCTTGGTTGTTTGCATGTTATTAAATTCAGTGTAACTCATTATATGGAGGATAATATCTTTGGTTAGATGTTCTGAGTCATCTTGGTTTATGACCTGGACAAATACTGTGTCTCTTAGAATGAGATTGCTAGGTTCTTTGATAATGAAGAAATTGACTCCATTGTGTTTGATGGACATGGTTTTTTGTTCTCCAACATACGCTGGGAATCTCTTGGGTGAACCAGTCTATGCCTGCTACAATTTTGTAGTTTATGTTGTTTATGACAAGTCCTTTGATAGACGTTTGTATGCCTTGGAGGTCAATTCTGAAGGGAGTTGTTTTGCCTTTGAGTAGAACCTTTGATTTATCTGCCAATCTGGTGTATTTGAAGTTGGATTTGACAACTGGTATTTTATACTTGGTTACAAATGGTTTGCTAACCATAGTGTGTTGTGCACCAGAGTCAAATAAAATTTTATGTGTATGTGATTTGTAAATGTGTGGGTAGACAAGAAGTTGTGAGCAACCTTTAATTTTTAAGTTCATAAAAATGGAGGATTGCAGGACACGTGGGATGCAAGCAGCAAAGTTTGTGCCTTGTTACAGTTTCTTGTCAAGTTGGGGGGATACAGGGGCACTTAAGCCTGTTCCCCCTCCTCTTTTCCCTGTTCCTCTGTTTCAAGACCTTTGAGGTCAGAAAATGTGGGGTCAGATTCATAGCGGGTTGCTATTTAGCATTGTTAACTTTGGCGGTGTCCTCTTTCTTGGGACAGGAGCGGTTTGCGCTTTGGCTGCAATTGCCATTGTTGCAATTGGAGTTGCTGTTGTTATAATTGGTATTCTGGCGCTTGTTGCCATTGGAGTTTTCTCTGCCATTGCTGTTGCGTGCAGCATATTTCATGTTTGCACGTTTTTCCACACGCTTGGCTTCTGCAATAAAGGCGGGCATGGAGGTATTAGCCTCTGGGAAGATGAGGGCAGCAACAGAGGGTTTCATTCTGTTGATGAATGATGCTCTGGTGTGTACACTGTCAGCTTATGCTGGGTTCTGGATTTTGTGATGTTTTTCCTCAAATTTGTTGGCGTAAGCTGCAATAGTGGTCTTTTGAGAAAGATCACTGAGCTGTATTGTGATGTCTTGGAGGGATTCAGTGACACAGAAATTGTGCGTGATCTCTGCTTTGAACTCTTCCCAGTTGTCAAGCTGGTTGTCAGTTTGTGAGCCAACATAGGTGGCAAACCAGTTAGCTGCGGCCTTGTACAGGCGCTTGCTGGCTTCCTGGACCCATTTCTCATGGGGGATGTGGCTGGCGCGGAGTTTGGCGGCTGTGTACTCTAGCCAGTTGATGAAGTTTTCTTTGTTTTTACCAAAGAACTTGTCAATACCAATGTATTTGGTGTTGGTCACTTCACCTGTGATAGGTGGTTGTGAGTTTGTTTGTGGTTGAAGAGAGTGACTGTATTGAATTATCTTGGCACATGATTTGGGCATGACCAGACCTTTGAATATGATGCATCCACTAGGTATATCTTTGTTAATGTTGTGGGCACAGAAGTACGTTTTCCAGGTCTCCTGGGATCTGGCCTGGTTGAGTACATGAGCAAAGGTGGGAAGGTTTTGGTCAGTCATTTTCTCTTTCATGGGTGTGGTAAAAAACCTGTAGCTGCTATCAGTGATAAGGAGCGCCTTTTGGGGAAGCTTCAAATATGAAAATTAGGAGAGAAGAGAAGTATCTTTTATTGGATAATATTTTAGACTTATATAGATTAGGCTGTGGCAGAGATTTAGTCAGATCAAACATAGGGGTTGATCATGTGCGGGATGGGTTCAAGCCATTGGATACTTGGACTGTCATGTTATATTGCTTGGTTATCATTCTTGGTATGTCAAACAGTATATTGGAAGGGCACCAAATTGGGCAATGGCTGGATGTTAAGTAGGTTGGCAGTAGCCAGAATGCTTGTACATCCAGACCCTCAACAATGTGAATGTTTGCCTTTTTGTCAAACTTAGGCAGATTTGTTGGCTTAAAATTCTGGATCACAGAAGAGGCGCTAAAGTTATAGTGTGACTGTACTACAGTCACTGCTGAGTATTTAGCCAAATAAATGCTCCAAAATACAAAGATGTTCTGTTTTTGCTGTTTATTACATATAGATAGGTTTGTTTGGAATTCTTGAGGTAAAGGTTCCTAGAAACTGGATATCTATGTTTAATAAAAGAACAGAATATGGATGGTCAGTTAGGTTAGGCTAACTAAAAGAACTGAGGCAAGATTGGCCAAATCAATCTTGGAGACTAGGCGTCTCAAAACGGGTTAGTCAATTGGGAAGATTAATTAATAAACATGAGCTAATATAATTAATGAGGATTTAATTATAGTAGTTAATTGCCTTGACTGTGTCAAGAGGTTTGGTTAAGGTTAACCATGGGAACCCCCCAGAATTTGGGTTAAAAGCACTGCGTTGGCAAATTTATTGGGTTAGAAGCGCCGCCGCACCGCCTAATGAATTTGAGATGCACCACTATCAAATTTTCTCAGGCGCTGGGACGCCGCGGTGGTGCCTGGTTTGAGTTTCAAAGCAGTTTAATGGGGTTTAAGACAAAAAACCATTAAGTGCAAAAATAACTAAATAAAGGTAAGGATGCCTAGGAATTCAGGTTTGATCAGCTGGTGCCCAGTTGGGACACTGATAGCTGAGTTTAGGATGTGCAATCCACAGGGTTTTGGCGCTGGGAGCTGGGGAAGCTCCATGCCGGATTGGTACATTGGGTTGAATGGAGTCAGGTGATTTCTGCCCATTGTAGGTCAATTCTCATAGGTTGAGAATTTTTGGTGATCTTTTAGGTAAAGATCTATGTTGGATGACTCAAATGTCATAGATCACGTGACGCAAATCATTGGTTGATTCAGGAACTGGAGGGGTTTTCAGCCGTGTATGCCCTGAATGGTATATAAGCAAAAACAGTTAAACATTAATAAAATATATTCACATTGTCGGTTTTGATGCTTTCCCCTCACCTATTTTTCAATTATCATGCCTTCTTTGTTAAAATTTGAGAAAGCCAAGTTTGGGGTCCTTTGTGTGGAAACTGCTGCAGCAAGAAAGGAGGCTCCTACAAGTACATTGAAAGAAGCTTGGACCAGCCTGGAGGTCACTAAGACTGTTCCTGCTGAATATTTAGTAGAAGTAAAGGCTGTGTTCAAAGAGCTGTATTCCAATTACTTTGCAAAGGAAGGGACTCCCACTCAAGGGAACCAAATTTATGCTTGGGATGCTTGGAACTTGTTGGTAGGATGGAATGAAATCTTGCAACAAGTAAAAGAGATGGTGAATCGTGATATTGAGGCGTTGAGAGCACAAGAGGAAAAAAGCGTCAAATGATGGCTCGTTGGCGGGATGACAATAAAGTGTTATCCAATAAAATTGCCTCCCTGGAGGCAAAGCTCCTCGAAGCTTTATCCCAGAAAGGTAACAGCAATAAGAGTCAAGGGCAGGATAATGGCAGGATGGACTGGTTAAGCCTGGATCCGTCACATATAGCTTCTTCTGGGCAGAGGCAAGGTATTCCTGTGAGTCAAGGCACAAAACTGTGCTTCAGAAGCTGCCTCCCTAGCGTTGTTACTGGTCCTGAAAGTTGAAGCGGCAGCACCAGGAAGAGGTGTCTTGCTACTATCCAATACTGGTTCAGCCACGTAGACCTTCCTCATTGTCCTGCCTATATTGTCTTTTTGCTTCCATATCTATGAAATGAGCGAAGGTCTTCTGACATTGCCTAGCTGGTGGTGGATAAGGCATTTTGACTTCTTCTGGTAGTTGTCTGTGGTCCTGGCTCCAACACAGTCTGATCTACGTGTACCTGAAGTAGCTGCTCCACTTGGCCTTGTAGCAGCAGAATATCTCTACGTTGTGATTGTACTTCTTGAGCCAGATCTTTGATTTTTAAAGTTGGCTACGTGCAATCTGTCTTCAAGTTTCTCACTATGTGATTCCTGTTTATTGAACAACACATTGTTCTTTTCCTGCGTAGCCCAATGGCTATTCCTTAATCTTTCCAGATCATCATGATTTTCTTCTGTGCAGTGGTGGTTATGGTCAATCAGTTTTGCAAGGTTAGGGAATCCCATGTAGAAATGGCTAACATCAGAAAGGAATTGTTGGAGGCCCTTGTCAATCTCACTGACATGTTCAGATAGCTCCTCCATGTCTGGTTGGATAATGGCAGTGGCTCCCTTGTTGGCTTCTGTAGGAGACCCATCCTTGATCATCCTTACTGAACAACTGTGCAACTCAACCTTGTTGCATAGATAGCGGGAAGTGACTTCTGCCCCTTTGATGTGGTGGGTAACTGTGCCAAGCCTATTGTTGTCCAGTCCCTTGTGTTCCAGCATTGTTCCAACCATTGTTACCATATAGCTAGTCAGGTGTTCCTCTAGCTGTACTGACCAATTTGCAGTGAAGTTTTGGTGAATAGCCAAGCTGTTTAATTGATGGATGATGTTGGTCATGGAGCCTACAAGCTCATTGTACAGGCATCAGAGGAACGCTTGCTGATTGTTTTTCAAGTTTCCCTGGTGTGAGATAAGAGAAAGTTGATAACCCAAGTGGATACGGTTGTGACAAATAGCGGGTGTGCAAAGCTATGGATATACTCTTTTTCTTGCTCAATTGTTTTTCATTCGCAAACAAAGCTGGTTAGGAGTGATCCCTGTAAAGTTTCGGAACTTCTCCTTAGCCGTTGTGCCATAGGATGGCAGTACCGCCAGCTTCTCATGTGCTTCCCTGTTTTGGTATGCACCGCGGTCCATGCAGCCTATGGCCTGCTCCAGCTGCTGCTGGGTAGGCTCTGCATTCCCATCCACTTCTAGTGAGATAGGGACGTCAAGATGCAAAGAGAACTGGTCCTCAATCTGGCGGGGGTGTTGTACGTCAGTCATAATTTGACCAAAAGCAACAAATCTGTTAGGTGGACCATCTCTTGTTCCAGCAAGGCAATTGATCTCCATGAAGAGCCCATCGGGATGGTCCTGAAGATGGCAGAGGAAAGCATGGAGAAGGTTATCTCTGTCACCTCCTCGCCCAAAAGACGGCTCCCCAGCAGGCCAACAAGTTGCATCAGACTGTTGCATGCTAGAGTGAGCACCAAATGTCATAGTTCCAGCTATGGTGTGGTGAATAGCTGTATACGCTTAACTCAAATACGGCCTTAGTTATTATTAAAGACTAAGCTAAGAAAGATCTTCAGCCTGATGTGTATAATAAAGTATAAGTTATGTAAATTTGATCTTTAATTCATAATTCAAGGAGAGAGTTATATAGTAAGGAATGGATTAATAGGAGCCGCAGAGCGCCAGGATCCTCTGTTTCACAGCCTGGTTTCTCTGTTGCTTAGTCCACTACTATCCTAATGATTGGATGATCATTAGTTAATATGAACTCAAAGTGCAACTTAGTTGATCAATCAGACTAGTTATCATCCAGTATGAGAGTACCATCTTTCTATTGCTCACCAAGCTTAATGGATCAATGTTTGTTATAGTGAAAGCTAGTTTACAACCAATCACTTCACAACAGATGATGAAGAAGGGGCCATGAACCCATTGCTGGTAATATTCAAGCCAAGCATGATAAGTGGGAATAGTGGCTGAAATATTAGACCAGGTTTGGGATGAGGCCCTACAGCTAGCTGGGGTATAATGAAGGGCTCTGAAAAGGGTAAATGTTGCAATGGTTGTAGGATCCTACATGGATAGAGAGGTGATCAAGTTTCAGCATAATAAATATAACTAGTTGGTGTTAAAGAGAGATCCTAATATGCATAAAGCATAGGTGAAGACCGCTCCAGGGGGTTTCAAGGATGCTGCTGCTTTACAATTCTCTTTAAATGTTGGTATTTAGGAAGAAAAGAGGTGTTTTGAGTGATATCCAAGAAGTTCAAGTCAACCTAGGAAGAATAAGGGTTAGTGGTGTTCATTTGGAGGGGGTTGATAGATTCATTAGGTTAGGCTTGGTTTGCTAACAGGTGCAGGAGATGGTACTAAGAAATGATAAGAAACATGGTTTATCAGGGGCTTGTAGATTTTAGATTGAATACCAATTGGTTAAGTTCACTTTTCTTTGTGGTTTATCATGAGTTATAGTGGTGACCCCTTAATGAAGAAGACTGTGGTATGCTAGTTATAATTAGCTTTTGGGATGGATGAATTAAAGACTTGGGAGGTCAAATAACATTAGTCAATCCTAGAAAGGTAGCAAGTATGGTATTGTGTCAAGATGTAAGCATTTATGAATAAAGTATCTATAGGGATGGAATATAAAGACCCCTGGAATAGTGCAACTCAACACGATATCAAACCATGTGCGTTTAAATGAGATTTGCCCCGTTTGGGTAGCTACAAAGATATCAGGGGTTAAACTTGAAGTGGGGCTGCGGAGTCCAAGTAGTCGGTCAGCCCCTATGAGGATCCAATCGTTGTTGGCTGGAAATCGATATCCATGGCGCAATCTAAATTTTATTGTTATTTGTTTGTGCTGATGGATTGTCGATGGTCTGTGGAATAGGAAATGGGGTGGTGAGGGAGATATTGAGCTTCTTTTTTAGTTTGGAGTTAAATGTAGTTTATTTATGGTAGTCTATTGGGGGTTGGTGGGATTGAGATTAATTGTTTTTTTGCTAGACATGAAGTAGCGTAGAGTGGTTTCAGATGGTGTGAAACAGAGTATTGCGCAGCACGGTGAAAATCTTTGCCTTCGGCTTGGATGATATCATGTGCGGGGAGGATTTGGTGGTGGTATGTTGTGCCTAGGGTAGATAGGAGAACATGAGCTTTGAAAATAACTAAACAATAATTTTGGATTGTTTTTATTTGAGCAGTTGGCCTGAGGTTCTATCAGCATGAAGCCAATCCATGCCCAAAGCAGCTGTCGGGCATGGATGTAAAATCGGTACAGCTTTAACGGTTGATGGTATCGGGGTCGAGACAGTCCGTATCAGCCTGAAATTAAACCACCTTTGATTTGCTTAAATATATTTAAACAAATCGAGATTTATTTTATATACAAGTTTTGTGCATTTTGGGATTCAGTACGAATAGTGATTGCATAGTGGGGTTATGTTATGATTTTTAGATACTCCATGTGTCATAAATATGTGTTCATCTCTGCAGTGACTTGCACTTGTGGCGATGTAGGATCGGTAACGGGTCGGGAAGATATGAAACGAGACAAAGGTTCGTGATCAAACCATCTGAGGATTGTGTAGATCAAAGCATTTGGTTTAGGGTTTATTAAGGTTGTGATTCGGTGGAAGCCGGCTATAGCTTGTGAGATGTAATCTCATCGAGGTGGCTGACAAGGTATTGGGAGAGCGGCACAGCTTTGATGCATTGGAATTGGTTTTTTTAGGAAGGGATCGTAAGCCAAATAAAGGTAAGTGGAGTATAAAGTTGGGCATGGAATGATGGATTCTTTAATGGAGAACGATAGTGTTTTACTTTACAGTGTTATTGCATCTGCGTGCATTGCTCCTCTTCTTTACTCCCTGGCGGGGAAGTCTTGGGTCTCCTCTGCGCTGAAGGGATCTGCCCACGAGCACACGGGGATACAGAAGGACGAGTCTACCGCTACGTTGCGCATGATGATGCGATGTGGTGCCTTGTGCAGCATGCTTGATACGCAAAAGGAGGAGGCGAAACGTTTGACATGTGAACTTGCAAACGCCAGGGACGAGATATGTAACCTGGAGGCTGTTGTTCAGGAATCCCATGCCGAGAATCAAGAATTGAGGGCATTGAATGTGGTGATGGAGCAAAGCCTAAAACAATTCCAGCAAAAGGCCTCGAGGCTTTCAATCGTGGCTGGGCTATCAACCCGCCAGTCTCGGCTTCAAGCGGACGAGCTTCAGAGTCTTCGCGAAAAGCTGGAAGCGGGCGCCGTTGAGCGAGCCGGGCTTCGATCCGAACTGGAAGAAGCCCTTCGGTTGAAGGAACGCCTCAACAACAGACTGAACAATACGAAGGATATACTTTCCGAACGAGAGCAGACGATAACCAAGCTCAACGAAGCAAACTTTGAGTGTGAGGCCAAAATCAAAGCCCAGCGCCATGCTCTGCAAGAAATCGTGGAGGAAAAGGAAAGACTCCGCGTACTTGCTTACCGCAGCTCACGCGACTTTTCGATCGATTCTATTTCAGAAGCCGACACTGCCGCTTCCAAGGGCAGCTTAAAATCCAAATCTACGCTTCGACGCCTAGGCTCCTTCAGCTTTGGCTCAAGGAGGACTTCCCGGGACAAGGAATCCGTTATCCCCAACGGCACAGCCCGATTCAGGTCCGCCACCAGCTGATATCAGTCCAAATAATAAATCTATTTTCTACTAAAATATAATTACACATTTATAAACAACCTTTAAACCAGCCAGATGTTTAACATCGAAACGATGTATCCAGCTCTCTTTGAAACCCCCACATAACATGCCACCCAAGTCCATTTCCCCGCCCAAAACAATAAAACTTCACCTCAGATCGACTCAAGACTGATCACGCTAACCAACAAATAAAAAGTTATTCATCCCCAGCCACCACCTGAACTCCAATCCCAAATCTAAACCATCCCTGTCACATATCTTTACTTACAACCCCCAAAGCTTCAATCCATTCCACCCCCACTGTCCCCTCATGCCGTGCACTCAAATATCCCATTTAAACCTATTAACAAGCCAACCTTTAGCTGGATAGAGAGAAAAGTATTGCGATAGAAGCAATCTTACCAGAATAACCCAACCGACCTTCAAGCCAACCATATCTATGCTTCGTCCAGAAAATGTATTGAAGCCAAGTTGGGGGTTAACGGCAGTCAACCACCATATCCCCAGCTAGTGTCAAGTATATACTTTGAAAAGTATATATTAAAAAATAAACAGAAAAGTTATACTAATTTAATATTGTTGCACCCAAGATTTCATCCTCACCCAACATACCTTACTATATACAGGGGCACTTGAAGAGACACCCCATGGCATGTCTAACGGCAGGATCAATCTGTTGGTAATGTCAAATTACAGGCACCATCCCCTAATTAGGAGCGCTGCCAATCCAACCTGCTGATCCCTGCTCAAGTTATTCCACAACCCAAACATTTTCTTGATCTCTTACTGTGCCACCCCCTGGTGGACTTGTGGCTTCTTGATATGGTATATTAATTACAATATTCCTCAGTAAGCAATACCTTATTCCTATTCTTGTCCTTTATATCAGACTGCTGTCTTCCCCAATCAAATACTGAACTGTTATTGGTTCAGTCGCAACAATATTTTGAATAATTTATCAAAGAAATGTAGTGTACAGATATCTTTAGGATTTTGGGATATTCATAGTTAATAGATTCAACCAATTAACACAGGCCAGCTGCGAATTGCTCCTAGGGATGACTTTGATGAGGAGCAACTTTCAGGGAAGCTTCAAATATGAAATCAAGAAGAAGAGAAGTATATTTTATTGGTTAATACTTTAGACTTATATAGCGGGTGCTGTGGCAGGGAATTAAGTCAGATCAAAGGTAAGGATGGTCATGTGCCGGATGGGTTCAAGTCCCTGGATACTTGGACCAACATGTGATATTGGTTTGTTGCCATTTCCGGTATGTTGAACTGTATATTGGATTGGCACCAAACCAGGCGATGTTGGGATGTTAAGTGGGTGGTGGTTGCCAGAATGCCCGTACATCCAGCTCCTCACCAATTTCACCAAATTAACTTGGACAACTGGGCCGCAAGATCAACAGATTGATGAATCAATAACTAAATCATCTCCTGGCATTAAAAAATTCCTTGGTTATTATATAATAATTAATCAATTACTGAAACCTGCAATTATTGCTGCCCTATAATGGCGCGTGGGGAGGTCTTTGAATGGTAACTTCTGGATTGCTTGCTTGGGAGAGTACAGTTGTAAGGCTTATACACAAATTAATACAAGCCTTAAAGACTTTTAAGCCTTTATCTTTTATACTAAGTTAACAAATAAGTAGAGTGTGAAAAGGCGAGTAAGTAAAAGGGCGTATCATTGGTGAAAAGAGGAAGCTGTGGGGTTCCTGGTCACTGTTCCCCATTGTGTGTCCTGGGTCAAAGCCAGGGACTGGCTGGAAGAAGCTGCCATTTCCTAGTAAAGGGTAAGGGACCCTCTTTATACAGAAGAATACAGTTGGGGCATCAAAAAAGGGTCTATTACTCTCTACAACAGGAGATAGCCCTTCAAGATTAAGGTAGGGGTAGGGCAAGGGCCAGGAAAGCACAAGGAAGCTGGCCCCTGAGACAGTATACAATGCAGGAACAAGGAGAGCCAGATGGTGACTACGGACCGCAAATAAGAGATTTCAATCATCTGAACTCAGAGATACTATTAAACGCTAAAATGAATAAGTAGGGCAAGATTTATTTAAAGTAGAAATAAATGTTAATCAAACAATTAACTTGGGATTTGGATGGGAGTTCTTTTACTTGGGGGGTGGAATTGGGAGTACAGACTTAATGGGTCTGAAACCCAGGTGTAATGCCTCACATGCAGTGGCAGGAATCATGATGCAGACTATTTTTAGATGCATTATAGTAGTGAGTTCCTTGCAGGGTTCACTTGCATCTGTATTGCTGTGGTGCATAAGAGCAATTAATTGAGTAGCAGTGACCTAGATCATCCAAATTTGAAAGTAGGAATAGGCTTTTATTATTGGATAACTGTTGTCAGGGAGTGATTCCTGACATAAAGACATATGGCTAGATAGAAGTTTATACCTGGCTTGCATCACAGAAAGCTCCTCCAATAATTTTCCTATTACCAAGAAAGCATTCCCTCCATGAACTCAAATTTCAGCTGGGGCTAAACTCTCTTGTGGCTTATATCAATCTTTCAAGAGTCGTGTGAGCTCATGCCCAATGGATTCCCTCCCTCTATCTGTCTTATCAAGGCCTCTAGTTGACCTTTCCCAGTCAACCTGTGTTGAGCAACTTGTGTTATCGCTGGTATGTTAAAAGCTACAGATAGATGTTAGCCTTTCTGATGTACTCTTCCTAATCCTATGAAAGATTATTACAGACTATAATAGAATAGAACTTTTAAGATAATTACATTTATTGAAACTGGAGTACAATCTAGCCAGCGGCTTCAATATATCCAGGTGTAACTAAGAGCTTGTTATCATTCTTTCAGGTGTCTTTATCAACATATACTGTAATAAACCTTCTTCTTCTTGTCCTTTCAGACAGTTCTCAGTGGCTGCCTTTGCAATAGGTTCATCTTTGCTGGCTGGGCCTATCCTGTTTTGCTGTCCTAGGCTCATGTGCTTCTACTGGGCTTTACAAGGCGTACATGGCACTTCAGCTACAGCCTACGCTCTTCTTGAGCTAGCCTACTGACAATTATTGATTGGCTGTATCTTACCCACCTATTATGGCACTAAGAAACTGCATTGTATTTGGTTGAAACTTAGAAATAATCATGTTCAGTCCTCCTATATTGGGAGGTTGAATCCCAATATTCCTGTTTTCCATTTCTAGGGGTTAATCAGTGATTTTTTTCTGGCTGGCAAGCCTTCCGCTTATTAATATGACAGGTTTAATTAGGAATTATTTGCTGTATACCAGCTGACTCAATCTAATATCAACTTGAGGATTATCTGCCGTGTAATATTGACCCAGACCAATAAGGAACCAATTATACACTATGTAATGCTGATCCAAATTTGGTATTTCCTAGCCATTCACACATCACTTGTTTGATATACTCATATACGCCTTTCAGGCTGGGTGGGACTGAGTTGATACAATGTCCAATAGGATGGAATGAGAGATATACAATTGATGATTGGATGATTACACAGAGTGTAGCCACTGAAATTAACTATAGCAACAGGTGCTTATATGCCGGATAGTTTTTATATCAATTATAATTAGCAAGCAATTATACGGCGTATAATCACTACAATATACAGCGTATAATTGTCATATAAGCCATAATAAACTAGTGGTAATACAGCTTATAATCAGTGTACTTAATATAATGATAATCTAGTGATAATCTGGTGTGTAAATGATAAGATCTGCATGCAATGGTTAGCCTGATCATTTGTGGTCAATCAGCCTAATCTCACAGCCTGGACAGTCTTACTAGTAGTGAACCTTTGACAGCTTTGGCAATAGGTATTCTCCTCCCCTTGGCTAAGGTAGAAGATGTCGGGCAATTAACTAATAAGGACTAATCTACTACTTGGAAATATTTGCAGGGGTCAAAATAGACTTTTATTTGCTACAGAAGGAAGATTCCCTTAGAAACCTTCTGGTATATGGCCTGGGAGTATAGGGAACAATAGGTTTTTGCCAATACTTGGAGTACTCCAACAATCTCTTGGACTCCTTGTACTTGGTATTGGATCCTGCTCTTTATCCTGCCCCTGCTCCTTTTTCTTGGGCTCCTGCTTTTTTATCCTTGTTTTCAGCTCTCAGCTCTGTCTTTGTGGCCTTTTTAATCCACTTTTTCTAATCCCTGAAATGCCTCAGACTGCTCTCCCTTCTATAGATCCTTGATTCAGTCCTTTCTCCTTCTCAGAACTTTGGTTTTCCAGGCTTAAACTATCCAGTTTCTTCTGCTCTATAATATATTAAACTTTTTTACTTACTTCAGCCAAATTAAACCAGCTTTTCCCTTTTAATTCCCTTGTTTTTTAGGCTTAAACTCTTCAGTTTAAGCACTGAAAACCTTGATTAAATAGGCTTAAATCTGCAGCCAATTACAGTCCATATTGAGCATTTTTACAAAAATTTTACCTGAATGACTTGCTCTTGATCCTGGTTCATACCCGGTGTTGTCTTGCTCCGGATAAACACTTGCTCCGTGTTTCAAACAGTAACCTGTAGTTCTTGTCATGTTTCCCCGGCCAAACTTGAGCACTTCCCACTATGTTTTACTTGAGGGTTTTTGAACCCTGATTCCTTCAACGTTTCTCCGTATTTCCCCACATTTTCTTCCCTTTTTCACAGTTCAAACCCGCCTGCCGCTTGCTTCTGGCACCTTCTCAGTGTGTCAGGAAATCTTTGGACCGTGGTAATTTATCCTCTGCCAGATGATATCCTTAGTCTTCTAACATTAGGAAAGTACAGAGAATCTGTGACTTTGGCATAACCTGCGGCCCAGAATATTTTATTGTCTGCAGAAGAAGCAAGTCTGACTGGGCCCAAAGCCCAAAGGATTTGGGAAAGTTCTTCCTACTTCTGGATACGGTTCATAAGTTGTTGTCCCTATATTTTACTATAGGAATTAATCCTGTATGGCAAAAGTATCATTATTTGCTCTACTAATAAAGCCTAAGAGAGGATCACATTGAGGAAATAGGACTTGGAGCAATGATTAAGTCAGTACAGAATCATCAGTCTTTTATTATAATGGACTGGCTTAAGGAAGTCCTCCTGCCTGTGTTTTATCTGAGTTAGCTCACAACGCTAGGAAGAGACTGGAGTAGCATCAGGCCAACACAGCAGGAGGCCCAGCCTTTTATGGATGGGTTTTGGGAAAGCTTGCTTGGCAACTTCCTTGGCTTAATGTGTTCCATCTAGACACTCTGCACAGCTGAATCTCTTTTCAGCTGCCTGCCTGAGCCACTATCCAGGGCTAGCTAGCCAGCAGTTGGATACTAGTTAACAAGATGATTATTACACTTAATCAGAGCTACTTTAATACAATAGTCTCAAAGCCTTTTATCTTAGAGTGTTTGGCCTGACAGCCCAGTCCAAGTTGGACTCTGCTAGACATAATGCAGATGACATTTTTTATGACAGCCCTCTTGTTCTAGGAAACAATAAAAGTTTAGAATAGTAATAATTATGAGGTGAATATCAAAGGGCAGACAGATGGGAACTAATTAATGAGCAGTTTTGCATGTTCTGTTTATTATTTACAATGCATGAGTTTATTGATGCTGTGAAATGATTTGATCACTGGTACATTGATTCCATAAACCCGCTGCCCTCATTATTTTGTTGAAACCATTTGTCAGGGATCCAGTCTTGGGCAGCTGGCCCATCAGTTTTGGGGACTATTTGGTCCAGGTTTTTTGCAGGTAAAGCCCACCACAAGAGAGGAGCTAACTTAAAAAGGTAGGAGAATCACTTCCCCACCCAGGACCACAGGCCAGCAGCTGGGGTTATAGTGTCAATCACCCCTGTGAGGGTGATGTACACAATCCTGAACAGCTTACCAGTGTAGTCAATTGGGAGGTTGGGTGAGGAAGCAGGCATAGTCTTGGGGGTCACAGGTGGTTCCATACAGAGCTTAAAGGCAAGCAGGTAGTTCAATTTACCTCTAAAAAACTTGGGTGTTGAGAATATCCAAGGGCCTTGACAGTTGTATCTAACTGTGGATTGTATGCAGGCCAAAGGATCTAGTTTGAGGATCTTTTCCAGGGTGTAGTCCTTATATTCAGGTTTCAGAGGGTATTCTGTGAAGTGGCCGGGGCTAAAGGGAACAACTGGAGAACAGGAATCTGTGGGCAAGGGGCAGGAGAGCTGGAATATCTTGTACTAATTTGATAGACAGCAAAGGCAAAATAAGGCAGTAGCTTTGTAAGCCAAAATAACATAATCTTTATTCAAAAATGGAGATAAGTTTGAAGTGTGGGGTCCTTTGGTCTATATAGTACCTTGCTTCCAAACTTAATATTTTCCAAGGAGGGTTCATCAGGGCATAGGAAAAGGTGGGCCTGGGGTTTCTGGGTACTCTGGTTCAAAGGCGGCAAAATGGCACCTGGGCCAGGAGTTCTTTCATTGATCAGAGCTCTCAAATTGGTTACTTGATTATCTTTCTCTAGAGTTGTGGTCATGGGGTTGGGCCACGGGCCCGTGCCTCCTTCTGGGGATGGCTATTGATTGGCCATCAGTGTAGACTTCAAGCTCATGAGCCTATGGTTGAAGTTTTATTGCCTCCATTAGGGGCCTTGTTTACTCCTCCATTTGGTGTGCTGATTTCTTTGGTTTGGTTTACTTTATTATTTTGACTATCAATCTTGGCTTCAGCTTGCAGGGGCTCAACCTCAGGAAATTGTGGGCAGGCGGCCCCTCAGTCCATAGGACCGGCGGCCTGCGGGGATTCAGGGTCAGGGTCTGAATCCCTACCTTGGGCCTGGGTTTCAAGAGTAAAATAACTGTCAATCCTGACATCATTCCTAAGAGCAATTAACTGTTGGCCTGAGTTTTTTTGTTGAATCTGTTAATATATCAATATCCAGAAATCCTGACACAGTGTTTTGGAAAAACTCTAGCCTTTGCCCTTAGAGTTTCCACATTCTGTTTCCATCTGCTCTTGCTCTTTCTTTCTCAATCAAATTCATATAAATTCACAGTTTATTTTCTGCTAACTGCTTCTTTCTTTCTTTTAATTATTTTATTTATTCTTCTTAATCTTTTTATCATCTTTTTATCTTATTTTCTTTAATTCTTTCTTAATTACAGTCCTATCTTTAACTGTCTGAGCTCATTAATTCTGCTCATTCTTTTGTCTCTGCTAATAATCTCAGTCATCTTCCATTCTTTCTGCCAGTCCTGCTCCATGAACTTCCTATTCTTCTGCTAGACCTGCTCTATGACCTTCTCTATGAACCACCAAGGCTCTGTTGTTCTCTGCAGTCCCCATTATTAACATCTCAAACTCAGGCAATAAGTCTCTACAAGTGGGTTATCATTTTACTAGGCCCCTATTAGTGAACAACACTATAGTACATCAACCACAGATAATCCGCATGTCTTTGCAGTTGTTTTTATTCACTAAAGTGGTTAATTTTGAGCCTTTAATTGCAAATTAACCAACTTTACTTCCCAGAGACCTATTCATTATCAATTTCTGTAGCTTCATTCCCAAGCAGCTACCTTGATAACGTCCCTGGGCCTATTCATGCCTCCCTGGTGGCTTCAAGACCTCCTCAAAGCCTCCAGAAAGACATAGACAGGGAAAACTTAACCCTAAAATAGGTAAGGTTTGCCACCTGCAGACCTCCTGCAAGTGGCCAAAGGATCTTAGAGCTACCTCAGCTCATCCTTTCCTAGTAACCCTTTGTTACCTACTAGACTGTGTTAACAACTTCCAGAATTAACTCATTCTGAAAGTTGACTTACTATATTTTTACAATTAGAATTAAAAAATACTCTAATGTTGACAGCATTGAAAGTCAGAATTAATTTTTTACTCATGCATACTACTAAATGTTGACACTTTTCAATAAGCAGAAACCTGTTTCCTGAACAGTTTACTTAATAAAAATCAAGCTTCTAAATACTTTTTAAGGTAATGTGACTATATAGATTTAAAAA